>CM077159.1:67251433-67303539 GCA_039583875.1 Platanthera guangdongensis
GGGCGCGATTGTTGATCGCTTTCAGAGAGATCCAAGGGGTAAGGAATGTGAACCCTGATTATTACAAGGTCGCCTTGATCCATGGCCTCCGGGAAGGCCCCCTGAAGTTTAAAGCAACAACCAAGGCACCTGAGACTTATCAAGAGTTGATCGCCATGGTCAACCGTTTCATTGAAGGAGAAAACGCCAATCCAACCTATGTCTCATCCTTGTCAGCTAAGGCTGAAGGAAGGGATGCCTCCGCTTCTTCCTCTCATAGAAAGCCCCCTCGCCCAGACTTCCAGCCTCCGTCTCAAAGAGGCAGGAACTTCCACCACAAGAAGCCTTTCCTTGGCCATCAACAGTTTCACGTGCAGAGACTGTCGTTGGCCGCCACTCCCGTCGTTTCATTGCAAGCTCTTCCCATCCTCCAGCAAGAAGCCTTGCCTGCTCCGAGCCAATCTAATGCAAACCCCATGGAGGACATTGCAGATCTGGACCTTGACGAAGTCATCCAGATCTTGCAAAGGAGATCAGAAGAAAAGAGGCAAGAGCCTCAGAAAGTGTGGGGCCAAGCAATAATGCACAATATTGCCAGTTCCACAAAGAAAAGGGCCACTTGACCAAGGACTGCAAGGCCCTTCGCATGCTGATAGAGAAGCTGCTTGCCGAGGGCAAGATCGACTTGGCCAAGAAGGATTCTTCTTCTTCGAAGCCATCCACCTCGAAGGCCAAGAAGTAGCTGAGGCATACCAGGAATGTGTTGATGTAGAGGACGAAGGCCATCTGGGGCCGATCAACGTCCCGTTGGAGTGCTTCGACCCAAATGATGAAGGGGTTCTGGGATAACTCTTCTTCATCCATGGTGGTGCAGGGACCGAGTCAACTCGAAAATCATCAATTTCAAGGGTCACCCGGGCAGAGATGGCCTCTTCTTCTTCCGTTGCTCCTCCAAGTGAGGTTGTCACCTTTGGTCCAGCGGATCTACCCCAAACAGCCAATCTGTTTGATGATGCAGTTGTAATTCAGGATGTGATTGGGGACTTCACAGTTGATAGAATTCTTGTTGACACAGGCAGCTCGGTCAACCTCCTGTTCAAGTCTACTTTTGAGGCCCTGAGGACTGGAAAGCCTCTGCTTTCCACTGAGGGGCCACTCTATTGTTTCTCGGGAGAGAGAAAAGAAGTGGAAGTAGCGTCATCCTGCCCGTGAAGCTTGGAGGGGCAACTAAGCAAGTTCAATTCATAGTGGTTGACGCTCCCAACAGCTACCATGCCATCTTCGGCAGGCCCCTGTTAAACAAGTATCAAGCGGTGGTTTCCACTTAACACCTCGCCATCAAGTTCTTTGCAGATGGAAGGATGTGACGGGTTAGGAGTGACCCAAGGAGAGCAAGGGAGTGCTACGTCCGCACTGTCAACATGGTTGAAGCCAGCACTTCCCTTGCTCCAACAGCAGCTGCAGAAGCCTCTCCCAGTTCAGAAGCTACTGCTGATGAAGGTGCTGACCTAGAACCTGCCCAGGTGACGCAAGGAGTCCCCATTGCTGAGGGGGAGGAGAGGAAGCTCTCCATCAACTCGGAGTTTCCTGAAGATCAAAAGGCCGAGCTGTTTTCCTGCTTGCTGAATAACCTGGATGTCTTCGCCTGGTCAGCAGAAGACATGCCAGGAGTGGATCCTGACGTTGCATGACACCACTTGAATGTTGATCCCGGCTGCAAGCCTATACAACAAAAGAAGAGGGACATAGCTACAAAGCTTGCAGAGCCAATAAGGGAGGAGTTTGCAAAGCTCCTCAAGGCTAATTTTGTTAAAGAAATTCAATATCCCACCTGCATATCAAATGTTGTAATGGTTAAAAAGCCAGGGGGAAAATGGCGAATGTATGTAGATTTTACCAAACTTAATAAAGCATGCCCTAATGATTGCTACCCCTTGCCTCGGATAGATTCTTTAGTTGATTCCGCGGTAGGGTACTCTTACATGAGTTTTTTAGATGCGTTTTCTGGTTATCACCAGATAAGAATGCATAAGCCTGACGGTCCTCACACGTCGTTCATTACTAATGATGGTTGTTATTGCTACCTTGTGATGCCCTTTGGGCTTAAAAATGCCGGTGCAACTTACCAACGGATGATGGACCGTGTGTTTAACCATCAGAAGGGAAGAAACCTAGAAGTGTATGTAGACGACCTCTTGATTAAGAGCAAGTCGTTTTCGCTGCACTTGCGAGACCTAGCAGAGACGTTCGCTACTCAGTGTAGGTACAAAATGAAGCTCAACCCATTGAAGTGCACCTTCGGGGCGAGTAAGGGGAAGTTCCTTGGTCATCTCCTTACTCTAGAAGGGCTTGCTCCGAATCCAGATAAGGTGAAAGCCATTCTTGAAATGCCTACCCCTCGTTCACCTAAAGAAGTTCAGCAGTTAGGGGGGAGGCTGGCAGGTCTTGCGAGATTCCTCTCACGGGTTGGAGATAGGATTGCCCCCTTCTTTAAAACCCTCCGAGGAGCATCCAAGTTTGAGTGGACGGAAGAATTCTCCCAAGCTTTTGAGCAGTTGAAGATGCAACTGACCTCAGCATCCCTGCTTCAGAGTCCCCGGCCAGGAGAGATTCTTTTCTTATACCTAGGGGTTGGCCCTGAGGCTGTCAGCTCCGTTCTTCTTCAGGAAGAGAGCATGAAGCAATTCCCAATTTACTATGTTAGCCATATCCTGAAGAGTGCCGAGACGCGGTACCCAATTCTTGAGAAGTTAGCCTTGGCACTAGTCATGTCAGCTCGCAGACTCCGTCCTTATTTCCAAGCGCACTCAATTCAGGTTGTCACTGATCAACCTTTAAAAAGTGTGTTGGAAAAACCAGAGCATTCCGGCATACTAGCTAAGTGGGCAATAGAGTTGAGTGAATTTGAAATCTCTTATGTGCCCAAGACAGCCATCAAAGCTCAAGTCCTAGCAGACTTTCTAATTGACATGTCGGTGTCCAGTTCTGATCGGGCAGAAAGGTCACCTTTGGCTTGGACCATCTATGTTGATGGTGCCTCAGGCAGAAGTTCTTCTGGAGCAGGAGTGGTTCTCATTAATCCAAACGGCGTAAAACTGGAGCAGGCCAACAAATTTTACTTTCCAGTAACCAATAACCAGTCCGAGTATGAATCTTTGCTGGCAGGCTTGAGACTTGCGAGGGAACTAGGAATCGATCATGTTCATATCAAAACCGATTCTCTGGTAATGGCGTCACAAGTCCTCGGTAACTTCGAAACAAGAGAGCCGATCTTGAAGAAATATCTTGCTCTTGTGAAGATAGAAGTCGGCAGGTTCAAGAGCTTTACCATCGAGCACATCCCCAGAACAGAAAATGAGGAGGTAGATTTTCTTTCCAAGTATGGGATGCCTTCAGGAGGAACAACTTCCGAGCTCTTCCGCCCGGCAGTAATGGAAGGAGATTTGATGCAAGTGGATCAACGTACCTCTTGGATGGACCGATTCATTCTCTATATGTCAACGGGAGATTATCACCATTCAGTCAAAGATAAGAAAACATTCAGAATAAAGGCAGCTCACTACTTCTTAGTGGCATGAGTCCTCTACAGAAGAACCTTCCTCTCTACCATGGCCCGGTTTTTTCAGAAGAAGAAGCTCCCCTTGTTTTACAAGAAGTTCATTCAGGAGAGTGTGGAAGCCACTCGGGAGCAAGAACCCTAGAAAGACGGATCCTGCGGCAGAGTTATTTCTGGCCCACTATGAAGAGAGACTCTGAGGTCTATGCAAGAAAGTGTGTTCAATGCCAGAAGTTTGCTCCACTTCAACTCCAATCAGCTCAGTCCCTCAGATCAATTGCAACTCCTTGGCCCTTTGCGGTTTGGGGGATGGATCTCATTGGTCCTTTTCCCATGGCAAGCGGGCAACGGTGTTTCATTATCGTAATGATCGACTACTTCAGCAAGTGGATCGAAGCCAAGGTATTGGCTAAGACAACTACTCAAGTCTTCAAAATCTTCATTTGGGGAGAGATTGTATGTCGGCATGGGATACCTATGGCAATAATCACTGATAATGGGCCACAATTCAACAACTTAGAGATGATAGATTTTTGTAAGCAGATCGGAACAGAGCTGCGGTTTGCATCAGTTCATCATCCCAGAAGCAATGGCCAAGTTGAAGCAGCCAACAAGCAGATCCTCAATTTGCTCAAAAAGAAAGTGCAGATTCTCAAGGGCAGCTGGGCTGATCAGCTTCCGTCAGTCCTCTAGTCCCTTAGGACAACGCCATCATCCGCAACTGGGGAGACTCCATTCAAACTTTCTCATGGCTCAGAGGCACTCATTCCAGTTGAGTTTGAAGTCCCGTCACCTAGAGTTCTGCTTGCATGGGAAGGCGTTGAGGACTGGCTTGAGTTGGATAATGAAGAGATGAGGTTCAGCTTGAAACACATCGAGGCAATCAGATATCAAGCAGCCATAAGGCAGGAGGAGGTCAAAAGAAGGATGGCCCGCTACTTTGATCAGAACGTAAGGATCAAACACATCCAAGTGGGAGAACTAGTTCTAAAGAAGATTGATGCTGCTGCAAGAGCTGGTTCAGTTGGAAAGTTTAATCCAAATTGGGCCGGCCCTTTTGTTATCAAAGAAGCGTTAAAGAGCGGCGCTTACCGCTTGCAGACATACGAAGGAGAGGATATGACACACACATGGAGCGGGGATGATCTCAAACGGTTCTATTCTTGAACCTCCTTTTTCTACTTTGTGTATCATCTTCAAGAGTCATTATGAATAGAAACTGCTTGCTAACGCTTCTTCAAGTGTTTTGTCTATGTAATCATAACAGATGACATGCTAAGAAAGATTTCAAAAAACGGTTCTGCCCTTGAACTCTCCTTTCTTTCTTATGCTTCCTTTGCAAATACGTTTTATTAATCAAAGGATTCATACTGACACTTTTTCTAGTGTTCTCTCTCTCTCCCAAAGATCTATAACGGTTCCCTGATACCAGGAGACAACGCCGAGTTCAGCTAGACCTCCCCTAGAGCTGTTGTCATTAGTGTAACACCACGAAGACCACGTCTTTCGAGGAGATTTTGCACCGTGTAGTGGGAGCTTGCAGGCTCTAGTGTGGTAGGATTCTGAACTTCGGATCCCGGCTAGTACCTGACCCCACCTCTGCATTATGGAGGGCAGGGTGGGTGTATAGCTCTACCATGCCGCATTTGGGATATCGTTACAACTTTGATGATCTGGTGAGGAAAGCAATGCCATGTGCACCTGCCCACCGATCATCTTAGCCTGTAACCCTCGAACACTGCATGGTACCATCAAGCAGTGCCTGTAGGAGACCCACAGCTTAGACTATACTCTAGGCAAGAGGGCAGGGAACCGTTCCGCCGAGTATCTTGCTTTTCGCAGGGAATCTTCCTGTTGCGGACTGGTTTTCTTTATCCGCACAGTCCGCCGGTTTTATTTGGGTTGATCGTATAGCCTGTGACCTGGTGAGGAAAGCAATGCCATGTGCACCTGCCCACCTGGTCTCAAGCTATAGATCATTTCTTCTGTTTAGCGCGGACTGGTTTTCTCTATCCGCGCAGTCCGCCCGCTTCCTTGGGTTGATTTTATAGCTTGTGACATGGTGAGGAAAGCAATGCCATGTGCACCTACCCACCTGGTCGCAAGCTATAGGTCATTTCTATCTTGGGCGGACTGGTTTTCTATATCCGCTCAGTCCGACGGTTTCCTTGAGACCGCAAGTTATAGATTATTTCTATTGGCATATGCGCGAACTATGAAATTATATCAGCTCAGTCCACCGAATGGTTTTCATGTATTATCATTTGATAAGTTAATAAAGAGAATTGTGGACTGCTACAAGGACTCAATGAAGTCCCCCTGATATTGTTATCAGCCGGCTATTTTCGTTTTCATTTTTTAAGGCAGACATTGAATGGATTGATAAGTTGAATTCTTTAATCAACAAGACTCGTTATAGATTATCTTAGTATCTCGCGGACTACAATTGGAACTCAACGGAGTCCGCCTGACAATTTCTTCTCATTCCAACGACGGACAATGATCGTCTCTAATCAGCAAGTTGAAAAGCTCAGTATGATCTATCAGCGTGTCGTGCGGACTGCTAAGTGTCAGTGCGGTGAGCGTGGAAAAAGAAAGAACATTGTAGAAAGCACACATGCAAAAAAATCCTTTCTATTTCATCAAAAATTTATACATCTTTCTATCTATTCGGCGGACTACAGTCTTGAGTCCGCCACATTTATAAAATCAAAAAAGATAAAAATACATTAATCATCTGCAGTCTTTTGATTCTTTTCTGGAGGTGCAGGGCTTTCGACAATAATCTCGACTTCCGGAGGGTAGCCCCCCGAACCGCGTCCGCTGCTATCTGATCCTGTGCTTGAGGCGGACTCTCTATGCGAGCTCCTGGCCATAGAGGAGGATGCAGAGGTGCTTGACTCGGAGGACTGATCTCCAACTTGCCGGCTTGAGCCAGTTCCGTCTGCCGTCTCCACGGCGCCTTACCCTTCGCCTTGTTCTTCTTCTTCTTCTTCTTCTACTTCCTCGCCTTCCTCTTCCTCAATGATGTCCTTCCCCTTTTTAGCCCGCTCCATCGCCGTGACCTACGGTGCCAACTCAGGGAATAGCTCCAAGAAAGGGACGCCATCCACTCCCTCCTTTGTAAAGCCGCCGCGGATAAGTCGCTCAATGGCGACCTCGACGGTTTCCTTCACGAAAGGGAGCATGGTGGCCTGGAAGCTGTTGTTCTCTAAGTCATAGGCGACCTGCGCAAAACAAAAGCTAACATCAGATAGATCGCGGAGGACAGCAAATTAAAGCCGATGCGAATTCAACTCACCCTGAGCTCTTCTGTTTTCTTAACAACCTTCTTCCCCAGTCGCGCGTTCCTCTCCTTTAGCACCTTATTATCTTTTTGAAGCTGTTCATTCTGCTTTAGCAGGTCTCTGGCCATGGTGGCTATATAGTGGGTTGTCACCACACTATTCGCACCCGCCTGGGAGGCTAGCAGGGGGAGGTCGGCAGCGGGCACCTTTTTCAGGTCGGTCAGATTGCGCTTTCCATAAAGAGCGGAAATTGCAACATGGGCATGGCGGATTAATCGCGGACTCTTCCACGAGGTGAGCGCGGTGGACAGGCGGACATGGTTATGCTTGTCGTGCCAGTGGATCATGGGGTTGCCCCTAAGGTCCTTTTGGAGGTTTCCGAAGCCTCTCATCGAAAAGCTTTCGGAAGAAGAGTAATCCGCAGCGGGGTCCCCTTCTTTCTTTCTCTTCCTTACAATTTCTTGCTTCTTCTCTCTCTGTGTAGGGACAAAGCCGCTAGGCGTCTGCGGCAGGTTGGCGGGTACCGCCAAGATCACTGCAAACAAAGATGAGTTAACACCAAGGTCGCGGCGGATGCAAAATGCTAGTTTGCAAAAAGCTTACTCTCTTCAGGCAAAACATCTGCCAAGCTCGCCAGTAGCGGAATGTAATGCTCAATGTCAATCCTGGCATTGGCCAAGAACTCAACAATGGCGGACTCCACCGCGTATAGGGGCACGCTCTTGAAGCCGGAGTCCGCGCGCACCTGCGGATAGGTGTTCGCGAACCCTAGGTCGCCTTCAAAGATCAAGAACCTCGAGGTCTAGTTGTGGATCTTGTTGGGAAGGCCCACAACCTTCATACCTCTGTAATAAAAGTATATCACCCCCTTGTAGGGGCGGCCTCCAGAAGCAGTGATCGTGCGGACAGAGAACATCTTGCGGAAGATGTTCATCGAGAAAGCAATCTTTTCAGATCGCAAGTAGGAGAGGAAACTGCAGATCGCGGCGAGTGTGTTGGGCGCGAGCTGGCCCGGCACCATTCCATAGTGCTCGAAGATTTCGGCAAGTTCCCATAACAACGGAAACTTGAATTCGCTATCAAAATGGTCCACAGGAATTGCGATCTCGATTGCGGTTGAGAAGTTTAGCCTTTCTTGATGAGCTGGAAGGCGGACAAGGATATTTGAATTCGCCATCTGTCTCTCAACAAAGGCCTCCAAATCAGCCTCTGTCAAGGTGCATTTCCTGTGGTCGGCAGAGTGGAAGGCGACGACAGCATCAATTTTGGCGGACACCATTTTGCAGGCCGCATGGTTCCTTTACTTCAATTGTTTCCTGCATAGAAGAAAGCGGCAGGGCATATTTATAGTTATAATTTCTGACAGATTTTTGACCAGGCCGCAGAGCTCGCAATGCCAATCCGCATAGTCCGCAAAAATCAAATCATTCACAGCAAAAATCAAAAATAACGCGGACACAAACATAGATTCACATGCAAAGCAAAATTCAAAGCACAGATTAAGGCGGACACAGTTTCCGTTCGCCCAGTTCGCAGTGCTTCCTTCCTGTATACATCAAACATGAGATACGGACAAAGTTTCAGTCCGTTTAGTTCGCAACATTTCCCACCTGCTGTTAAATAATAAGCGGATACATCATTAGTCCGCACAGTTTGCCATAGATCAGCAAGAGTAAGCAACATAATTTTCGGACATAGGAATAAGTCCGCACACTTCGCACACAGTTCAATATACAACAACATTGTTTAAAAAGCACGAACAATTATACAAATCAAAGTTCATGGCAACACGGACTCAGCAGTCCCTAGTTTCGGTCTGTGCTTGCCTTTCAGGTCTATCTCGGCACAAGTGGGCGGCCTGGTAGCTCATTTGAAGAATCTCGTTGTACAAGCGGCAGATATGATGATGGATGACGTTTATAGTCCGGTGCATGTGGGCAGCCTCGCGGTCTACCCGGCTAAGGGGCACCATTGGCTCCGCTGCCGACCTCTGCTCCTCGTCCGCAACCTATTGATCGACCGCCGGTGCTGCGACCTCCGGAGCAGCGCGATCTTGCAATCGCGACCTCTGTTCGGCGACCTCAGCAGCCCGCTTCCCTTTCTCTTCCCTTGCTGACGCCAAGTGTTTCCCCTTGTAGAAGCGGACGTCGTCCGCGAGCCTCTTCTTCTCCCTATCGGACCTCTCCAGCGCCCTGGAGATGCTGGCGATCTAGTCTTTTAGGGCTTTTCCCGCTCCGCGGACGCTTTCTCGCGCTCTTTCACCGCCCTTAACTCTGCTTTGATATTCTGAACTTCAGTTTGAAATTCCTTTTCTAACTCTTTGATGATGTTCAGGCTGGGTAGCTCATCCCCTGCGGATTCCTCAGGCGAGACCGCGTAGACACCAGTATTCGGTGTAACCATGATCTCGCCACTCTCAACGGAGCCCGGCGGCGACTTTCTACCTGCAAGAAAGAAGGTCAACTTCATCATTCAACAACAGTCTGCGGCGGACTCAAAGAAAGGATGAAAGATCACATTTGGATATAGCCGCAGCGATTTGTCGACTATCGAGAAAGACAGGCCGCCTTGCCTGCTCCGGGTCAAAAAGCCTTAACCGCTTCTTCCATTCACGATGGACCTTAGCTCCTTTCTCAGCAGCAGAGCTTTTAGAAACCACGATGTCCTCAGTTTCAGTGATAATCTTGATTGGTCTCGACTTCCGCGGCGGCGACCTGTAAAGCCACTGACGCTTAAAATACTTAGGCGCTGGTTGAAGTTTACCTGACCGCAGTAGCTCCGCAGCAGTCCGCAAATCCTCAGCACTCTTGTCCGCCGCGACCTGCTTCGAGGCCGCCTCCACCACAACTTCTTGAGTAGCAATTTGCTTCTTCTGCTCCTCTATCTTCTGCTTCAGACTCTCCCTCTCTTCTTCCTCTGCAGCGGACAAAGAAGGGAGTTCGCTACCTTTATTCCCAGTGGACTCCGCCTCAGATTGTTGCAGTACAATCAGCAGGGATTCGTTGATTAGATC
This sequence comes from Platanthera guangdongensis, assembly GCA_039583875.1. Lineage (NCBI taxonomy): Eukaryota > Viridiplantae > Streptophyta > Magnoliopsida > Asparagales > Orchidaceae > Platanthera > Platanthera guangdongensis. The sequence goes on from CM077159.1 coordinate 67,261,269, forward strand.
TACTTCATTAACGTCTATAGAGTCAAGCATCTCATCCGTGGTTAAACTGACTGTGGAGAGGGAATTGTCTCCCTGAATTTGTGCCTCCGGTGTAATCAAATCGCTGTCTGGAACTTCCTTGTTGCGCGGTCTGTGCTGCAAGTCCGCTTCTCCAGTCCGCTTGGAGGTATTCTTCTCTTTCATCGCGCGCAGTTTCTTCTCAACCCGCTCGGCAACGGTCGACCCGTCCCTCTTCCTCTTCTTTCTTTTAGCTCTCTTCTCGACAGAGTAAGCGGCGGCCTCTCCTAAGTCGGGATGACTCTCGCGGACAGTCACAGGGTCCACAGCTATCAATGTCTGTGAAGGCGCATTCTTGCCAGCCTCTTCTCCTGAAGTCCTCCTATCTTCGTCATCCAGCTTAACAATGGGCACCTGGGCATTGGGGGAAGATATTTCGGACTCATTATGTTTTCCAACGGTGTCCGCCGAGTTCGCATTTTTCTGGGAAGGGGCCGAGTCCGACAGAGTCACCATCTTTTCACTTCTCAGTGGTTCAGCATCAAGTACTGCGGCATCCTCGCGGGCAGATACATTAGCGCGGCGGACTACTTCCTCTGCAGGCTTCTGGCTGTGGGAACTTTCTCCAGTAGGGCGGACAGGATCCTTTCTTGTCGACCACTTTATTATCTTCTTGGTCTTCATAGGCGTTGTTAGTGCTGAGTCGCCTTTTGCACTGAGACTAGAGAAGAAAGCTCCGAGCGTTGCCATGCCGGACTGGAAAGTGGAGACCGCAAGTGGTGAATAGCACCCGGTGTCGATCGGGATTTTCAACAGTACCAGGCCCTCCAACGATATTTATAGCGTTGGCGGCATTTACGAGGCTTGCGGACTCGGCGGTTAAGAAAACATTTTCGATGTTTTCTGGAAACTTAAAAATGTGCGGGGATTATGTTAACCCCTCAGTCCGCAATACCGTACAAGATGCCAAGCCCCCCCTTTCAACACCCGCAAACTCAATTTGGCAGTCCGCCCAGTCCAGCTAGGTAACCAATCGGCCACTAAGGATGATCCCCCCAGCAGCGGACTCAAGGATCTGTTCACTCCGTCCGCCGTGCCTTGGGATCTGGATTTTCTACGGCGGCGGACTCGGTGTCCCGTCCGCCCAGGCCGCCATCCTCCAGCCGGATCGCGCCTAGCAGTAGCATAGGAAGCTACAGACCGCGAGCCCAGTCCGCCCATTCTGCGCAGACTAGCGTGTTCTTTTCTTTTTGCTTCCCGTCACCGCTGCCCAGTTCTCCTGTACCCCGGGTAGCCGGTTATTTTGACCCAGCCTGTTTGGGCAGGCCCCCCATCCTATAAATAGGGGAGAGGTGGTGCACCCGAGGCACGCTGACTCGGACCCAGGGGCCTACTTGTCAAAGGCTGCGGACTCGAATCTTGTGCCTTCCGGACTCCTCCTCGCTTTGCTCTTGTTAACCTTTTCCTTTCACTTGTAACCAAATCTTTCTTCAATCAAGGGAAAACCCGTCGCAAGAGTGGCATTCAGGACGCGACGGGCGACGTCTGTTGTTGCCGTGGCTCATGGCCCTGCTGTTCTTCCTGCCCTCATCTGCTTAGTAGATTACTACTCGCAGTCTCTCTATTCCCCGGTGTTCGAACCGTTAGCTGGTGGTGCTCGACCCCCCTTTGTGTTTTCGTGCATCAACACTCCCCTAAATCAAGAGATTGATCCGCGATATTCTCCCCCTTGTTGGTAGAATAGAAGGAGGGCAGAGGTGAGTGTATGCAATGAGAATTAAAAAGAGGTCTATATTAGAGAAGGAAACATGGGATACATTGAGCATGATCATAGGTAACACTCTATCACTAATTAGGCAAACTATATGCATGATTGAAACAAGAAAAAATATAAAAGTAGCATTTTAAGCACATAATACAACTTCATACTTATAGTTTATCACTTATTGAGAGAGTAGATATTCATGATTAAATACAAGTAGTACGCATAAAAATATGTTAAGCACCCTTAGGTTAAACATATATATTTTTTGAAAATATGATCATATTAAGGATATGAAATTTCAAGCCTAATATGATGATGTTTTCAATTCAATACAAATCCATGAGATGCTATTACATTGGAATTTTTGAAGGCATGATTTCATAATATTAAAGAGAGATACAAACCACAATTGATCTAATTTGTGTTTCAAGTAAAATTAAACAGTGTAGCGGTCATCCTTTGCTATCTAGTGCATTTACTTATAATTTTAGAGAATAATATAGGTATGCATTAGGACCCAATTCTCATGAGTAGAAGTTTTATGAGAAATAATGATGTGTACAAATAGTGTTTTGATAAAGTATACAAGTGAACTAATCAAAACACATGACATATATAATGAACAAACATACCATTAAAATGCAAAAATAATATTAATTCCACTATTTTCAATGCACATAAGTAATAAGTACAACTACCAAGATGCTCTACACATAATGATTATTAAGACTTATCAGGGAGTACAGTAGTGCTTGGGGAATCACATTTATGCCATTTTTAGTGTTATTCTTAATTTTGTGATCCAGTGTACTAAGTGAAATGATGACAATTTTGTTTGCTACAAGACACTTTACAATTATATTTCCAAGGTGCTCTACCTCACAATGCTTATTAAGACTTATCAGGAGGGTGAGTAGTGCTTGGTGGAGTTTTCCATATCAATTTTTATTTGATTTTTATTTTAGTGACAAAGGATCCCAAATTCACTTGTTGCGCAAACAATAGCAATTTTGTAAGACATATTTCCCCAAAGAATAAGTGCATGAAAAAATACAAAGAATTGACAAACTAAATTCAGTGTAGTGTAGGTAATCTATTTATGCATTTTAATTATTATATTATTACACTACACAGTCATGCAGGTATAAGATTAAAATCACATGTAGGTTATCAAAATAGGTGAGTAAATAAAATCATTATCAAACATAAAACATTACTCATACTTAGAGGCACATTAAGCAATCCTACACATGTTTTCTATATTCAATTTCATTGCACATAATAAGATAATATTCAAGGCAAGATATAACCAAAATAATGTTTTAAGAAACTTGACAATTTAATCAACCATTGTATTTAATCTTTAATTGATAGAATGCATTCATCCTTGACAATGATAATGAATAATAAGCAGTTTTATAATAATTTTTTGATTTTTTTAATAAATACAAAACAATAAACACACAAGGAGATATAAAAATTTGTGTTCTTTTAAATTATTTTATAATCATATATCTATATATTTTAAAAAATTACTTGTGTTTTTTTTTTTAAAAACATGAAGGCTCAAAAAGATATATGATGCAAATACAAGATAGCATGATAGATTATATTGCATGAACATAACGTACATGATAAGTAAAATAATGTTCATGCAGAATATATGTGAATCCTAAGTATGCCCAATAATCCAATACCTAAACTATATGTCTACACCCTAGCCATGTACTAAGTGACGGATGGGCATGAGGAGCTACATAAATGTTGTAGGTTGGGGCATTAATCCCATGTGCACACAGAAGAACCCCTCAACCTAACACTCTTTCCCCCCAGTGCCACACAAGGACCTACTGGAACCCTCCCCGGTTAAGGACAAGACATGGTTTACAAGTTAGCGTTTCTAAAGCACACACACCTACGCCCCCACTACTGTGAGAAATACTTACTGGGTGAATGATCGCAAGCATACTAGGACACCATGATAAACTAATTATAGAAGGTAAATTATAGACACTTGTCAATGATATGACTTTGATTCCAATTTATTCAATTAGATTGATTTATCATTAATCTCAATAAGAGAAAGTCATATAGCGAAAATATATCATAAGTGTCCATGACATGTTGGCTTAAAAAATACAAAACCAAAAGCAAAAAAAAACACGACAAAACATAACGAAACAAAAACAAAAAGAGAACAATATGCATATCGTGAAGCTGATTATCGAGTACTTTTCGTTTAACTAGTTTCTACTTCACGCAATTGGTGGATACTAATGGATAATAGATTTTGGTATCCAAAAGGAGCCAAGTGTTGCGGTTCCTTTGGGTACCCAAACAGAGCGTGATAGACCATGAGGAGATAATAATGAATGTGCCCTTACAAGTGGAATAAGTGTGCTATTTTGAGAGATGGGCCTCCATTCATACTTTGGTTTAATGTTATTTTTATGTTGCCGATTTCCTTTTAGATTTCCACGAGTTCTAACTCGATGAACTTTACTTGAACAATTTTGCGTTGAAGGCTTAAATATGTTGAAATTGTTCTCTAAGTTAAGATTATGTCGCTTAACATAAGGACTCATAGTGTAGTGATTCTTCGAAGGAAATTTACGTTCATTTGATTTTAAACTGTGAGTGACTTGAGGTTGCAAATGACGATCATTCTTCTGCTTTGGATTTTCATTTACACACGCTTGACGTTTTTTACTCCCTTTGATTGACTTAGTTGGTATATGACAATTTGTATTCAACATGCTTTCAGATTTTGCTTGAAACTTAGGAGTTGTGTGTTGTGAGCTTATAAACATAATTTCCTTAAGCATATTAATTTTTGTGACTAATTCATTATTTTTAATTTTACGATTATGTCTAGCTTTGTTATATGCGATTGTGCTATTGTTAAGAGTAGAGACTACAGATTCTATATGAGATTCATACTTACTCCTAAATTCATCGAATGTCTCGTTCATTTCTTTGATTTCAACTTTATAATTTATGCATTCAACACAGTCACTTTTTAATGATGTGTTCTCTAGACATAATTTATTGTTTTGTTCTTTTGTAAAATGAAGCTCTTGTTCAAGAACATTATATTTTTCTTTTAATACCTTATAATCTATACACGTTGTAGAAGTGCTGTCTAAAAAATAGTTGGGAGGACAATTCACATCACAATAAGGTTCTACATTACGTTGTGCCTTTAAAGTTTTGTTTTCTAGTCATAGGTTTGAATTAATATTTTTCAACTTCTTGATTCTATGCGTAGCATTTTCTAGCACACGCAAAGTAGAGATAGATTTATAAGCAAATAGAGAATTTGAATTCCTTACAGAGCTATTGGACAAGGCATGATTTGAACACGAGGTTCCTTCATCATCTTCCTCTTCGAACGATATATTTTCATCTTCCATTCCGCTTGATGTGTTTGATGTATCCTCGTCCAAAAGTAAGTCTTCATTTGATTCTTCACTTGGATCCATAAGGAATTGCTCAGATTCATTATCTATAGAAAGAGAATTATAAGTTAGCTCAAGAAAATTCCATATATCATATGCAGTGGGAAGAGTGTAGATGAGTTTAAAAATTTATTGACTAAGCATGCAAAATAAACTATTCATAGCCTTAGCGTTTATATGACACTCGTGCTTTGTTAAGTTATCTGGCGGCTTGATACATATTATGTCCCACACTTATATGTCTAGAAGTATAAGAAATTTCCTCATTAGCACTCTACATTCGTTATAGTTCACTCTTGTAAACAACGGTGGTGCAGCCGAATTTTCAGTGTACAATTTTTTGTCCCCACTGGCCGATTCAAGATTATGGTTGGCCATTATTCCCGGTGGTGAAACCGTTTTGGAATAACCTGCCTCTGAAACCACTTATTAGATCTCATGGCCAATCTTAGAGGGGGGTGAATAAGGTTTGATGCGTTAAATGGAATTTAAAATATTTCTCTCCAGGAAATCAAGTCCTGGAAGCTACCGCGGGTCGTTAGGTATCTAACCCGCGGCAGTACGTCTGTGGACTCGTTTTCCTGAGCAAGTTTATTCGCAAACCCACAAAACAAACACTTACTTTATACAACCAGAACAATCACACAATCAGATGAAAAAGAAATATAAGTTACATTGTATGAATAAAAATGACATGTGTTCTAAGTGATTACACGAACGTGATCTCCATGACGCCGGAAATCAAAGGCGATGAAATATAAAAACTTTATTGGTTTTTTACACCCACCCACTACCCGGACCGGTTGGCTCTCTCCCTTTCCCTCCAAGAAAGGTCTTCGAGCCGCTCTTCACCTCCATGTAAGGAAGGGTCTTAGAGCCCCGCTAGATCCTGCAGATCTAGACGTCCTTATCCCCAGGATGATTTTCCACGGAATCCTTACCAGGAATCTGGCGAACCTTACCGGTCGATTTTCATCTCCTCACGATTTAGAAAAGACAAGAAGATTACAAAAATAAGAGATATAAATATATTAAAGAATGAAGTTCTCCCTCTCGAAGACTACTCCGTGGAGCGATCCGCGGCCGGTGATTAAGATCTCCATTTGTTGGCAATTAGTCGGCTCTTCATTTTCCTTATAGGTCTTGGATCTTCGTAGTCATTCGATCACGAGCGGGTGGGAGATGAGTATCTTCTTCTTTGACGGGGACTTGTGGAACGGCGCACAAGAAGGAGGTCGAACCCTATAATTCAAGAACTCCCGTCCTTCTTTTTTCACCCAGTCATCAGGCACAAAAACCATGGAGGCCTTTTATATAACTTCGTGAAAATAGTCTACCTCCGGCAGTAAGACTCGCGCTCGGCTGTAGGTTCGCGCGCTTGTTGTAACGTCCCGAATCGCTCTAGGCCCCTAGTGTGTGTGTTTTGAGTCAGGAGGGTTGACTCGAGTCCTGAGAAGTGCAGGGAATTGGGCTGCACTTGTGGAGAAGGGGAGAAATCAGTGCAGAGAGAAGTGACACGGGTAGAGACACGGCCGTGTCCCTACCCGTGTGCGTCGAGATGATCTCGACGAGCCGTGTCGGGATCGTCGAGAATCGTCGAGAGTCGTCGAGATCAAGTGACACGGGTAGTGACACGGCCGTGTCCCTACCCGTGTGCGTCGAGATGATCTCGACGAGCCGTGTCGAGATCGTCGAGCGGGGTCGACACTAAGTGACACGGGTAGTGACACGGGCGTGTCCCTACCCGTGTGCGCCGAGTTGGGCTCGACGAGAAGTGGCGAGATGTAACTGAAGATGCACACGGCCAATGACACGGCCAGGCACACGGCCGTGTCATGTGAACACGGGTTGGGACACGGCCGTGTCCCTACCCGTGTCAAACAGTGAACCGACATGGAAACCGCCACGGCCGTTTCGCGGAAGCAGGACACGGGTACGGACACGGCCGTGTCCCTACCCGTGTCACATTTTGCTTATAAGGGGCAGAGAAACCCTAGCCGTTTTTTCACCCTCATTTCCTTCCCCTATTTCCTGTGAGAGTTCCTGGTGAGAGGAAAACCGCTGGAGCAAGTTCTACCGGAGGAGATCCGCCATCGCCGCGAAAGAGAAGATGCCGCCAAGGAGAACTACGCGATCCATGGCCGGAAATGGTGGTACCGCTGGAGTCAACGTGAGTTTCCTACCCTCTCCCTTGGTGCTAGATCTTAGATAATTAGGAGAGACATCGGTTCAAGAGAACTTGATGGTGAGGAGAAGTTTTCTAGGTTTGGCCATGCTAGGATTTGAATCCTAGATTTTAGATCTCTTCAACCCTTCCCCTTTTCTTCAATATGATGATGGGTGGATGGTCTCGTGAGGAGTTTATGGCCTTTGAGGTTGAATAAGGGAGGAGAATACTCTGGAAAATTTAGGGACGATCGCCTTGAGGAGGAAGACGAACCGATGCCGTTCATTTCCCTTTAAGATGCGCGCAGAATCTGTATTCTGCGCGCAGCGATCTTCTATGCCATTTTTATGTAGGATAATGGCAGATCTGGGCTTTCGACTAAACACGAAAGTTGTAGCCCTTGGAAATACCTTTCCAACGAGTGGTTGCACGACTTCAGGTGATGTCTGTGGCCCCGGGAAAACCAAATCGAGTTTGCTGTCCGGCAACTCCTGTACACAGAAATTGTGTTCTGTGCGCAGTGAACTTTGAAGCCGATTTCGAGTAAGTTACTGTCCGATCTGGGTTGTGACCTGAATATGAAAGTTGTAGATCATGAAAATACCTTTCCAACGAGGGGTTACACGACTTCACCGGATTCCTGTAGCCTCGGGAATCTCCGGTCGACGTTGCTGTCCAGATTAGTGATACACTTAGAATTCTGGTTTTATATTAAGTGCAACAAGAGTTGGTGGAATTCTGTCAAGATTAAATAATTGATGCTAATCACCGAAGAACTTTGAATGATGGTGTTTACTATTTAGAATGCATACAACTGATTTATTATTGCAAGTTGTCTTGATATTTGGATGGTTTCCTTTATGTTTAATCGAATCGAATTGATAAGATGTTGATAGATTATAACATATGCGCATCATATAAGTCTTATGTAGAGTTCATATGGAATGACATATAGAAGATTAAACTATGGCCATGATATGTTGATTTGGTGAAATGAAATTTATTAGTCCAATACTTAGAGCGAGCGTCGTCTCCCTACGGGTAGTATTGTGGAAGAATGAAAGTGCGGTGTTGACCGTCACTTGTTTTGTTGTGTTGAGATAGGTGTGGATGGATGGTTGGGCTGTGTCCTCGTGTTTACTTCCGAGGCCCCTTCCATGATATGTTGATATGGTATTTGCATGAGGTGTGAGTCGACACGCGGTGTCGTAATCCTGGGTTAAGGATAGTGTGGCAGGTCTACGGACTCGCCAGTCGTCACACCGACGGGAGTTGGCAGTTAGACTTGGTCGGTTTGGGCTGTGTCCTCGGTGTTCACGTCCCGAGGCCCCTCCGACCATGTGGACGGTTGGGCTGTGTCCTCGTGCTTTCTTCCGAGGCCCCTTCCGGGTCACACAAGGCCAGTTCGGGCTGTGTTCTTGGTGCACATCTACCCAAGACCCCGCTGGGCCATAGTACGCATGGGCTCCGCTGTTGTGTTCTTAGCGTTGAGGCGTACGGAGGCCTAGGTGAAGTAGTGTGATACCCGCCTAGTAGTAGAAGTGCCCGTTCTACTGTCACCGCCTGGCCACGGCGGCTGATGCCTGAGAGGTTAGCTACCTGCTCGAAAAGTGGGAACTATAGTCTGTGTCGACATAGCAATTGCATGGGTGTGCATGGGTGAGTCATTGCATAGCATTCATAGCATTTCATATCATTGCACAACAAGATCCTCATCGTATAAGTTTGTATGGGCACTCTTATACGATGAGTTACTTTTATGTAACCCGATCCTTAACTTATAAGTTTGTATGGGCATTCTTATAAGTTAAGTTACTTTCCTGTTGTAGCTCTTATACTTGCTAGTCTAGTTGTAGCTCTTATACTTGCTAGTCTAGTTGTAGCTCTTATATAAATGCTGATTATGATACTGTTTCTCTTACACTACTGCCACCTGTTTGCACTTCCTTTACTTGCTTACTTGTTACATATACTATACTCTTGTTCCTTTTCTCCGCCCGGTGCCGAGGAGTCGCCGGGGGAGCGGATGTGAAACCACTTAGTCGTTTCGACTAACGGTTGCTACGTCTTCCTTTTTAGGAGGTCACGCCGCAGGTAGAGCAGCCGCAGACTACGCCGCAGGACAGCCAGGCCAGGACGACAGGGCCTGACGTGACGGTGCCGTCGATACCGTCTGTTACTGATGTTAGTGTTTTGCTTACTCTGATGTAGCCCGTTTGGGCAAAGATTAGCTGTACTCTGATATATTGTAGAAGCATGTTTTAGCTTCTCTTTATTGATGTATTTGGACTTTATATACTTAGTGTGGATTTTGACTTCTCTTGCTTATATATTTGGTTGGGTTGGCATGATTTATTGATATTGTTGTGGCCGGCGGGATAGGCGTCTTGTGGTACAGGTTAGCCTGTGTGCTAATGCTACCGCAAGGCGGCTGTTCCGGGCATAAGACTCCCCCTTCGTGCCGTGTTTTGGGATCCGGGGAGGGGGGGTCTTACAAATGGTATCAGTTTGCCACGATCCTCAACTACGAAGTCATTCAACAATGGTGCCACCCCCGTTTGGTTAGTCAGTTTGGGGACAAACTGACTTAGCGGAAGCAGTGGTGTGCCCATATGTAATTCACATTAAGTTTGTCCAACTTTGACCTTAAGTTTAGCCAACCTGACCACAAATTTGTCGTGTACGTGTAGGTTCCGCTGCATGTTGAGCCGATGAGGGGTACTCCTACCCCTCCCATACCCACTCAGTTCCAACAGTCTGAGTTGGGGCAAACACTCACCGCCATTCTTGATGCTTTTAAGGCACAGCAGGCTCCGGTGCAACAACAGGCCCCGAGCTCCAACTGGCTGAGCACCTTTCGGGCTCTCTCCCCTCCCGTCTACCTTGGGACGGAGTCAGCCGTACGTACAGAGGAATGGCTAGACACGATACAAGAGTTGTTGGCTGGAATCCGTTGCCCGGCCAACATGGCAGTAACATTGGCAGTGTCTGTCTTGGACTTACATGCGAAGAGGTGGTGGAAGTCCCTCATGGGCTCTACCTTCCAAGGCCGGATCTACACAGAGATAAGTTGGAGTGAATTCTCGGGTGTTTTCTTGGAGCACTTTATCCCTACATCGGCCCGAGATGAGCTTGAGCAGAGGTTCCTTCTACTAAAGCAGGGATCAAAGTCGGTTACAGAATACCAGCGGGAATTCCAGCATCTCGCAAGGTTTGCGGATTCTTATGAGTTGGATGACAGAGGTTATGCCAAGCGCTTCTATAAAGGGCTGCGAGATCCCCTAAGGCAGTCCCTTTTGTTTATAGCGGATGGTAGCTTGGCGGAGATCATTGATATGGCGAAAAGATTGGAGGCGGACCACCTGGGATGTAGTAAGAGGCCTGCGGAGGACGTGATGGAAGCCGGCCAAAGTAATAGAAGGAGACGGGACTTCAGAGGAGGAAGAGGTTATCAAAGAGGTGGAGGGCGTGTCCACCGAAACTATAGGGTGGAGCATCCAGTTCCGCAGCCGCCTGCGTTGCCTCCACCCCCACAGCCTCAGCGATTTCAACAACCTGAAGGGCGTCGTGGTCTGGTGTGCTTCGAATGCAACCAGCCAGGCCACATCCGGCGTTTCTGCCCGCAGCTATATGGGAACGCCCCTCTTGCTCTCCCTCCTGCTCTCCCTCCACCAGCTCCACGAGGACGGGGATATATGCGTGGTCGAGGACGAGGACCGCCAAGAGGAAACCCCGGACCGGTCCGGGATCAGGTGTACGCGCTTGACATGGCGCAGGAAAGGAACCCACAAGATGTGATTGCAGGTATGATTTAATTAGTTTACATACTTGCATGGTTTAACATGAGTTGCTTAGAACTTATTAGACACTAGCAATAAGTTTTGGTCGTTGGCACTTAGGCACCGTGAGTATTGGCGGGAAGACGGCCTATGCGCTGTTCGATACCGGTGCCTCACACTCTTTTGTGTCCGAGGATTTCATAAAAGACATGGGGGATGTTCAGTACTTCACGGGAATAGCCCGACGTGTACGCCTTCCGGATGGCTCGGAGATGATCGCGACCGCCAAGTGCGAGTTTGAGTTATTTATTGATGGGAAGGCCTTTGATACACCGGCCACGGTTCTGAGAATGCCGGAGTTTGACATCATTTTGGGCATGGCATGGCTCGATTGGCACTTTGCAAGGATCGACTGCGCGGAGAAGCGGATCTATTTGAGACATGGAGACTCTGACGTCATCTTCCAAGGTATTGGCTTCGCTCCTCGCATGATGTTATCTTCCGTCCAGGTTGTAAAAGCTCATATGAAGGGGGACGAGGTCTTCATGATCTGGTTCGAGTTGAAGGAGGAAGCGTTGGAATTAAAGGATGTACGGGTTGTGCGGGATTTTCCCGAGGTATTTCCTGAGAAGCTACCAGGATTACCACCGCATAGAGAGGTCGATTTTCAGATTAATTTAGTACCAGGTGCCAAGCCTGTATCTAAGGCCCCGTACAGAATGGCCCCGAAAGAACTCGCGGAGTTTAGAGTTCAATTGCAAGAACTAGTAGATTCAGGGTTCGTTCGCCCCAGTTCATCACCATGGGGTGCCCCGGTGCTGTTCGTGAAGAAGAAGGATGGAACCCTGCGATTGTGCATAGATTATCGGGAACTCAATCGATTAACGGTGCGGAACACTTATCCGCTACCTCGGATCGACGAGTTGTTCGATCAATTAGTGGGAGCACACTGGTTCTCTAAACTAGACTTGCGCTCTGGATACTATCAGTTGAGGATACAAGAGGGGGATATTCAGAAAACAGCCTTCAGTTCGAGATATGGTTTGTATGAGTTCACAGTGATGCCGTTTGGGCTCACAAATGCACCTTCGGCCTTCATGAGCCTGATGAACAAGGTGTTTGAACCATATCTGGACATCTTCGTCATTGTTTTCATCGACGACATCTTGGTCTACTCAAAGACGGAGGTGGAGCATGTCGAGCACCTGACCTTAGTTTTGAAGAAATTAAAGGAGCACGCCTTGTATGCCAAGTTTAGCAAGTGTGAATTCTGGCTTAAGGAGGTTGCCTTCTTGGGGCATGTGATCAGTGGGGCAGGATTAGCTGTGGACCCAGCTAAGGTGCGGGCCGTGAAGGAGTGGTCGCCCTTGAAGTCGGCGGCCGATGTACGAAGCTTTCTTGGACTTGCTGGCTACTACCGCAAGTTCGTGAAAGGATTCTCCAAGATTGCCCTTCCTCTTACCTCCTTGACGAAGAAGGGTGTGCCATTTGAGTGGACACCTAAATGTGAAGCAGCATTTCAAGAGTTGAAGGATAGGCTTACCTCCGCCCCCATCCTTGCACTTCCGTCTGGGAAGGAAGGATTTCAGGTTTACACAGACGCATCATATCAAGGGATGGGAGCGGTGCTGATGCAGCACGGGCATGTGATCGCTTATGCTTCAAGGCAGTTAAAGAAACATGAAATCAATTACCCGGTTCATGATTTGGAGTTAGGAGCAGTGGTGTTCGCTTTGAAGGTCTGGAGGCATTATTTATATGGCGTCCACTGCGAGATCTTTTCCGATCACAAAAACTTGAAGTATGTTCACACTCAGAAGGAGTTGAACCTGAGACAACGGCGGTGGTTGGAATTTCTATGCGACTATGAGTTCACCATGAACTACCACCCCGGGAAAGCGAACTCGGTAGCCGATGCCTTGAGTAGAAAAGTGCCAGGCTCTAGCCCAGAGTCTCGGCTGATGAGTATGGAGTTGGCTCGGATGATCGAGAAGATGGAAATTACTCTAGTATTCAAGGATCCTTCGGCGGAATATGCGGAGTATTTGGCCAACATGAGCATAGTTTGTGATATCCGAGACCGGATACGGGTGGAGCAAGGAATGGATGCGTCCTTGGCCCCGGCAATCAAGACAATTGAAGATAGGACCACCGATGAGTACACACTAAAAGACGGTCTCGTTTATTTTCGTGGCCGACTTTATATTCCCAAGGGCGGCAAAATTCGGGAAGATATATTGAGAGAGGCGCATTCCTCTCAATATTCAGTGCATCCGGGTATTGCTAAGATGTATGCCGGACTGCGGAAGACCATATGTTGGCCGGGAATGAAGAAGGATGTTCGCTACTATGTTACACATTGCGAAGCTTGTCAAAGAGTGAAGGCTGAATGCAGGAGTCCCGGTGGTTTGTTGCAGTCGCTGCCCATCCCCGAATGGAAGTTCGAGGATATCTCCATGGATTTTGTTCATGGGCTACCTCGTTCCCGCTCCGGGAATGATTCGGTGCGGGTTATTGTGGACCGACTGACAAAGGTGGCCCGGTTCATTCCAATGAAGAAGGAAGCACACGCGGATGTTTTGGTACGCCTTTTTGTGGAGCAATTTGTACGGTATCATGGCGTGCCCAAGACGATTGTTTCGGATAGGGATGGTCGGTTTACATCAAATGAGTGGAAGGCGGTGCAGGCGTATTTGGGCTCACGCCTAACCTTTAGTACCGCTTTTCATCCTCAGACTGACGGACAGTCAGAGCGGACAATCAGAACGCTGGAGGATTTGTTGAGGCTATGTGTGTTGGACAGAGGAGAGCCATGGGAAAGACTCTTGCCCCTGGTGGAATTCTCCTACAACAATAGTCATCAAGCAAGCATCGGTATGGCGCCCCATGAAGCCCTTTACGGAAGAAGGTGCAGGACTCCCTTGTCTTGGGTGCAAGATGAAGATCTGAAGGCATTGGGAAACGAATACATAGATGATACTGATGCTGCGGTCAGATTGATACGGGATCGCATGTTGGAGGCTCAAAGTCGACAGGCGAAATATTATAATAAAAAGCATCGGATGGTGGAGTTCCAGGTGGGCGAAAAAGTGTTCCTTAAGATTCGGCCGATGCATGGAGTGTCGCGGGTGCGTGGAGTGAAAAAGCTCAGCCCAAGGTATGTTGGGCCTTATACTATACTAGAAAGGATCGGCCCGTTGGCCTATCGGTTGGAGTTACCACCAGAACTAGAAAATCTCCACGACGTGTTCCATGTGTCGTCGCTTCGAAAAGCATTGTTGCGGCCCGACCAGTATATTCCCACTACTGATGGTGCGGTGGCGTCAGATAGGTCTGTGCGACTAGAGCCGGTACGAATCGTTGACAGCGAGACAAGAACATTACGCCGCAAAAGTGTCCCCTTAGTGAAGGTGCTATGGATGAATCATGGGAAGGAGGAGTGCACCTGGGAGCCAATGGATTTGATGCAGCAACGCTACCCGGAGTTGTTTACCCAAGGTAATCTTATTTAAAAACATATGATAAACTTTCTGTTAGGTTTTTCTCCACACAGCTAAGCCTGATTTCGGGGACGAAATCTTTTATTTTGTTTATAGGATTTGTAACGTCCCGAATCGCTCTAGGCCCCTAGTGTGTGTGTTTTGAGTCAGGAGGGTTGACTCGAGTCCTGAGAAGTGCAGGGAATTGGGCTGCACTTGTGGAGAAGGGGAGAAATCAGTGCAGAGAGAAGTGACACGGGTAGAGACACGGCCGTGTCCCTACCCGTGTGCGTCGAGATGATCTCGACGAGCCGTGTCGGGATCGTCGAGAATCGTCGAGAGTCGTCGAGATCAAGTGACACGGGTAGTGACACGGCCGTGTCCCTACCCGTGTGCGTCGAGATGATCTCGACGAGCCGTGTCGAGATCGTCGAGCGGGGTCGACACTAAGTGACACGGGTAGTGACACGGGCGTGTCCCTACCCGTGTGCGCCGAGTTGGGCTCGACGAGAAGTGGCGAGATGTAACTGAAGATGCACACGGCCAATGACACGGCCAGGCACACGGCCGTGTCATGTGAACACGGGTTGGGACACGGCCGTGTCCCTACCCGTGTCAAACAGTGAACCGACATGGAAACCGCCACGGCCGTTTCGCGGAAGCAGGACACGGGTACGGACACGGCCGTGTCCCTACCCGTGTCACATTTTGCTTATAAGGGGCAGAGAAACCCTAGCCGTTTTTTCACCCTCATTTCCTTCCCCTATTTCCTGTGAGAGTTCCTGGTGAGAGGAAAACCGCTGGAGCAAGTTCTACCGGAGGAGATCCGCCATCGCCGCGAAAGAGAAGATGCCGCCAAGGAGAACTACGCGATCCATGGCCGGAAATGGTGGTACCGCTGGAGTCAACGTGAGTTTCCTACCCTCTCCCTTGGTGCTAGATCTTAGATAATTAGGAGAGACATCGGTTCAAGAGAACTTGATGGTGAGGAGAAGTTTTCTAGGTTTGGCCATGCTAGGATTTGAATCCTAGATTTTAGATCTCTTCAACCCTTCCCCTTTTCTTCAATATGATGATGGGTGGATGGTCTCGTGAGGAGTTTATGGCCTTTGAGGTTGAATAAGGGAGGAGAATACTCTGGAAAATTTAGGGACGATCGCCTTGAGGAGGAAGACGAACCGATGCCGTTCATTTCCCTTTAAGATGCGCACAGAATCTGTATTCTGCGCGCAGCGATCTTCTATGCCATTTTTATGTAGGATAATGGCAGATCTGGGCTTTCGACTAAACACGAAAGTTGTAGCCCTTGGAAATACCTTTCCAACGAGTGGTTGCACGACTTCAGGTGATGTCTGTGGCCCCGGGAAAACCAAATCGAGTTTGCTGTCCGGCAACTCCTGTACACAGAAATTGTGTTCTGTGCGCAGTGAACTTTGAAGCCGATTTCGAGTAAGTTACTGTCAGATCTGGGTTGTGACCTGAATATGAAAGTTGTAGATCATGAAAATACCTTTCCAACGAGGGTTACACGACTTCACCGGATTCCTGTAGCCTCGGGAATCTCCGGTCGAAGTTGCTGTCCAGATTAGTGATACACTTAGAATTCTGGTTTTATATTAAGTGCAACAAGAGTTGGTGGAATTCTGTCAAGATTAAATAATTGATGCTAATCACCGAAGAACTTTGAATGATGGTGTTTACTATTTAGAATGCATACAACTGATTTATTATTGCAAGTTGTCTTGATATTTGGATGGTTTCCTTTATGTTTAATCGAATCGAATTGATAAGATGTTGATAGATTATAACATATGCGCATCATATAAGTCTTATGTAGAGTTCATATGGAATGACATATAGAAGATTAAACTATGGCCATGATATGTTGATTTGGTGAAATGAAATTTATTAGTCCAATACTTAGAGCGTCGTCTCCCTACGGGTAGTATTGTGGAAGAATGAAAGTGCGGTGTTGACCGTCACTTGTTTTGTTGTGTTGAGATAGGTGTGGATGGATGGTTGGGCTGTGTCCTCGTGTTTACTTCCGAGGCCCCTTCCATGATATGTTGATATGGTATTTGCATGAGGTGTGAGTCGACACGCGGTGTCGTAATCCTGGGTTAAGGATAGTGTGGCAGGTCTACGGACTCGCCAGTCGTCACACCGACGGGAGTTGGCAGTTAGACTTGGTCGGTTTGGGCTGTGTCCTCGGTGTTCACGTCCCGAGGCCCCTCCGACCATGTGGACGGTTGGGCTGTGTCCTCGTGCTTTCTTCCGAGGCCCCTTCCGGGTCACACAAGGCCAGTTCGGGCTGTGTTCTTGGTGCACATCTACCCAAGACCCCGCTGGGCCATAGTACGCATGGGCTCCGCTGTTGTGTTCTTAGCGTTGAGGCGTACGGAGGCCTAGGTGAAGTAGTGTGATACCCGCCTAGTAGTAGAAGTGCCCGTTCTACTGTCACTGCCTGGCCACGGCGGCTGATGCCTGAGAGGTTAGCTACCTGCTCGAAAAGTGGGAACTATAGTCTGTGTCGACATAGCAATTGCATGGGTGTGCATTGGTGAGTCATTGCATAGCATTCATAGCATTTCATATCATTGCACAACAAGATCCTCATCGTATAAGTTTGTATGGGCACTCTTATACGATGAGTTACTTTTATGTAACCCGATCCTTAACTTATAAGTTTGTATGGGCATTCTTATAAGTTAAGTTACTTTCCTGTTGTAGCTCTTATACTTGCTAGTCTAGTTGTAGCTCTTATACTTGCTAGTCTAGTTGTAGCTCTTATATAAATGCTGATTATGATACTGTTTCTCTTACACTACTGCCACCTGTTTGCACTTCCTTTACTTGCTTACTTGTTACATATACTATACTCTTGTTCCTTTTCTCCGCCCGGTGCCGAGGAGTCGCCGGGGGAGCGGATGTGAAACCACTTAGTCGTTTCGACTAACGGTTGCTACGTCTTCCTTTTTAGGAGGTCACGCCGCAGGTAGAGCAGCCGCAGACTACGCCGCAGGACAGCCAGGCCAGGACGACAGGGCCTGACGTGACGGTGCCGTCGATACCGTCTGTTACTGATGTTAGTGTTTTGCTTACTCTGATGTAGCCCGTTTGGGCAAAGATTAGCTGTACTCTGATATATTGTAGAAGCATGTTTTAGCTTCTCTTTATTGATGTATTTGGACTTTATATACTTAGTGTGGATTTTGACTTCTCTTGCTTATATATTTGGTTGAGTTGGCATGATTTATTGATATTGTTGTGGCCGGCGGGATAGGCGTCTTGTGGTACAGGTTAGCCTGTGTGCTAATGCTACCGCAAGGCGGCTGTTCCGGGCATAAGACTCCCCCTTCGTGCCGTGTTTTGGGATCCGGGGAGGGGGGGTCTTACACTTGTTATGCCAGCTATCCTCTAAATCTGGAAAGAAAAATTCAAAACAAATATTTGATGTTTCAAATATGCTTGCGCCGCATGGTTATCGCTTCCGCCGTACGGTAATATGGAGCATAACGATTCAGAACAGTCATGTCAAGTCAATGAGAGGCTATCACGGCATGGTAGTGCTAGCTCCAATTTCGTCCAGTGCGCTAAGTCCAGATAATTCATTTCGATAGCCTCCGCGGTAGTACTGGCATCTAGTGGTAGCCCAGTGATCGATGAATTCGGTATCATCTTTTCTTGGTCTTCCTCCTTCGAATTCGTGGTCGAATTCTATTGAGGGGTGGCGAGCACGTGTACGTGCGACCCGTTAGAACATTAATGAACTCAACAATGTCCACTAAGGAATGTAAATACACTTCTTTGAGGAACTTGGGCATTCCTACATTGTTGTTGTCGCTTTTGCCAGAACAGGTGGGTGTGAGGCCCGAACCTGTTGCAGCTGTTGTAGATCACCGAGCAGTAGAACAACAACTGAAGCAATTTATGAGCTTCAATTCTCCTACGTTTATGGTGGCGAGATCCCTAATGCAGGCAGAGGATTGGCTTGCGCGCGTCAAGATGATTTTGACTGCGATTCGAACAGAGGAGGAACAGAAAGTAACCTTGGTCGCTATCATGTTGGAAGGAGAGGCTTGGCTTTGGTGGGATGAAATCGAGCTGCACCACTTGGCAGGCAAATAATTGACCGAAGTCTCGAACGAGGAGTTTTAGAGACTATTTTTGGCAAAGCACTTGCCATCGGCTCAGCGCATAGCCATGAAAAAATGAATTCCAGCATCTCCCTCAAGTAGAAAGTAGTTTTGAAACCTACTTACATGAGTTTATGAGGTTGGGATGCTATGCAGGAACTATCTTTGCTGACGAAGTGCGTAAAACCAATAGGTTCTATAAAGGGTTTCGGGATGAGCTGAGATTCCTGCTGTCGAGTTTGGTGAACTAGGGGTTTCAAGCATTAGTTGATATGGCTCGTGCATTACAAAAAGATATGAAGTAGGTACAGGGCAAGAGGGACTTGGTTGTGATAAAGCATGAGTTCAAAGTGCCGCACCCGAGAAAATCAAACTACCGAACGAAATTGGGTAAGAGATCCAAGTCTTCTTCACAGGCTCCCTCTTTGGTTGCATCTGGAGCAACTTCGAAGCAAGACCCTCATGCTTGTTATACATGAGCTAAGGTGGGTCATCTAGCCCGTGACAGTCGTGTTGGTCTGCCAAAGGGTGAGAAGAAGATAGGAGTTTCCTATTCTAAATAGGGAAAGGCAGTGGTTGAGTCCTCTATATCCCAAGCGCAGCCCCGAGTATATAATCTTGGCAAACAGGAGGCCATAAAGCAAAATGACGTCATCACAGGTACGAGTTAAGATATTTTGTTATTGCTTTTGAAACTTCATTCCTTGTGTGTCGATTTTGTATGATGTGTTTATCTTAGACTTTGTCCTAATTCGGGACTATCCAGCGAGAGCACTGTTTGATATGGGTGATTTGCATTCATTTCTATTTGTGGACTTCGTGTCACGGATTGAAGTACTGATTCGTATGGATAAAAGACAAAGAATATCATAGCCAGTATAGTGGATGACTCTATGCAACAAAACTTATTCCACCGCAAATCTGCCAAGGAGATGTGGGACTGTCTCGTAGTTCTCATGGAAGGAACTGAAGAAGTTAGAGAAGATTGTAGATCTCTGCTGAATCAAGAATATGAGGCATTCAAGCAAGGTGCTAACGATACTATTACTGACAGTTTTGAAAAATTCTTCAAGATCGTTAACTGCCTTAGAAACTACGGTTGCACCTTCACTAATGGTGGTCTAAATGATAAATTCCTCAGGTTCCGGACAAAGGACTGGGACACAGAGGTTGTAGCCATTAGGGAGTTTGGAAATCTGCCCGAGATTGATCCCCAGAATCTGTTCAAAAGACTCCCCTCATATGAACTGCAAATGAATACTCGAAAGAAAGAGGAGCAAAGCAGGGGGACTTCATGCAGAGAGAAGTCAGTAGCTATGAAAGCCGGAGGGATAAGAAAATCTAAAGTTGTGTCAACAATAAGGACACGAGCTCCAGATGCTCCCGAATACTCTGAGTCAAGCACGTCAGGCTCTGAGTTGTCTGATGGAGAGTTCTCGCAAATCTCCAGGCAATTTAAAAGATTGTTTAGCAAAAGGAGGCAAATGAAAAATCAGTCCTCCTCCTCAGACTTCAGAAGATCACATCATGATGATGATCGATCTAAGAAAAGCTACAACCGAGAGGATAGGTATAAATCTAAACCAAACAAACATTCTTCCTCTGACATAGTTTGTTATTGTTGCAACATGCCAGTACACGTGATTGAAGAGTGTCCGTACAAGAAGAAGGAAGGATCTAAGAAAGAAGACAAGAGATCCTTCAAAGGTAAGAGGAAGGAATAGAATTGTTAACCCCTCAGTCCAAAACATCCTACAAGATGCCAAGACCCCCTTTCAATACTCGCGGACTCAGTTAGGCAGTCCGCCCAGTCTGGCAGAGTAGCAGCAATCGGCCACCAAGGATGATCCCCCAGCGGCAGACTCAGTGCTCTGTTCGCCAGTCTGCCATGCCTTGGGATCTCTGGATTCTCTACGACGGAGGACGCAGTGTCTCGTCGGCCCAGGCCACCATCCTCCAGCAGGATCGCGCCTAGCAGCAGCAGATGGAAGCTCCAGCCCGCGAGCCCAGTCTGCCCCTTCTATGCGGACTGGCGTGTTATTTCTTTTTGCTTCCCGTCACCGCTGCCCGGTTTCATGTACCCCGGGCAGTCGGTTATTTTAGCCCTGCCCGTTTGGGCAGGCCCCCCATCCTATAAATAGGGGGGAGGTGGTGCACCCAAGGCACGCTGACTCGTGCCCAGGAGCCTACTTGTTAAAGGCTGCGGACTCGAATCTTGTGCATTGGGGGATGATGTTTCGGCTTCATTGTGTTTGCTAACAGTGTCCGCCGAATCCGCGGTTTTCTGGGAAGAGGAAGTGTCCGACAGAGTCAATATCTTTTCACTTCTTAGTGGTTCAGCATCAAGAACTGCGGCATCCTCGCGCACAGATACATCAGCGTGGCGGACTGCTTTCTCATCAGGATTCTGGCTGTGGGAACTTTCTCCAGTAGGGCGGACATGATCCTTTCTCGTCGTCCTCTTTATTATCTTCTTAGTCTTCATGGGCGTTGGTGTCATCTCGCCTTTTGCGGTGAGACTAGAGAAGAAAGCTCCAAGCCTTGCCATGCCGGACTGCAAAGTGGAGACCGCAAGTGGTGAATAGCACCCCGTGTCGATCGGAATTTCCAACAGTTCCAGGCCATCTAGCGATATTTATAGCGCTGGCGGCATTTATGAGGCTTGCGGACTCGACAGTTAAGAAAACATTTTCGAAGTTTTCTGGAAACTTAAAAATGTGTGGGGATTATGTTAACCCCTCAGTCCGCAACATCCTACAAGATGCCAAGACCCCCTTTCAATACTCGCGGACTCAGTTAGGCAGTCCGCCTAGTCCGGCAAAGTAGCAGCAATTGGCCACCAAGGATGATTCCCCAGCGGCGGACTCAGCGCTCTATTCGCCAGTCTGCCATGCCTTAGGATCTCTAGATTCTCTACGACGGCGGATGCAGTGTCTCGTCCGCCCAGGCCACCGTCCTCCAGCAGGATCGCGCCTAGCAGCAGCAGATGGAAGCTCCAGCACGCGAGCCCAATCCTCCCCTTCTGCGCGGACTGGCGTGTTCTTTCTTTTTGCTTCCCGTCACCGCTGCCCGGTTCTCATGTACCCCGAGCAGTCGGTTATTTTAGCCCTGCCCGTTTGGGCAGGCCCCCCATCCTATAAATAGGGGGGAGGTGGTGCACCCAAGGAACGCTGACTCGTGCCCAGGAGCCTACTTGTTAAAGGCTGCGGACTCGAATCTTGTACCTTGCGGACTCCAGCTTGCTCTGCTCTTGCCTTCCTTTTTCCTTCACTTGTAACCCAAGCTTTCTTTAATCAAGGAAAAGCCCGTCGTAAGAGAGGCATTCAGGCCGCGACGGGCGAAAGCCTGTTGTTGCCGTGGCTCACGGCCCTGCTCTTCTTCCTGTTCTCGTCCGCTTAGTAGATTGCTACTCGCAGTCTCTCCTTTCCCTTCTTTTCCCAAGTGCTCGGACCGTTAGCTGGTGGTGCCTGACTCCCTGTGCGTTTTCATGCATCAACAAGAATAGCTTCGTTACAATGAAGTCAAAGACTCTTAGCGATAGTGACTTAAGTAAGTCAAGCTCTAAAGATGAAGAAGCTTACTTCGGGCTTATGACTCAATCAGATGAGGAAGTAGGCAACTCCCAATTCCATGGGAAGGTAAACTCCCACACACTGCTCTTGAATCTGAAACCACTACTAATGGTCGTGAAGGCTATTCTTCTGAGGAAGATGAAGCTGAATTGATGGCTTAGCATCAAGAACTTTTGAAAGCCTTTGACAAAGGTCGCATGTCAATCAAAAAACAACCAAAAGAGATTGCTTCTCTAAAGGCAGTGGAGTCATGCCTGAAGGAGGAAATTGCTGAATTAACTCCTCTCAGAAATGAAGTTCACTCTTTGAATGAAGAATTAAAATGCTCTGCTAAAGTATTAAGTCAGAAGGAAAAGTATTTAGAAGAGCTAGACATAAAGCTCTTATTGGAAAGGAAACTTGTTGAAAGTCACTCTAAACCAAAGACCATTATTCTTCTCAATGGTGAATTTTCTGCTCCAAATAATGGTTGTGGTCTTGGCCATATAGCTGATAAAGGTTAGGTTTCTAAGAAAGTCGCTACCAAAGGCAAAGGGAAGGCACCTCAAAGTCAACCCTCTTTTTAGAAGGCTATCTTTCCCTCAAAAACATACGACTTTGAGACGTCCTATGAACAGTTTGCTAGGCCAACTTCTGTGGAGCCTAAAAAGTGCTACCATAGATTGACCCATCCTCGAGACTTTGGTGCAAGTGCTTTAAAAGAACTTTATGAGGAAATAACTATCAAAGGGTATGGTTGTTACATTCATGGACCAAATTTTAAGAAGTCACTGAAAGCCAACAGTGTTGTCCCCAAGGCTAAGGAAATATTGAAGCCTTGTGTGTGCTGCAATTACGAGGCTTCCACCTCCAAGTCAGTAGCCCCTACCAGACCTCCCGTTTAAAAGTTTAAGCAGCAGTACAATATAGGGTACAACATGTTTGACTGTTGGTGTTGCTTCAAGATTGGTCATGTTGTCGTAGATTGTTGGTTTCATCTGGTAAAGATCGAAACTCCACGAGTTAATAGTGTGAGACCGACCACTCGTAATGTTAATGTTCCAAGTGGTGTTAAACTAACAAGGAACAAAAGACCCAAATCTGTTTGGGTTCCTAAGGGAAAATGATTTATGATTGCAGGTATGTCGAAAGGATAACAAAACTCCAATCTGGTATTTGGACAGTGGATTCTCTCGGCATATCACTGGGACTAGAAGCTTGCTGCTAGAATTTACCACCGTCAACGATGGTCCCAAAGTTTTCTTTCGAGGGTCTTACAAGGGAATCACTAAAGGCTGTATGATTTCCAATGGCATAGTCTCCTTCACGTACATGGCTTATATTAAAGGATTACAACCAAATATGATAAGCATTAGTCAATTATGTGATAAAAGCTATATCGTTGAGTTCTATAATGACAAGTGTCTGATAAAAATGTCTGCTAATTTGGAGACAGTCATAACATGCACTCGGAGTAGAAATATTTTCTGCTTAAAATTTCTCTATTTAGATAATTCTAAACCTGTGTGCTTTTTGGCAAGAGATAGTGCGTCTTTTTGTGACCAATGGAACAAGAGATTAGCACATATTAATTTCAAAACTATAAACATGTTATTTTGTCATAACTTCTTGCGTGATGCCCACAACATTAAGTTCTTTAAAGAGAGTCCATGTCACACATGCCAAATTGGTAAGCATACAAGGGCTACCTTTAAGGGTATTTCTGAAAACGATTCCTCTAGAAGTCTATACTTACTTCAATGGATTTATTCGGTCCTATGCCAATTCATAGTTTAGGAGGTAAAGTCTATATGTTGGTCATTGTTGAATATTACTCTCGTTTTACTTTGATGTTCTTTTTAAAACACAAGTTAGACACCTTTGAGGCTTTCACTAATTTTATCCAACAAATTCAGAATGAATTAAACTGCTTAGTGATCAAAATCAGAAGTGAACACAGAACAAAATTTGAGTCTTCTGCCATGAAAGAATTTTGTGGAAGTCAAGTTATCTTTCATGATTTTTCATCTCCACATACTCTACAGCAAAACAGAGTTGCTAAGAGAAGGAGTAGAACCCTCATTGAAGCATGCACAACTATGTTGAATGACGCTTCACTACTAGAGTACTTCTGGGCTGAAATAGTCAACACAGCTTGTCACATGCAAAACAGAGCATTAATCAATAAAAATGATCATAAGACTCCCTATAAACTACTGAAAGAAAGAAAACCGACTGCGTCCTACTTTAGGATCTTTGGCAGTAAATGATTTGTACTTAACAATGGGAAGTATTATCGCCCGAAGTTTAGTGAAAAATGTTTTGAATGTATTTTTGTATGGTATAGTAGTCATAGTAAGGCTTATAGAATTTTTAATAAGAAAACCCTGGTGTTACAAGAGTTATAAATGTTGTATTTGATGAGACAAACATGCTTCATAGCAGTTCATCTAGTGTTGTTGGTGTAGATATTGGTATCAGGTTAAAGGAACTATACTTGGAAGAAGTAGTCAAGGAAGATGCTCCAAGCTCAGTAAAGGTCATCGATCCAAGTATGGTGGGTGAAGAACGACTAGATAAAGAACTAAACCTACAAGAGATGCAATATATGTGGCAGAACTTGTTGGAGGGAGTGGAAGAAATCTAGTGTTCAGAAACCTAAGAAATCACCCGATTGATCTGATCATTAGAGAGCCAGGAGATGACGTTAGAACCAGAGGAGGTAGTACTAATGAAGTTCTACATCTTAGTTTTCTATATTAGGTTGAGTCAAAGATGTTTGAAGAAGAAAACAAGGATGCCTCTTGGATTATGGTTATGCAAGAGGAGCTCAACCAGTTTGAAAGATGAAAGGTCTGGAAGTTGGTTCACATTCCCAAAGGATAGAACGTCATCGGTACCAAATGGGTATTCAGAAATAAGCTGGATGAAAATGGAGTGATTATAAGGAATAACGTCAGTCTTGTAGATCAAGGGTATAAACAAGAAGAAGGGATCGACTTCTATCAGTTCCTTGCTCCAGTGGCCCAACTCGAACCGATCAGATTGTTTCTTGCATACGATGCTCACAAAGGCCTCAAGGTCTATAAGATGGATGTGAAGTTAACATTCCTACATGGAGATATAAAATATGAAGTATGCGTAGCACGGCCCCCAAGTTTTGTCAACTCAACTTTCCCTAATTATGTATATTTTATTAATAAAGCTCTATACGTCTTAAAACGAGCTCCCCGAGCTTGGTTAGCTCCCAATCATTCCTTCCCAGAGAAAGATCGAGACGATGTCTAGCTCTCTTCTTGAGAATAAATTCACAAGAGAAAAGATAGACAAGACCTTATTTCTTAAAGAAGTAAAAGGCAAGATTTTGCTAGTGCAAATCTATGTAGATGACATTATTTTAGCTCTACGGTAGACACCCTTCGCAAGAAGTTTTCTAAACTCATGCAAGGGAAGTTTGAAATGAGTAGTATGAGAGAGTTGAAGTATTTATTTAGAACTTTGGGTGAAACAATTTGATGATGAAATTTTCATCTCTCAGACAAAGTTCACCAAAGAATTGCTTAAGAAATTCGGAATGGAGAATTCAACCTCGATGAGGACTCCAATGGGTTCAACTATGTCTCTAGACAAGGATGAGAAAAGGGAATTCTTTTGATGAAACCAAGTACAGAAGCATAATTTGGTCCTTGTTCTACATACTGCCAGTAGACCCGACATAATGTTTTCCACATGTGTGTGTGCTAGATTTCAGGCGAACTCTAAGGAACCTCATTACATCTCTGCAAAGAGGATTTTTAGAAAACTTAGGGGTACACCAAATCTTGTCTTATGGTACTCAAGAAGTATTGATGTTGAGCTAATTAGATTTTCAGATGTAAATTTTGCAGGTAGTAGGGATGACAGGAAAAGCACTTTTGGGATGTGCCAATTCCTTGGAAGAAGGCTTGTTTAATGGAGCAGCAAGAAGTAAAATTGTGTGGCAACATCCACTGCTGAGTCAGAGTATATCTCTACCGGTAGTTATTGCGCACAACTTCTCTGCATCAGGTATCAGCTAGAATATTACAAGTTGAAATTCAAGGAGATTATGATGTTTTGTGACTCCTCTAGTGCGATAGAGATTGCAAATAATCCATTCACTCACAGCCAAACAAAGCACATCGAAATCAGATATCATTTCCTTCAGTGCCCCTTAGAAAGCTCCGAGCCTTGCCATGCCGGACTGGAAAGTGGAGACCGCAAGTGGTGAATAGCACCCGGTGACGATCGGGATTTTCAACAGTACCAGGCCCTCCAGCGATATTTATAGCGTTGGCGGCATTTACGAGGCTTGCGGACTCGGCGGTTAAGAAAACATTTTCGAAGTTTTCTGGAAACTTAAAAATGTGCGGGGATTATGTTAACCCCTCAGTCCGCAATACCCTACAAGATGCCAAGCCCCCCTTTCAACACCCGCAAACTCAATTTGGCAGTCCGCCTAGGTAACCAATCGGCCACTAAGGATGATCCCCCCAGCAGTGGACTCAAGGATCTGTTCGCTCCGTCCGCCGTGCCTTGGGATCTGGATTTTCTACGGCGGCGGACTCGGTGTCCCGTCCGCCCAGGCCGCCATCCTCCAGCCGGATCGCGCCTAGCAGTAGCATAGGAAGCTATAGCCCGCGAGCCCAGTCCGCCCCTTCTGCGCAGACTGGCGTGTTCTTTTCTTTTTGCTTCCCGTCACCGCTGCCCGGTTCTCCTGTACCCCGGGTAGCCGGTTATTTTAACCCAGCCCGTTTGGGCAGGCCCCCCATCCTATAAATAGTGGGGAGGTGGTGCACCCAAGGCACGCTGACTCGGACCCAGGGGCCTACTTGTCAAAGGCTGCGGACTCGAATCTTGTGCCTTCCGGACTCCTCCTCTCTTTGCTCTTGTTAACCTTTTCCTTTCACTTGTAACCAAATCTTTCTTCAATCAAGGGAAAACCCGTCGCAAGAGTGGCATTCAGGACGCGACGGGCGAAGTCTGTTGTTGCCGTGGCTCATGGCCCTGCTGTTCTTCCTGCCCTCATCTGCTTAGTAGATTACTACTCGCAGTCTCTCTATTCCCCGGTGTTCGAACCGTTAGCTGGTGGTGCTCGACCCCCCTTTGTGTTTTTGTGCATCAACACTCCCCTAAATCAAGAGATTGATCCGCGATATTCTCCCCCTTGTTGGTAGAATAGAAGGAGGGCAGAGGTGAGTGTATGCAATGAGAATTAAAAAGAGGTCTATGTTAGAGAAGGAAACATGGGATACATTGAGCATGATCATAGGTAACACTCTATCACTAATTAGGCAAACTATATGCATGATTGAAACAAGAAAAAATGTAAAAGTAGCATTTTAAGCACATAATACAACTTCATACTTATAGTTCATCACTTATTGAGAGAGTAGATATTCATGATTAAATACAAGTAGTACGCATAAAAATATGTTAAGCACTCTTAGGTTAAACATATATATTTTTGGAAAATATGATCATATTAAGGATATGAAATTTCAAGCCTAATATGATGATGTTTTCAATTCAATACAAATCCATGAGATGCTATTACATTGGAATTTTTGAAGGCATGATTTCATAATATTAAAGAGAGATACAAACCACAATTGATCTAATTTGTGTTTCAAGTAAAATTAAACAGTGTAGTGGTCATCCTTTGCTATCTAGTGCATTTACTTATAATTTTAGAGAATAATATAGGTATGCATTAGGACCCAATTCTCATGAGTAGAAGTTTTATGAGAAATAATGATGTGTACAAATAGTGTTTTGATAAAGTATACAAGTGAACTAATCAAAACACATGACATATATAATGAACAAACATACCATTAAAATGCAAAAATAATATTAATTCCACTATTTTCAATGCACATAAGTAATAAGTACAACTACCAAGATGCTCTACACATAATGATTATTAAGACTTATCAGGGAGTACAGTAGTGCTTGGGGAATCACATTTATGCCATTTTTAGTGTTATTTTTAATTTTGTGATCCAGTGTACTAAGTGAAATGATGACAATTTTGTTTGCTACAAGACACTTTACAATTATATTTCCAAGGTGCTCTACCTCACAATGCTTATTAAGACTTATCAGGAGGGTGAGTAGTGCTTGGTGGAGTTTTCCATATCAATTTTTATTTGATTTTTATTTTAGTGACAAAGGATCCCGAATTCACTTGTTGCGCAAAAAATAGCAATTTTGTAAGACACATTTCCCCAAAGAATAAGTGCATGAAAAAATACAAAGAATTGACAAACTAAATTCAGTGTAGTGTAGGTAATCTATTTATGCATTTTAATTATTATATTATTACACTACACAGTCATGCAGGTATAAGATTAAAATCACATGTAGGTTATCAAAATAGGTGAGTAAATAAAATCATTATCAAACATAAAATATTACTCATACTTAGAGGCACATTAAGCAATCCTACACATGTTTTCTATATTCAATTTCATTGCACATAATAAGATAATATTCAAGGCAAGATATAACCAAAATAATGTTTTAAGAAACTTGACAATTTAATCAACCATTGTATTTAATCTTTAATTGATAGAATGCATTCATCCTTGACAATGATAATGAATAATAAGCACTTTTATAATAATTTTTTGATTTTTTTTAATAAATACAAAACAATAAACACACAAGGAGATATAAAAATTTGTGTTCTTTTAAATTATTTTATAATCATATATCTATATATTTTAAAAAATTACTTGTGTTTTTTTTCTAAAAACATGAAGGCTCAAAAAGGTATATGATGCAAATACAAGATAGCATGATAGATTATATTGCATGAACATAACGTACATGATAAGTAAAATAATGTTCATGCAGAATATATGTGAATCCTAAGTATGCCCAATAATCCAATACCTAATCTATATGTCTACACCCTAGCCATGTACTAAGTGACGGATGGGCATGAGGAGCTACATAAATGTTGTAGGTTGGGGCATTAATCCCATGTGCACACAGAAGAACCACCTCAACCTAACACTCTTTCCCCCCAGTGCCACACAAGGACCTACTGGAACCCTCCCCGGTTAAGGACAAGACATGGTTTACAAGTTAGCGTTTCTAAAGCACACACACCTACGCCCCCACTACTGTGAGAAATACTTACTGGGTGAATGATCGCAAGCATACTAGGACACCATGATAAACTAATTATAGAAGGTAAATTATAGACACTTGTCAATGATATGACTTTGATTCCAATTTATTCAATTAGATTGATTTATCATTAATCTCAATAAGAGAAAGTCATATAGCGAAAATATATAATAAGTGTCCATGACATGTTGGCTTAAAAAATACAAAACCAAAAGCAAAAAAAACACGACAAAACATAACGAAACAAAAACAAAAAGAGAACAATATGCATATCGTGAAGCTGATTATCGAGTACTTTTCGTTTAACTAGTTTCTACTTCACGCAATTGGTGGATACTAATGGATAATAGATTTTGGTATCCAAAAGGATCCAAGTGTTGCGGTTCCTTTGGGTACCCAAACAGAGCGTGATAGACCATGAGGAGATAATAATGAATGTGCCCTTAAAAGTGGAATAAGTGTGTTATTTTGAGAGATGGGCCTCCATTCATACTTTGGTTTAATGTTATTTTTATGTTGCCGATTTCCTTTTAGATTTCCACGAGTTCTTACTCGATGAACTTTACTTGAACAATTTTGCGTTGAAGGCTTAAATATGTTGAAATTGTTCTCTAAGTTAAGATTATGTCGCTTAACATAAGGACTCATAGTGTAGTGATTCTTCGAAGGAAATTTACGTTCATTTGATTTTAAACTGTGAGTGACTTGAGGTTGCAAATGGCGATCATTCTTCTGCTTTGGATTTTCATTTACACACGCTTGACGTTTTTTACTCCCTTTGATTGACTTAGTTGGTATATGACAATTTGTATTCAACATGCTTTCAGATTTTGCTTGAAACTTAGGAGTTGTGTGTTGTGAGCTTATAAACATAATTTCCTTAAGCATATTAATTTTTGTGACTAATTCATTATTTTTAATTTTACGATTATGTCTAGCTTTGTTATATGCGATTGTGCTATTGTTAAGAGTAGAGACTATAGATTCTATATGAGATTCATACTTACTCCTAAATTCATCGAATGTCTCGTTCATTTCTTTGATTTCAACTTTATAATTTATGCATTCAACACAGTCACTTTTTAATGATGTGTTCTCTAGACATAATTTATTGTTTTGTTCTTTTGTAAAATGAAGCTCTTGTTCAAGAACATTATATTTTTCTTTTAATACATTATAATCTATACACGTTGTAGAAGTGCTGTCTAAAAAATAGTTGGGAGGACAATTCACATCACAATAAGGTTCTACATTACGTTGTGCCTTTAAAGTTTTGTTTTCTAGTCATAGGTTTGAATTAATATTTTTCAACTTCTTGATTCTATGCGTAGCATTTTCTAGCACACGCAAAGTAGAGATAGATTTATATGCAAATAGAGAATTTGACTTCCTTACAGAGCTATTGGACAAGGCATGATTTGAACATGAGGTTCCTTCATCATCTTCCTCTTCGAACGATATATTTTCATCTTCCATTCCGCTTGATGTGTTTGATGTATCCTCGTCCAAAAGTAAGTCTTCATTTGATTCTTCACTTGGATCCATAAGGAATTGCTCAGATTCATTATCTATAGAAAGAGAATTATAAGTTAGCTCAAGAAAATTCCATATATCATATGCAGTGGGAAGAGTGTAGATGAGTTTAAAAATTTATTGACCAAGCATGCAAAATAAACTATTCATAGCCTTAGCGTTTATATGACACTCGTGCTTTGTTAAGTTATCTGGCGGCTTGATACATATTATGTCCCACACTTATATGTCTAGAAGTATAAGAAATTTCCTCATTAGCACTCTACATTCGTTATAGTTCACTCTTGTAAACAACGGTGGTGCAGCCGAATTTTCAGTGTACAATTTTTTGTCCCCACTGGCCGATTCAAGATTATGGTTGGCCATTATTCTCGGTGGTGAAACCATTTTGGAATAACCTGCCTCTGAAACCACTTATTAGATCTCATGGCCAATCTTAGAGGGGGTGAATAAGGTTTGATGCATTAAATGGAATTTAAAATATTTCTCTCCAGGAAATCAAGTCCTGGAAGCTACCGTAGGTCGTTAGGTATCTAACCCGCGGCAGTACGTCTGTGGACTCGTTTTCCTGAGCAAGTTTATTCGCAAACCCACAAAACAAACACTTACTTTATACAACCAGAACAATCACACAATCAGATGAAAAAGAAATATAAGTTACATTGCATGAATAAAAATGACATGTGTTCTAAGTGATTACACGAACGTGATCTCCATGACGCCGGAAATCAAAGGAGATGAAATATAAAAACTTTATTGGTTTTCTACACCCACCCACTACCCGGACCTGTTGGCTCTCTCCCTTTCCCTCCAAGAAAGGTCTTCGAGCCGCTCTTCACCTCCATGTAAGGAAGGGTCTTAGAGCCCCGCTAGATCCTGCAGATCTAGACGTCCTTATCCCCAGGATGATTTTCCACGGAATCCTTACCAGGAATCCGGCGAACCTTACCGGTCGATTTTCATCTCCTCACGATTTAGAAAAGACAAGAAGATTACAAAAATAAGAGATATAAATATATAAAAGAATGAAGTTCTCCCTCTCGAAGACTACTCCGTGGAGCGATCCGCGGCCGGTGATTAAGATCTCCATTTGTTGGCAATTAGTCGGCTCTTCATTTTCCTTATAGGTCTTGGATCTTCGTAGTCATTCGATCACGAGCGGGTGGGAGATGAGTATCTTCTTCTTTGATGGGGACTTGTGGAACGGAGCACAAGAAGGAGGCCGAACCCTATAATTCAAAAACTCCCGTCCTTCTTTTTTCACCCAGTCATCAGGCACAAAAACCATGGAGGCCTTTTATATAACTTCGTGAAAATAGTCTACCTCCGGCAGTAAGACTCGCGCTCGGCTGTAGGTTCGCGCGCTTGTTATGCCAGCTGTCCTCTAAATCTGGAAAAAAAAATTCAAAACAAATATTTGATGTTTCAAATATGCTTGCGCCGCATGGTTATCGCTTCCGCTATACGGTAATATGGAGCATAACGGTTCAGAACAGTCATGTCAAGTCAATGAGAGGCTATCGCGGCGTGGTAGTGCTATCTCCAATTTCGTCCAGTGCGCTAAGTCCAAATAATTCATTTCGGTAGCCTCCGCGGTAGTACTGGCATCTAGTGGTAGCCCAGTGATCGATGAATTCGGTATCATCTTTTCTTGGTCTTCCTCCTTCGAATTCGTGGTCGAATTCTATTGAGGGGTGGCGAGCACGTGTACGTGCGACCCGTTAGAACATTAATGAACTCAACAATGTCCACTAAGGAATGTAAATACACTTCTTTGAGGAACCTGGGCATTCCTACATTGTTGTTGTCGCTTTTGCCAGAACAGGTGGGTGTGAGGCCCGAACCTGTTGCAGCTGTTGTAGATCGCCGAGCAGTAGAACAACAACTGAAGCAATTTATGAGCTTCAATTCTCCTACGTTTATGGTGGCGAGATCCCTAATGCAGGCAGAGGATTGGCTTGCACGCGTCAAGATGCTTTTGACTGCGATTCGAACAGAGGAGGAACAGAAAGTAACCTTGGTCGCTATCATGTTGGAAGGAGAGGCTCGGCTTTGGTGGGATGAAATGGAGCTGCACCACTTGGCAGGCAAATAATTGACCGAAGTCTCGAACGAGGAGTTTTAGAGACTATTTTTGGCAAAGCACTTGCCATCGGCTCAGCGCATAGCCATGAAAAAATGAATTCCAGCATCTCCCTCAAGTAGAAAGTAGTTTTGAAACCTACTTACATGAGTTTATGAGGTTGGGATGCTATGCAGGAACTATCTTTGCTGACGAAGTGCGTAAAACCAATAGGTTCTATAAAGGGTTGCAGGATGAGCTGAGATTCCTGCTGTCGAGTTTGGTGAACTAGGGGTTTCAAGCATTGGTTGATATGGCTCGTGCATTACAAAAAGATATGAAGTAGGTACAGGGCAAGAGGGACTTGGTTGTGATAAAGCATGAGTTCAAAGTGCCGCACCGAGAAAATCAAACTACCGAACGAAATTGGGTAAGAGATCCAAGTCTTCTTCATAGGCTCCCTCTTTGGTTGCATCTGGAGCAACTTCGAAGCAAGACCCTCATGCTTGTTATACATGAGCTAAGGTGGGTCATCTAGCCCGTGACAGTCGTGTTGGTCTGCCAAAGGGTGAGAAGAAGATAGGAGTTTCCTATTCTGAATAGGGAAAGGCAGTGGTCGAGTCCTCTATATCCCAAGCGCAGCCCCGAGTATATAATCTTGGCAAACAGGAGGCCATAAAGCAAAATGACGTCATCACAGGTACGAGTTAAGATATTTTGTTATTTCTTTTGAAACATCATTCCTTGTGTGTCGATTTTGTATGATGTGTTTATCTTAGGCTTTGTCCTAATTCGGGACTATCCAGCGAGAGCACTGTTTGATATGGGTGATTTGCATTCATTTCTATTTGTGGACTTCGTGTCACGGATTGAAGTGCTGATTCGTATGGATAAAAGACAAAGAATATCATAGCCAGTATAGTGGATGACTCTATGCAACAAAACTTATTCCACTGCAAATCTGCCAAGGAGATGTGGGACTGTCTCGTAGTTCTCATGGAAGGAACTGAAGAAGTTAGAGAAGATTATAGATCTCTGCTGAATCAAGAATATGAGGCATTCAAGCAAGGTGCTAACGATACTATTACTGACAGTTTTGAAAAATTCTTCAAGATCGTTAACTGCCTTAGAAACTACGGTTGCACCTTCACTAATGGTGGTCTAAATGATAAATTCCTCAGGTTCCGGACAAAGGACTGGGACACAGAGGTTGTAGCCATTAGGGAGTTTGGAAATCTGCCCGAGATTGATCCCCAGAATCTGTTCAAAGACTCCCCTCATATGAACTGCAAATGAATACTCGAAAGAAAGAGGAGCAAAGCAGGGGGACTTCATGCAGAGAGAAGTCAGTAGCTATGAAAGCCGGAGGGATAAGAAAATCTGAAGTTGTGTCAAAAATAAGGACACGAGCTCCAGATGCTCCCGAATACTCTGAGTCAAGCACGTCAGGCTCTGAGTTGTCTGATGGAGAGTTCTTGCAAATCTCCAGGCAATTTAAAAGATTGTTTAGCAAAAGGAGGCAAATGAAAAATCAGTCCTCCTCCTCAGACTTCAGAAGATCACATCATGATGATGATCGATCTAAGAAAAGCTACAACCGAGAGGATAGGTATAAATCTAAACCAAACAAACATTCTTCCTCTGACATAGTTTGTTATTGTTGCAATATGCCAGGACACGTGATTGAAGAGTGTCCGTACAAGAAGAAGGAAGGATCTAATAAAGAAGACAAGAGATCCTTCAAAGGTAAGAGGAAGGAATAGAATTGTTAACCCCACAGTCTGAAACATCCTACAAGATCCCAAGACCCCCTTTCAATACTCGCGGACTCAGTTAGGCAGTCTGCCCAGTCTGGCAGAGTAGCAGCAATCGGCCACCAAGGATGATCCCCCAGCGGCAGACTCAGTGCTCTGTTCGGCAGTCCGCCATGCCTTGGGATCTCTGGATTCTCTACGACGGAGGACGCAGTGTCTCGTCGGCCCAGGCCACCGTCCTCCAGCAGGATCGCGCCTAGCAGCAGTAGATGGAAGCTCCAGCCCGCGAGCCCAGTCTGCCCCTTCTATGCGGACTGAAGTGTTCTTTCTTTTTGCTTCCCGTCACCGCTGCCCGGTTTCATGTACCCCGGGCAGTCGGTTATTTTAGCCCTGCCCGTTTGGGCAGGGCCCCCATCCTATAAATAGGGGTGAGGTGGTGTACCCAAGGCACGCTGACTCGTGCCCAGGAGCCTACTTGTTAAAGGCTGCGGACTCGAATCTTGTGCATTGGGGGATGATGTTTCGGCTTCATTGTGTTCGCTAACAGTGTCCGCCGAATCCGCGGTTTTCTGGGAAGAGGCAGTGTCCGATAGAGTCAATATCTTTTCACTTCTTAGTGGTTCAGCATCAAGAACTGTGGCATCCTCACGCACAGATACATCAGCGTGGCGGACTACTTTCTCATCAGTATTCTGGATGTGGGAACTTTCTCCAGTAGGGCGGACATGATCCTTTCTCGTCGTCCTCTTTATTATCTTCTTAGTCTTCATGGGCATTGGTGTCATCTCGCCTTTTGCGGTGAGACTAGAGAAGAAAGCTCCAAGCCTTGCCATGCCGGACTGCAAAGTGGAGACCGCAAGTGGTGAATAGCACCCCGTGTCGATCGGAATTTCCAATAGTTCCAGGCCCTCCAGCGATATTTATAGCGCTGGCGGCATTTATGAGGCTTGCGGACTCGACAGTTAAGAAAACATTTTCGAAGTTTTCTGGAAACTTAAAAATATGTGGGGATTATGTTAACCCCTCAGTCCGCAACATCCTACAAGATGCCAAGACCCCCTTTCAAAACTCGCGGACTCAGTTAGGCAGTCCGCCCAGTCCGGCAAAGTAGCAGTAATTGGCCACCAAGGATGATTCCCCAGCGGCGGACTCAGCGCTCTATTCGCCAGTCTGTCATGCCTTAGGATCTCTAGATTCTCTACGACGACGGATGCAGTGTCTCGTCCGCCCAGGCCACCGTCCTCCAGCAGGATCGCGCCTAGCAGCAGCAGATGGAAGCTCCAGCACGCGAGCCCAATCCTCCCCTTCTGCGCGGACTGGCGTGTTCTTTCTTTTTGCTTCCCGTCACCGCTGCCCGGTTCTCATGTACCCCGAGCAGTCGGTTATTTTAGCCCTGCCCGTTTGGGCAGGCCCCCCATCCTATAAATAGGGGGGAGGTGGTGCACCCAAGGAACGCTGACTCGTGCCCAGGAGCCTACTTGTTAAAGGCTGCGGACTCGAATCTTGTACCTTGCGGACTCCAGCTTGCTCTGCTCTTGCCTTCCTTTTTCCTTCACTTGTAACCCAAGCTTTCTTTAATCAAGGAAAAGCCCGTCGCAAGAGAGGCATTCAGGCCGCGACGGGTGAAAGTCTGTTGTTATCGTGGCTCACGGCCCTGCTCTTCTTCTTGTTCTCGTCCGCTTAGTAGATTGCTACTCGCAGTCTCTCCTTTCCCTTCTTTTCCCAAGTGCTCGAACCGTTAGCTGGTGGTGCCTGACTCCCTGTGCGTTTTCGTGCATCAACAAGAATAGCTTCGTTACAATGAAGTCAAAGACTCTTAGCGATAGTGACTTAAGTAAGTCAAGCTCTAAAGATGAAGAAGCTTACTTCGGGCTTATGACTCAATCAGATGAGGAAGTAGGCAACTCCCAATTCCATGGGAAGGTAAACTCTCACACAATGCTCTTGAATCTGAAACCACTACTAATGGTCGTGAAGGCTATTCTTCTGAGGAAGATGAAGCTGAATTGATGGCTTAGCATCAAGAACTTTTGAAAGCCTTTGACAAAGGTCGCAAGTCAATCAAAAAACAACCAAAAGAGATTGCTTCTCTAAAGGCAGTGGAGTCAAGCCTGAAGGAGGAAATTGCTGAATTAACTCCTCTCAGAAATGAAGTTCACTCTTTGAATGAAGAATTAAAATGCTCTGCTAAAGTATTAAGTCAGAAGGAAAAGTATTTAGAAGAGCTAGACATAAAGCTCTTAGTGGAAAGGAAACTTGTTGAAAGTCACTCTAAACCAAAGACCATTATTCTTCTCATTGGTGAATTTTCTGCTCCAAAGAATGGTTGTGGTCTTGGCCATATAGCTGATAAAGGTTAGGTTTCTAAGAAAGCCGCTACCAAAGGCAAAGGGAAGGCACCTCAAAGTCAACCCTCTTTTTAGAACGCTATCTTTCCCTCAAAAACATATGACTTTGAGACGTCCTATGAACAGTTTGCTAGGCCAACTTCTGTGGAGCCTAAAAAGTGCTACCATAGATTGACAAATCCTCGAGACTTTGGTGCAAGTGCTTTAAAAGAACTTTATGAGGAAATAACTATCAAAGAGTATGGTTGTTACATTCATGGACCAAATTTTAAGAAGTCACTGAAAGCCAACAGTGTTGTCCCCAAGGCTAAGGAAATATTGAAGCCTTGTGTGTGCTGCAATTACGAGGCTTCCACCTCCAAGTCAGTAGCCCCTGCCAGACCTCCCGTTTAAAAGTTAAAGCAGCAGTACAATATAGGGTACAACATGTTTGACTGTTGGTGTTGCTTCAAGATTGGTCATGTTGTCATAGATTGTTGGTTTCATCTGGTAAAGATCGAAACTCCACGAGTTAATAATGTGAGACCGACCACTCGTAATGTTAATGTTCCAAGTGGTGTTAAACTAACAAGGAACAAAAGACCCAAATCTGTTTGGGTTCCTAAGGGAAAATGATTTATGATTGCAGGTATGTCGAAAGGATAACAAAACTCCAATCTGGTATTTGGACAGTGGATTCTCTCGGCATATCACTGGCACTAGAAGCTTGCTGCTAGAATTTACCCCCGTCAACGATGGTCCCAAAGTTTTCTTTCGAGGGTCTTACAAGGGAATCACTAAAGGCTGTATGATTTCCAATGGCATAGTCTCCTTCACGTACATGGCTTATATTAAAGGATTACAACAAAATATGACAAGCATTAGTCAATTATGTGATAAAAGCTATATCGTTGAGTTCTATAATGACAAGTGTCTGATAAAAACGTCTGCTAATTTGGAGACAGTCATAACATGCACTCGGAGTAGAAATATTTTCTGCTTAAAATTTCTCTATTTAGATAATTCTAAACCTGTGTGCTTTTTGGCA
Organism: Platanthera guangdongensis; assembly: GCA_039583875.1. NCBI lineage: Eukaryota > Viridiplantae > Streptophyta > Magnoliopsida > Asparagales > Orchidaceae > Platanthera > Platanthera guangdongensis. Next base: position 67,299,483 of record CM077159.1, read on the forward strand.
AGAGATAGTGCGTCTTTTTGTGACCAATGGAACAAGAGATTAGCACATATTAATTTCAAAACTATAAACATGTTATTTTGTCACAACTTCTTGCGTGATGCCCACAACATTAAGTTCTTTAAAGAGAGTCCATGTCACACATGCCAAATTGGTAAGCATACAAGGGCTACCTTTAAGGGTATTTCTGAAAACGATTCCTCTAGAAGTCTATACTTGCTACTTATGCAATGGATTTATTCGGTCCTATGCCAATTCATAGTTTAGGAGGTAAAGTCTATATGTTGGTCATTGTTGAATATTACTCTCGTTTTACTTTGATGTTCTTTTTAAAACACAAGTTAGACACCTTTGAGGCTTTCACTAATTTTATCCAACAAATTCAGAATGAATTAAACTGCTCAGTGATCAAAATCAGAAGTGAACACAGAACAAAATTTGAGTCTTCTGCCATGACAGAATTTTGTGGAAGTCAAGTTATCTTTCATGATTTTTCATCTCCACATACTCTACAGCAAAACAGAGTTGCTAAGAGAAGGAGTAGAACCCTCATTGAAGCATGCACAACTATGTTGAATGACGCTTCACTACTAGAGTACTTCTGGGCTGAAATAGTCAACACAGCTTGTCACATGCAAAACAGAGCATTAATCAATAAAAATGATCATAAGACTCCCTATAAACTACTGAAAGAAAGAAAACCGACTGCGTCCTACTTTAGGATCTTTGGCAGTAAATGATTTGTACTTAACAATGGGAAGTATTATCGCCCGAAGTTTAGTGAAAAATGTTTTGAATGTATTTTTGTATGGTATTGTAGTCATAGTAAGGCTTATAGAATTTTTAATAAGAAAACCCTGGTGTTACAAGAGTTTATAAATGTTGTATTTGATGAGACAAACATGCTTCATAGCAGTTCATCTAGTGTTGTTGGTGTAGATATTGGTATCAGGTTAAAGGAACTATACTTGGAAGAAGTAGTCAAGGAAGATGCTCCAAGCTCAGTAAAGGTCATCGATCCAAGTATGGTGGGTGAAGAACGACTAGATAAAGAACTAAACCTACAAGAGATGCAATATATGTGGCAGAACTTGTTGGAGGGAGTGGAAGAAATCTAGTGTTCAGAAACCTAAGAAAGAATCACCCGGTTGATCTGATCATTAGAGAGCCAGGCGATGGCGTTAGAACCAGAGGAGGTACTACTAATGAAGTTCTACATCTTAGTTTTCTATATTAGGTTGAGTCAAAGATGTTTGAAGAAGAAAACAAGGATGCCTCTTGGATTATGGTTATGCAAGAGGAGATCAATCAGTTTGAAAAAAAGATGAAAGGTCTGGGAGTTGGTTCACATTCCCAAAGGATAGAACGTCATCGGTACCAAATGGGTATTCAGAAATAAGCTGGATGAAAATGGAGTGATTATAAGGAATAAAGTCAGGCTTGTAGCTCAAGGGTATAAACAAGAAGAAGGGATCGACTTCTATCAGTTCCTTGCTCCAGTGGCCCAACTCGAACCGATCAGATTGTTTCTTTTCTTGCATACGATGCTCACAAAGGCCTCAATGTCTATAAGATGGATGTGAAGTTAGCATTCCTACATGGAGATCTAAAATATGAAGTATGCGTAGCAATGCCCCCAAGTTTTGTCAACTCAACTTTCCCTAATTATGTATATTTTATTAATAAAGCTCTATACGTCTTAAAACGAGCTCCCCGAGCTTGGCTAGCTCGCAATCATTCCTTCCCAGAGAAAGATTGAGACGATGTCTAGCTCTCTTCTTGAGAATAAATTCACAAGAGAAAAGATAGACAAGACCTTATTTCTTAAAGAAGTAAAAGGCAAGATTTTGCTAGTGCAAATCTATGTAGATGACATTATTTTAGCTCTACGGTAGACACCCTTCACAAGAAGTTTTCTAAACTCAAGCAAGGGAAGTTTGAAATGAGTAGTATGAGAGAGCTGAAGTATTTATTTAGAACTTTGGGTGAAACAATTTGATGATGAAATTTTCATCTCTCAGACAAAGTTCACCAAAGAATTGCTTAAGAAATTCGGAATGGAGAATTCAACCTCGATGAGTACTCCAATGGGTTCAACTATGTCTCTAGACAAGGACGAGAAAAGGGAATTCTTTTGATGAAACCAAGTACAGAAGCATAATTTGGTCCTTGTTCTACATACTTCCAGTAGACCCGACATAATGTTTTCCACATGTGTGTGTGCTAGATTTCAGGCGAACTCTAAGGAACCTCATTACATCTCTGCAAAGAGGATTTTAGAAAACTTAGGGGTACACCAAATCTTGTCTTATGGTACTCAAGAAGTAATGATGTTGAGCTAATTAGATTTTCAGATGTAAATTTTGCAGGTAGTAGGGATGACAGGAAAAACACTTTTGGGATGTGCCAATTCCTTGGAAGAAGGCTTGTTTAATGGAGCAGCAAGAAGTAAAATTGTGTGGCAACATCCACTGCTGAGTCAGAGTATATCTCTACTGGTAGTTATTGCGCACAACTTCTCTGCATCAGGTATCATCTAGAATATTACAAGTTGAAATTCAAGGAGATTATGATGTTTTGTGACTCCTCTAGTGCGATAGCGATTGCAAATAATCCATTCACTCACAGCCAAACAAAGCACATCGAAATCAGATATCATTTCCTTCGGGAGCATGTGGAGAATCGGGACATAACTCTCAGCTTTGTGTCGACGGATAAGGTCGCAGACATTTTCACGAAGACATTGGATGAGGCCAAGTTCTCATTTTTTCAAAATAGAACTGGGCATGTTAAACAAGGACTCGTGAAGACGGCTAAGAAGAAAGAAATTCTCTCGGGAAGTGCATCTCTCAGCAGACAAAATTTACAAGGAATATTCGCCGAGTTGAACTCCTAAAAACTTGTTGATTCGCCGAGATAATACAAGATTTCACAATGTTATTGGCTGATTTTTGATGAATTCCGCTCGGCTTTCATGGCATTTCGACAAATCGTACTTAGGTCAATTTTTCTTTTGGATCCGAAGAGTAGCAAGTTTCAGGTACGCGCCATTTCCCTTCTCAAAACTTTGAATCAGTTGGACAGAGATACATTTGACATGTCCAAAAGAGTTCATATTCACCACCTGAATAAAATTAATGCCGCTATCTTCTCCTGGTGGCATAGGAGGATACAAAGACCAGATGGAATCAGAATGCAACCTAATGTTGAGGAAGAGGAGGAGGAAGCTCCTGAGGAAAGACTTCCTACTCCTACCCCCCGTCAAATTCCTGAAAGCTCGAGTTCAGGAATGTAGGGGGAGTTTGGTGAACCCCAAGTGGCTATTGATGTGCAAGTTCCCATGGTGGTTGATGCTTTTGCAGTTTCAGATGCTCCAGAGGTAGTGGTTATGCCTGCTGAGGTTCATGTTCCTACAGTCTCAAATGTTACAAAGACAGATGGTCTTCATACAGTGATTACTAAAATTGGTAAGGTTATTGTTGCTGAAATAGTATTAAAAAAGGAGATGATGATGAGAGAGCTCCTGATGATAGTGTGGATGTTGATGTTGATGATGATTTTTTACAGCTGTGAAGTTGAATCTGTTGATGTTGTTGATGAGATAGTTGCTGATACTGAGTGAAATGTTGTTGATTATGATGTTGCTGATAAGGATGAGCTCGCTCCTGAATTTAAATGATTCTACTGCTCTTGTTACCACAGAGAATCTAATCGTAAGTCTCTCAGATGTTCTACCAGTAAGGACTGGGGGGCAGTGTGATCCTTCAATATCCATTCAAACAGAGTTGGACATATTTGTGTGAAATCTTCAGAAACTAATTGCTAAAACTTCATGCTTGTCCACTAGTGGAGGAAGTAGGGATTGTTGATCTTTCTAATGAGGAAGGACATGTAGAGGTTAGATCCTCTTGTACAAGAGGCTCCAAATAACTAGACTGCCTTCAAATGATCTACATATTTCTCCTATGGCAGAGTCTTCAAGTGACTATGAGCCCAGTCTAGATATCCCTTCTTCCCACAAGATTCTTGTTGAATACATCTCCATGTACAAGTTTAGACC
>CM077159.1:67304039-67648291 GCA_039583875.1 Platanthera guangdongensis
GCTCTCGCCCGTCGACGGCGTAATTCTTCTGCCACACGTTAGTTTTATTGGGTTGCTATCTGGTTTTCTCTAGGTGGGCATGGATGAAGGCTCTTGCTCGCCCACTGCTTTTTTAAGTGGGCGCGAGACCGTCGATAGGCTTGCCCAGCCCGCCAACCTGATCTTGGCCGAGAGCAGGGCGGGAACTCGCTGGTTGCGAGTCTCCCGATTCCCTATGGTTTCATCTTGCGGTTGCAAGCCGCATCGCACGCCGCCTATTGTGCGGATGCGGGTGGGCACAATTGGCCATTGGACAGTCCTTGTGCCGCGGCTGCGAGCCGGGAAGTTGAACCGTCACGCCTTATTTTGATATCCGCACTTTACCCGCCGGCGGAAGATTTTCCTGCCCTTTTTCTTTCTATAATTCGGTCCTGCCGGCCCTTGCTCATCCATCACATTTAAGCTTCTCCTCTCCTGCTCTTTGCGAACCCCGACTTGCCTGCTTCCTGCGGATACTTCCTCACCCTCTTAGCTAACTTTCTGCGAGACGGGCGGCAGCAGCGGCGATGCGGACAAGCAGGGCAAGTTTTATTTGACCTTTTCTGAGCATGACTTTCCCCCGCCGTCATCTCTGAGAGCAAATTCCTCGACGCCCTCAGCAATGGCGTCCCTCCTGGCTTTGTGGCGAGGCGTCCTAGGGAGGGCGAGAAGATAAATGACCCCTCTGGAGGGGATCTAGCCATTCCCTTGGCGCACTTCGAGGCGGGCCTCCAGCTCCCTCTATGGCCGATGGTTCGCCATATTCAAAAGTACTTCGGGATCATCCTAGGCCAGATGACCCCGAACTCTGTGGCGGTCATGGTCGGGTTTGCCTGCTTCTTGCGGGAGGAGCAGGTCGAGTGCAGCCTCGCGGTCTTCCGCAAGCTGTTCTCTTTCGGCGCGAATAAGTATGGGACCGCCTACTTCTCCAGCGCCCATCTCAAGGTGCGTGAGAACGTTAACAGGAGCCACAACTGGCTCAAGAAGTTCATGTTCATCGAGGGGGACTTCGAAAACGTCCCCTTCTCGCTGGTTCAACTCAGCGAGGTGAGCTACCTCCCCCTAGTCTGGGCGGCATGAAGCAGACCTATGTGGGTTCTTCGTCAGGAAGAACTTCGAGGTCGCGTACCTGCGCCTGAACCTGGACAACCTCACCGCCATCCCGCCCGGGGGAGGTAAGCTACTCGCGCTTCTCCTTTTCACTTCACTATTTTCTTTTCTTGCTTCAACTTTCTCTTCTCGTAGGCGAGCGGGACATTCCCCTGCAGCCCCCATATGAGAGTGCCCGGGTCCCTCCCAGTGGGATCTCCCGGGCTCAAGCCGCAGACGCCGCACAACGCGAGATCCCTGCGTCTGCCCCCAAGAAGTGGTCGAGCCACGAACAGCCTCCAACGCCCCCGCCAAAGAAGGCAAAGTCTACGGGTGAGGCGCCCACCTCGGGCCAAAACAAAGGCAAGGCCCCGGAGATCAGCCGGCCTAGGATCCCACACCCACGATAGCTTCGACCAGTGACGCCCATAGTGATGCGGCTGGCACTACTGGACCGCAGGAAGAGGCGCGGGTTGCCGTGAAACCGATACTGAGTGGGCACCATAACTTAGACTTCGGTGAGAAGTATCTGGACGAGCTCGGCGTTTCGCTCCTATAATGGGACAAAGAGTCGAATCGGGCGGTGATCTCCACCTTGTTGCCGAGCTGGCCGGAGCAGGAGGCCATTGGCGGGGAGGCTTACAACTTCTCGTTTGGCCTCTACTCGCGGGAGGACACCTCCATCTATGACGAGGACGCGATGCGGGTGCTGGTGCATGAAAGCGCGCGGGCCCAGCTCCGCGGCATGGAGCTGGCCCATATGGTTGGACGGCGATGCACTCAGTTGGAGAGGAATGCTACCATGCTCAAGACGCTGGCGGATGAGAAGGAGGAGGCCCGCAAGCTTGCTCAAGAGGAGGTGGATCTTCAGAGGAAGCGGGCCTACGCGGCCGAGGCTACCCTCGCCCTGTACCTGGGAGGGGTGGTATGTCCCTCAGCCCGCATTTACTTCTAACCTCTATTCCTTTCTCAAGCTTATCCATTAGCCATCTTCCTCTTTGCAGGACGCGGCGACGGCCAACTGTCTGGGAACCGAAAACGCCTCCCTCGGCCAAAAGAACCAAGCGCTGGAGGTGTGGGTGTGCGAGCTAGAGGCCGATGCGGCCACTCCGCCGCCATCCAGTAGCAGCTGTCAGCTCGAACACTACACCAACTACGAGCTAGAGGTGTTGATGTAGAAGAACGCCGCCAACGATGTGAAGTACACAATCCAGATGCTTTGGCGGGCTGATCCCATCAAAACCTAGGGCGCGGGTCTCTCTGAGAGCGATGTGGTGCCGACGTTATTCATTCCGGTGCCAGATCCGAGGGATAAGTCCTACCAGCGCCTCTACGATTTTTCTCCCAGGAACTCGCGTCGGCCCTATTCCCGCACCTCGCTCCTCGTGTATATATTTTCTGTTTGTTGAAATATAAGCGCGGGCTGCATCCCGATTTTGTAATCTTACTTTTCGATGAATGATTCTCTGCTCGCCTTATGTATATATTCGTTACTGTTTCTTGCAAATGTTGGTGCGATGTAGGTTCTCTTCCTTTTTGTATTCACTGTCGGCCTTGATACTACAGCTCGTGGTCGGCCTTGATACTACAGCTCGCGGTCCCGAGTTCCGTGTCATGTCGGCAAGATCGCGCGCCCACTAAGGAATTAGGTTAGGAAGCATAGGGGACCTAGTTAGCCGACCCGTGAGCTTTGACCTGTCTCCATAGCCCGGTGCCGCTCACCCGTTCGCTGTGAGGGGCAAGCCGGCTCGGCTCATACCTAAGCCGCAGGGTTTCATTCGAGTCGACCATCTTGCTACGCGACTTGGGTTCTCGCCCCTTTGGCCGTTATCCTGGGTGCTGGGCGATTACGTTGGAACAATTCATTAATTTTGCGACTTATTCCTCGGTCATTTGGATGTCTGGTTCCACAGCTTCTGACATTGCTTTGTTCATAAAGACCTACCCTGCCTGTCAGTGGGGAGCCAGAGTCGACTCCAACGAGTGACATCCAGCCATGCCAGCTAAGTGAGAGCCTGACAGCAAGATCTGCTCGGGGGTCTGGGTTGACACCATCGAGTGACATCCAGCCCTTCCAACTAAGTGAGAGTCTGGCGGCGGTATCTGTTCGGGGTCCAATTTGACACCATCGAGTGACATCTAGCCGTGCCAGCTAGGTGGGATCCTGGCAGCACGATCGGCTCGGGGTCTGAGTTGACACCATCGAGTAACATCCAGCCCTGCCAACTAAGTGAAAGCCTAGCAGCGGGATCTGCTCGGGGTCTGAATGGACGCCAACGAGTGACATCCAGCCCTACCAGCTAAGTAAGAGCCTGGCATCGGGATCTGCTCGGGGTCCGAGTTGATATCATCGAGTGACATCCAGCCCTGCCGGCTAAGTGAGAGCCTGGTAACGATATCTGCTCGGGGTCTGAATTAACACCATCGAGTGACATCCAACCCTGCCAGCTAGGTGGGAGCCATATAGCGGGATCTGCTCGGGGTCTGAATGGATACCATCGAGTGACATCTAGCCCTGTCAGCTAAGTGAGAGCCTGGCAGCGAGATCTGCTTGGGGTCTGAATGCACGCCATCGAGTGACATCCAGCCCCGCCAGCTAGGTGGGAGCTTGTCAGCTGGATCTGCTCGGGGTCTGAGTTGACAGCATCGAGTGACATCCAGCCTTGCCAGCTAAGTGAGAGTCTGGAAGCGTGATCTGCTCTGGGTCTGAATGGACACCATTGAGTGACATCCAGCCCTGCCAGATAAGTGAGAGCCTGACAGCGGTATCTGCTCATGGTCCGTGTTGACAACATCGAGTGACATCTAGCCCTGCCAGCTAAGTGAGAGTCTGGCAGCGAGATATGCTTGGGGTCTGAATTGACACAATCGAGTGACATCCACCCCTGTCAGCTATGTGGGAGCCTTACAGCGGGATCTACTCGGGGTCTGAATGGATGCCATCGAGTGACATCAAGTCCTGCCAGCTAAGTGTGAGCCTGGCATCGGGATCTGCTCGGGGTCTGAATGGACGCCATCGAGTGACATACAGCCCTGCCAGCTAAGTGAGGGCATGGCAGCAGGATCTTCTCGGGGTCCGGGTTGACACCATCGAGTGACATCCAGCCCTGCCAGCTAGGTAGGAGCCTGGCAGCAGGATCTGCTCGGGGTCCTGGAGAACTTCACCCTTTTATACGAGTTACTGCGATAGAATTGGCACATCAAGATACTTTATTAAGAACAAATACCACTTACATGTCTCATGGTTAAAAGCGCTTGAAGTCGTCACTGCTGCAGGTGAGACTTAGGGTCTCGCCCTCCACATTTTGGAGTCGATACCTTCCTGATCTCAATGATTCTTTTACAATGAACGGACACTCCCAGCTGGTGTTGAGCTTCCCCATGGTTGTCGACCTTCCCGCTGCATCCACCTTTTTCAGGACCAAGTACCCCTCCGCAAACTGTTTGACTCTCACGTGCTTGTCAAAGTACTTGGCCATTCTCCTCTTTACCTCTTCTTGTCGAATGGAGGAAAGGTCATGCAGCTTCTGCAACATGTCAAGGGAGAGCCATAGCTCCTCCTTGTTCTCTGCCAGCCATTCTTCGCTGCCTTCTTCCGCTGCAGCCACCCAGGGCGTTCGGACTTCAAATTCTTTGGGGAGCACTGCTTCACATCAGTTGGAGAGTTTGAAGGGAGTCTCCCCTGTTGCTGTGTTGGGGGTGGTCCTCAGGGCCCAGAGAACCGAAGGAAGCTGCTCCACCCATCTCCCTTTCAGGTTCTCTACCTTCTTATTCAGGAGATTCATAATGATCTTATTTGCGGCCTCCACCTGTGCATTGCTCCTAGTGTGGTGGACCGAGGCAAACCTGAGGTCAATCCCGAGCTGCTCGCCGAAGGTAATGAATTCTGTGTTGGCGAATTGAGGCTCGTTGTCCGTGATAATGGCTTGGGGCAGTCCATGGAGGCAGATGATCTCCCCCCAAACAAATTTTCTAATGACTTGGGAGGTCACCTTGGCCAGCGCTTTTACTTCCAGCCACTTAGAAAAGTTATCAATCATCACCAACATGAACCTCCTCTGCCCACTGTCCTGGTGGAATGGCCCGACCAAGTCCATTCCCTAGATTGCGAAGGGCCAGGGGGCTGGCATGCTCTTGAGGCGCTGAGCCGGCTGTAGCTAGTGGGTGGCAAATAGCTAGCACTTGTGATATCTTCTCGCGAACTCTGCAGCATCGCGGCCCAGTGTTGGCCAGAAGTATCCCTACCTGACGATCCTCCCTTCCAGGGTCCGACTCCCGGAATGACTCCTACAATCCCCAGTGTGGACTTCTTCTAAGATTCTTTGAACTTCCCTCTCGGCCACACACGGTCCAGCATCCCCAAGAGAGTCTTCCTATACAGCTGCCCATCCCGGAGGAGGTAGTATGCCGATTTGTACTTGAGCTTCTTCCTGTCCACCCCCTCCGGATACTCTCCCGTGGAGGTGAAAGTTATGACTGATTCTATCCACGAGGGGCACTGATCTATCTCCATGAGCTCTCCCTCTTCGATGGAATGGCAAAATAGATCGGTGATTGTTCCCCCCACCCGGGGACAATGTTTTGCTAGCTGATCAACCTGCTCGTTTTGCTCCTATGGCACATGTCGAATGGAGAAGTTTTGGAATGTGCCGACGACCCCCTTCACTTTGGCCAGGTATAATCGTAGGGTAGTCTCTCTTACCTCAAACTCCCCGTTGATCTGGGAAGCTACCACCATGGAGTCTGTGAGGACCTCCATGTCCAACAACCCCAGCTCCCCTGGCCAGGCGCAGCCCTGCTATCACGGCCTCGTACTCGGCCTGGTTGTTGGTGATGGTAGAGTGCACCACCACTATTTGTTCGATTCTAGTTCCCTGGGGGCTTTCCAAGATCACCCCCACCCCTAGGGAATGCAGCCCTGAAGCACCATTTACCTTCACCTTCCATGAAGTCGGACGAGTGACCTCTTCATCCGCCACCTCGATTACATAATCGGCCAAAAAGTCGGCCATTTCTTGAGCCTTGATCGAGAGGCGGGAGATGAAGGAGATGTCGAACTCGGTCAAGTCCACCGACCACTTGGCCAACCTGCCTGAATGCTCCACCCCCTCAAAGATGTTGCGGAGGGGATGGTCAACCACTGCTCAAATGGAGTGTGCCTGGAAGTAGGGTCGTAGCCTTCGGGCCGAGATGATCAGGGCGAAGTCCAGCTTCTCCAAAATTGGATATTGTAGCTCGGCCTTCCTCAGAACCCGACTCATATAGTATATGGTGTGATGTCTCTTCCTATCTTCACGCACCAAGACAGAGCTCAAGGCCTCCGTTACAACCCCGAGATAAAAAAATAGGTCCTCCTCCTCTTTCGTCCCTTAGAGCAACGGTGCCTGCGTCAACTGCATTTTAAGAGGTTGGAATGCCTCGTCGCACTCCTTGGTCCACTCGATTTATTGACGTCCCCTTATTGTTTTGAAGAAGGGGGAGCACTTCTCCCTAGCCCGGGAGAGGAACCGACTCAATCCTGCCAGCTTTCCCATCAACCGTTGCACCTCCTTAGTATTCCGCGGTGACCCCAGCTCCATGATAGCCTTAACCTTATCAGGATTTGGCTCGACCCCTGCGGCAGTGAGGAGATGCACCAAAAACTTTCCCCTGCTGGCCCTGAAGACACATTTTTGGGTCGGTTCAACCGCATCTTATACTTGCACAGGGTGGCGAAGGTTTCTTCCAAGTCCCGAAGGTGAAAGTACACATCCTGGCTCTTGATCATGATGTTGTCCACGTACACCTCCAGGTTCCTCCCCTTCTGTTCCCGGAAGACCCTGTCCATCATCTTTTGGTAGGTCGCCCCTGTGTTCTTCAGCCCAAAGGGCATCGTTTTGTAACTGTAGCACCCATCCCCCGTGATGAAAGAGACGTCCTTGACTTCCGGGGGGTGCATCCTGATTTGGTGATAACCTGAAAACGCATCTAAAAAAGTCATTATAGAAAAACCGACGGCTGATTCAACGAGCGCGTTGATCTGAGGCAATGGATAATAGTCTTTAGGGCAGGATTTATTATGCAAGGAAAAATGGACACACATACGCCACCGACCGTCTCCTTTTTTAACCATGACTACATTAGAGACCCAGCCGGGGTATTGTATTTCGGATACAAAGCGGGCCTTGAGAAGCTTTTCCACCTCCTCTTTGATGGGCTCAGCCAGCTTGTCCGCGGTGGACCTCTTCTTCTGCTGGACGGGGCGTGCTCCCGGGTCCGAGTTAAGATGGTGGCAATCCATATTCGCATCAACCCCCGGAATCTCCATGGCGCTCCATGCAAAGATGTCCACGTTCTCCTGGATGCATGCCAGCATCCTGCTTTGAGCCTCTGGGGTAAGCCCCCCGCTAACACGAACCTTCTTCGCCCTGCCTCTAAGGGTGAGAACCTCCAGCTCCACCACCTCTTCTATAGCCTCCAGCCTGGACTGCTCCCCCATTCTCCGATTTCCCTCTCCTCTGGGATGAGAACCTCCACCTCCACCTCTTACTCCACGGCCATTGCCTCAGCTAACTCATCCCGGTCTCCTCCTGCCACCTCTACCTCGATGCCGCTCTCCACCTCCATCTCCTCCCTGCCGCCTCCTGCTCCGCCGCCTCTATCCTCTACTCCATCTCCTTAGCTCCCTCCTAAAAAGAGATGGAGTTTATGGCGGTGACGTAGCATTCCCGTGCCACTTTGGGGTCACCCCGGACCCGGACCTGGATCCCCTCGGCATTGAACTTCAAGCATTGGTTGAAGGACGATGGGATGTAGAGGAAAGCGCTGATGAGGGGCCTCCCAAAGATGGAGTTATAGCTGCTGGGGGCATCCACGATGACAAACCTGAAATTTTAGGACTGCCCCCAGGGAGACATGGAGCCCCACTCCTCCTTCTACCTCGTTCCTCTCCCCCGAAAATCCAAACAAGGTCCCATCCGAAGCCAGCACCCTCTTCACCTCCACTTTCATTGTGTCGAACGCCTTCTTGAAGATGATGTTGACGGAGCTTCCATTATCAATGAGGATCCGGGATACGGTGAAATTTTTGATGGTCGTCTGGATGACCAGTGCATCGCAAAAGGGATCCTCATGACCCGACATATCACTCCTTGAGAAGGTAATCCTCTCTTCTGGGGGTGGGGTTTGGGATGTGGAGCCAATGCTCCGGCGATACATAACACGGAGGCTTGCCCTCCGAGAGGCCTCTACCCCCACCCCCACCCCCCATGGATCACTCCGATCACTCCCCGGGTCCCGACATCTGCCCGGTCTTCGCACCGAACCTCCTCCACCCGAGGTAGGACCTCCTCAATCCTCACCTCCTGGCGCCCCTGTTGTTGTTGTTGCTCCCTGTTTCCCCTCATCTCGAGGATCTCCGGGCACGTGGTCGTAGCGTGCCCTTCTTCTTGATGGAAGTCGCAGTAGGGCAACTCCACCCTAACTTCTCTTCTCCTCCTCCGCGCCGCTCTCCTCCTCTCCACCATGGCTATGGCCATAGCCTGATCTTGATTGGGGAGTGGAGGTCTTTGTGCCTGCCTCCAACCCGGGGGGTGGAATTGATCCTGGCCCCCCTGGTGGTGGTCCCTTCCCTAGTATCCTCTCTATGGCCCATGGTATTGCCAGTCGGGCCTCCAGCCCAACTGATAGTCCGGCTCCTGTCACCCCCACCTGGACTGTTGTTGTCCTTGGAGCTGCCTCTGATCCCTTTTTCGAGGTTCGGCTCTCCTCTCCTCCTACACCCTGCCACCTCTTTGCTCCTTCTCTTCCCCCGTGGCCCACCTGGCCAATTTCAGGGCAAACTCTGGATTCGTCGCTTGCTCGTTGACTTCCCTCGCCGCCCTCTCCATCTGCACCTCGTAGGAGAGGGGGGGCACTCTTTTCAGCTCAATCCTGAAGAATCCCTATTATAGACCCAGGGTGAAAGCCATCTTAAGGCTATGGTCGGGCATCTCCTGGACCTGGGTGACCTTCTCCTGAAACCGGTCAACATAGCTCCCCAAGGTCTCATTCACTCCCGGCTTGATGTGGAACAGGGACTCTAACTCCTTCTTCCTCCTCTTCGAGGTAGTGAACCTCAACATGAACCCCCGACAAAGGTCCTCGAACCAATAGATGGAGCTGGCCGAGAGATGGTGAAACCACTCCCTCGCCTTCTCCTTGAGGGTGATAGCGAAGATCCGATAATTGAAACCATCTGACATCTACCAGATCGAAACCATGTCCTCGAACCATAGGACGTACTGGACCGGATCTCCCTTCCCAGTGTATTAAGACATTTCGAGTTCCCTGAACACTTCTGGAACTGGGGTAGAAGAGACCAGCTTGCTAAAAGGGCTGCCCCCTGCCGGGCGAGCCGGACAATCCCTCGCTCCCATGTCGCCAAACTGGCCTCCGCTCGCCAAGCTGGGCAAAAGCACGCGCCCGGGGAGCTCGCATCCCCTTCCTTATTCGGCAACCTCCTACCCTGCTCGTCTGCCGGGAGCCTCCTCACCCAAAGACGGGGCATCAGCAATCGAAACTGCTGGAGTCGAGCACTCGGCCAGCATGCCGAGTACGAACTTGACGAGGCTGAGCACCTCGTTCTTGAAGTCTTCAAACATCCCCATCGTTGCCATAGGTGGCGGGGGCGGCGAGTCCGACATATCTGAGCCTTATCCTCCCTTCATCGAGCCTGTTGGAAATTTTCTACGCTGACCACTCTCCATGCTCACCACACCAAAATGTTGAAACCGAAATTTGGTCTCTGTGGAGTTCACCCTTGGGGAATGGGTGATCGCACACCTACTTCTTTCCTACAAGCAAAATGACAAAGGGAGCCAAGAGGACCAAACCCAAGGGCTCGACGAGGAGGACCCACCACACACCTGGATGATCTTAGAGTGCTTCCCCTCCTTAGACAAAGGCCGAGCTAAAGCTACCTTAGAAAGCGCTAAAAGACTAAGGAGCAAGTGAGTTTGAAAGCATGTCTTTTGAGGTTCCCCTTGGGTCTTATTTATAGATTTCTGGAAGCGGCCTGCAAATAGCCAACCTCCGCTGTTTTGGACAGCTATGTGCAGCCCAACTTGATCTGCCAACAACGCAACTCTGCTATTCTAATAAGCTATTTGCACCCATGGGAGGGGCATCCAGGTAATTTTACATTTGGGCCCCACTGGGCAGGTCCCATGGATATGGAAGTCAGCTCACCACTACTCTTTACGCCCAGGGGGCGGGTGCGACCTGGCTCCCGTAGCTCGTCTTTTTGCGCTTAGGGGAGTGCGAGCCAGGCCACTGCGACCCTCCAATGCCTCTGTTAAGGCGGGCTGGCGGCCAGGTCGCTTGTAGAAGAGCGGGATGGCCCGGTCTCAAATTGCCGCTGCGGGAGCCCCGTATGGGGGCTCGCTGATCTGGACACGTCGAACCCAACCTAGAATATTAGTTCAACGAATGTCAAGCCCGAACTCTGCTTGACGAATGCGGACCACAAACTCTGGTCGACGAATGCCGAGCCAAGCTCTGCTCGACGAATGCCGACACAAACTCTGCTCGATGAATTCCCAGTGCGAGAGAGAGAGAGGGGGAGGGGCCAGCTCGCGCGGCTCGCCCTCCTAACTTGTGTGAGAGCAAGCTGGCCATCCGTTGCATGACCGAATGTTGTTTCTGGTGAGGTGAAAGGAGGGGTTAGACCTAATTTACTCTAGAGGTGGGGTGAATAGAGTAATTAAAAATTTTGGCTGTTTTAAGTTTTTATATCAGAGTGAAAAGAAGTGATACCAACAATATATAAAGAAAAGAACAGCAGCATAAGATATTCTATCTATCACAGCCATAGTAAGAATAAAAGAGAAAATGAGCAAGCAGATGACACAAGATTTTTATAGTGGTTCCCCAACCTAGGTACATCCACTCTTCTACCACCCTAATAGGAATCCACTACAGGTTTTGATCAGGTGACTGCACCTTTGAGCTTTTGATAAGGTACTCAAAAACCAACTCAAGTCTTTTGATCAGGAGACTTGCAACCAAGGAATAACTTTTGAAGGGAGTTAAAGAACCCTTCGTACAGAGAGGGGGTGAGAGATTTATGGTGTCTTATCTTTCTCAAAACAACTGAGAAAACTAGTGGATCTTGATGTTGTCAAAGCTCCCCCTGAGATATTGAATTGTTTTGGAAGATTGGAGCTTTGCTTCAGGGTGTACGTCTTCAGCCTGTTCTGTCATTATTTAGGAATCTAGTAGACTGATGTAGAATGGTTGTCTCTGAGGATTCAAGAATTTTGAAGAAGACTCTTGATTTGTGATGAATGTTCTTCTTTAGATACCTGGACAGAAAATGTTTCAGCACACGGAATAAACTTCAGAATAATCAGGATATGTGTTTTGTGCTCTGAATGTTCTTCTCTGTTATTCTCTGTGTTCTCTGTGTTCTATCTTCTGTCTTCCTTTCGACTAAAGAAAGAAATTTCTTTTATCTTTTTCAGTCAATCTCTCCTTTCAATTTTTGAATTCTAGCATTAATTGCTGATTGGCTGGAGAGAATGAAATACGGCTAGGATGTCTGTCATAAATGAATTTCCCCAACTGTCCCTAATAAAATAAGAAAGTAATTATCCTGATGAAGACCATTATCAATGCTACCACTAACGGCTATATTCAGAGAATATATGCATTAATTACTCAGGACAATACTGCTAAATAATATGGAATAAGGAGTGAAATTGAGGAAAATACTAAGTCTGGAAATGAACAGAAATCGTCGACTAGAGGACAGAGTTCGTTGACCTGAGGTCAAAGTTCGTTGACCTGAGAGTTCCAGTTCGTCGGCCCAAGCTCTGCGAACTGCGTACTAAGAATGACTTGCCAAATCTGTTGTCTAAGCTCGTCGAGCTGAGATTCTAACTTCGTCGACCCGAGTTCAGAGAAAGTATTCTGGACATATTATGTTGAAGTTGAGCTTCCATAATTTCATCGACCTGATTTCGAATATCGTCGAGCTCAGCTCAGAGAATAATCTCTGAGTTCGTCGAGTTGAGTTCGACAAACGTCAAACTAACTTTCTGAACTGATTTTCTTCTAAGTCTTGAGTCTTCTTAGGTCTTCTGCTGGCTGGTCCATCAAGGTTGAATCTAAGGACTTAGCCTAAACTCTAAGACACAAAGACAAGAGCCTGGCTATACAAGGTGGGTCAAACATCCTAATTAGTGAACCTAGCCCAAATCCAACTAGGTATCCAACAATCTCCCCCTATTTGGGTGAGATCACTAATACAAATAGAAACATTCACAAAGAAGAAAAGATATATCTGGCAGAAAAATTAAAACATTCAGCAGATATTTACAAAGTAGTTTTGTGAAATAACAGAAAGAGTTCGGAAAATATAAAAAAATTAAGCAGAATGTTCAATTCTTTTTCTTCAGCTTTTTGTTTTCCTTGTTTCCTTTATCAGAACTTCCAGAAGGCTGTCTGAATGTGATTTCTCTGTTTGGGGTGGCGCTTCTCTCTTTGACATTGTCATATCAGCAGCACCAATTATATTGAGAGAAGTGGCTCTAGGTACTACAACCTCTGGATGTAATTGCATATAATCATCTACATTAAAGAACTTATTTTGTTTTCTCATACCTTTTCAATTCTTCTTTTCTGTATGATGACATGGTAGAGTATTGAGAAGGATCCTTTCCTTCAGCTTTGACTTTGTTTATCACTGATAATCCAACCAATTCCTGGAACCTTGCCATTCTAGCAGTAGTAGCAGTTTCAGGATCCTCAAATGAAATGGGAGGACACTCTGGCTTCTTAGGAATGTCAGCTTTAACTGGTTCAGGAACTTGCTGTTGCTGTTGCTGAGGATATTGTTGTTGTTGTTGATGTCTGCTGGAAGGATACCTCTGCTGGCTGCTTTCTTGAGAGGATGAGGATCTACCATGTTGTCTTTGGTATGTTTGAGAATATAAGGTAGACCTCTGAGATGAGCTCCCTGATGCACCAGCAGGAGGTGGAGGAGGAGGAGGAGGTCCTTTCCTGTGTCTCTGAGGAGGAGGAGAATATTTTCTGCTTTTCTTTCTATCCTTCTACTGATTCTTGGATAGCCACATCCAAGCTGGCATACCATTATAAGGAGTGATATTTTCCAGAATAAAATATGGGGTATCATTAGTGGGATTAGGTTTTGGTACAGCTTGAGGAACAACCTTTCTTTTCTTAGAAACTCTCTTCTTAGACTTTGGCTCATCATCAGAATCATCTTCCTCATCTGAAGATCCCTGAGGATTATCATATAAGACATTAATTTCCTTTAGAGCTGCTGCAAATATCAGCAACTTTTCAGCCTGAGGATGTGCTTGAGATACTGGAGCTGGAGCTGGAGTAGCTGCTTGAGGTTTTGGAGCCAGAGGCTGTTCAGCAACTATTATATTTTCAGTAATTAACAAATTTTCTTCTTCTATATCTGTCATTATGATTTCATCCAAATTTGGAAGACTGTCATCCGTCTTATAGATAGGAGCAGAGACAGCCTCTAGGGAAAGAGTATCTTGGGGAGCAGATATTGTATTAGTCTCTATAGCTGCAAAACTGTCCTTGAGTTGCATGACAACGTTTGGGCTTATTGGAGAATTGTAAGGAACTATATCCATATAAGGCTTTAGGCTATTTTCTGGAAGAAAGTTCAAATGAACTGTTTCAAAAGTATTTAACAAACTCAAAATATTTACTGTGGGATTGATAATATAATCACTAACATTATTTATTCCAGCTATAGCTGTCTCATCCATATCTATATCAGAATCAATGAAATCAATTAAATCAGCAGGGATAACTGTGTCTGCTGCTTTTGCTACTGCTTCTGCTGCAGTTTCTACTGCTGCTTGTGCTGGAGTTGGAGCAACTTCTTCATGGAGTATCTCCCCCTACCTGGTTTCAGTAGGCACTGGAGTCAGGCCCCTGATTGAAGAAGGAGGGACAGAGAAGGCATAGAGTTGGGCAGCATGGGATGAGATGGAAGTAGCAAGAGGGGAAATAGCCTCTACTATCAAGTTTTTGATGAGTGGAGTGAGAATTGCCAAAAGAGGTTGAATGGAAGTAGGGGTCCAATTACATGAACTCAGAAGGTGTCTGAGTGGATATGGAAGGATGGATGGGAGATGATGGTGGAGGAGAAGGTAGAGAATCTGGCATTGGCTCATCTTCAGGTGATGGAGTATGAAGGGGGGATGATAGTAAGTCAAAAGAAGATAGTGATAGAAGGTTGGAAAGGGGGTTGTTATCTAGATGTTGTGGTAGGGGAGATGAGGGTGGCGTACCATGTTGTGATGGAGTTGGTGTACCATTTTGTGATGGAGTTGGTGTACCATATTATGATTGAATTGGTGTACCATGTTGTGATGGAGTTGGTGTACCATGTTGTGATGGTGTATGTGTTGGAGAGTGAATATGAGTTTGTGGATGATGCACTGGAGATGATGGAGTTGTTGGATTATGGACTGTGGTATGAATTGGTGAAGAGAGATGAATTGGGGAAGCTGGAGGTGGTGGAGGTGGAGCAGCCCTTGTGATCTCAAAAGGTCTGGAGGAAGAGGAGAGAGCCTTGGATGGCTTGGTGATATTCCTCTCCCACCTGCCAAAGAGGGCACAAGAAATCCTCTTGGACGAATTAATGAATATGGTCGGTGTGACCAGGGATTCAGCAGTCTTGGCTTGAAGGAAGATTCCCAGAATCCTTCCAAAGCACACCTATTTCTTGATGTTCTTCTTTCTACTCATCTCAAACATTATTCTAGCCCAGTTCACAGGCTTCTTGTTTATAACAACACACATCACAAGGAATTGATGCCTAGTGATGTAGTCATGGGTTGTGTGCTTACCCAGCAGTACCTTCCCGACATCTGCTAGAAACTTGTAGTCAACAGATTGATGTTTCTTCAGCAATTTGTTGGGTGAGTCTCCAGAATAACCCATTTTAATCAACATTGCATCAAATTCAGCACTATCAATCTCTAATTCTTCTTCACCATTAACTAATCCGAAAATGTCTGTTAAGACGGCGGGGGTAAGAGATTTCGCGTCACTCGATATGGTGCCAGTCATGGTATCATCATCTGGGGAGGAGGAGGTGTAAACCCATTCTCTTATTTTTGTCCCAGCTATTTTCATCCTTGTGGTCATCACATTCTTTAGCTGTTGATCTTCAAATAATTTCAGATCTCCAGGAAGATTGGGTCAGAATGTTGGAATGACTCGAAGTCGATATCAAAACTCATATCAAATTTCATTGTTCCAAGAACGCCTGCTGGAATCACCATGAGTTTGCCTGCAACAAAAATAAAGAGGTCAAGTGCAATAGAACTGAAACTGCGGGATGGAGGTCGAAGAAAACCTAGATATAAGATTTTTCAGAATATGAATCGACAAACTCCGTTCTGCAAAAAATAAAAAAAATCTTCGATCTGAGGTCGACAAAATATTTTATAGTCAAAGGAATTCGTCGATCTCAGTCAGAAGATGTGAAAACATTTCGTCGAGCTCCGTTCGACGAAAGTTTCCCAAAGCAAATTCGTCGATCTCCGGTCGACGAAAATAACTTCACTCACAGAGAATTCGTCGATCTCCGTTCGATGAAGTTCTCTAGAACTTCTCTCTGTTCGTCAAACTCCATTCGACGGACTTTGAAAAATTCGTCGACCATAGACAGAAATCAAATTAAAGCTTCTCCATTTATCATACCAAGCTGATTTATAAAGAATAGATGATTCCTCTCATCCAAAGGCTTGGTGAAGATATCTGCTCTTTGTAAATTCAGTGTAGATATAGATAATTTTAATTTTATTTTTGTCTACACACTCTCTAATTAAATGGTGCCTAATGTATATATGCTTAGTTCTATTGTGATGGATTGGTTTTTGTGCTATTGATATAGAACTTATGTTGTCACAAAGTAGAGTTGAATTATTTAAGTTGAACTCATAGTCTAGAGGTTGGTTCTGAATCCACAGCATCTGGGAACATCAACTGTCAGATGTTATATATTCTACTTTAGCAGTTGATGTAGACACAGATGACTACTTCTTACTAAACAAAGAGACTAATCTCATACCAAGGAACTGACATGTTCCTAAGGTACTTTTTCAGTCTACTCTACATCCAGCAAAGTCAGCGTCTGAGTATCCAGTTAACTCAAACTCTGAATAAGTGTGATACCAAAGTCCTAGACTAGGACAACTCTTTATATATCTCAAAATTGTTTTTAAGAAAATTAGGTGAGATTTTTTAGGGTTCACTTGGAACCTAGCATAAAGACATGTAGAAAACATTATGTCAGGTCTGCCTGCGGTAAAGCATAGTAGGGACCCAACAATGCCCCTATATAATTTCTAATCAACAGGTTTTCCATGCTCATCAGAATTTATTACAGCATTAGTGGCCATGAGTGTTTTCTTTGCTAAGACATCAGCCATCCCAAACTTTTTGAGAACATCCTTAGCATACTTAGCCAGGGATATGAAGATGCCATCAGGTAGCTGCTTCACATAGAGACTTAGGAAGTAGGAGAGCTCACCTATGTTACTCATTTCAAACTTTGAATGCATGAGGCAGAGAACCCCTTGCATAGTTTGGAATTTGTAGACCCAAATATAATATCATCTACATAAATTTGTACTAACAAAATTTGATTATTTTGGTGCCTAGTGAATCTATAATGCCTCTAGTAAACTTGTGCTCTATAAGAAAGCTAGCTAAGGTTTCATACCTAGCACTTGGAGCTTGCTTTAGATCATAGAGTGCTTTATGCAAATTAAAGACATATGAGGGATGAGTTGGAGAGATAAAACCTAGAGGTTATTCAACATAAACTTCTTCTTTAAGTTCTCCATTCAGAAAGGCACTCTTAACATCCATTTGATAGACTTTGTATTTCTTGTAGGCAGCATATGCAAGGAAAAATCCTGATTGCTTCCAGCTTTGCAACTGGTGCAAAAGTTTGGTCATAATTAATTCCTTCCTCTTGCCAATAACATTGAGCAACCATCCTTGCTTTATTCCTGATTATAACACCTTGGGTATCTAGCTTGTTTCTATATACCCATTTAATTCAAATGACTAGGTATTTTTGGGTCTTGGAACTAAATCCCACACTCTGCATCTCTTAAATTAGTTGACCTCCTCTTGCATTGCAATAATCCAGTGTGGATCTTGCTCAGCATCTTTGATGGATTTGGGGCTCAATTTGAGATATGATCAGACATGCATCAAGTCTTGGTTGAGTTGATGCCTTGTCTGCACACCAACTAAAATGTCTCTAATCACTTGAGATGCTAGGTGATATCCAAGTGTGACAAATTTAGTAGGAGGATTTGGTTGTTCAACAGCTTGGGGAATTAATTCCTCTTGTGTAATTATATTGGCTGTTGTTGGCTCTCCACTGATCTGATTGTCTTCATATTCACTTTCTTCAGCAATGTGTGGAGAAGGATGGCTAACTACCTCATTGGTGAAGGTCAATTCATTCAGCTTCTCACAAAGATTGGTTTCCTGCAAAGATTCATTGGTAGAAGAAGTCTTCTCCTTGTAAACCATGTTAGTCTCATCAAATGAAACATGGACTGATTCTTCAATTTTTATTGTGGATTTATTATACACCCTATAAGCCTTTCTTACTTGGGAATATCCAAGAAAAATTCCCATTTCAGCCTTGGCTTCAAATTTTCTAATGTGTTTCTTATTATTGTTGTGAATATAACATAAACAACCAAATATTTTAAAGTAGTCTACTTTAGCTTTCTTCCCTTTAAGTAGCTCATAAGGAGTATAAGAGTTCTATTTAGTACATAATTTATTGTGCTTACAGCCTCTGCACAAAAGGATAGGGGCATATATGCATCTGCAAGTAATGTGCCTGCAGATTAAATTAGAGTTCTATTTTTTCCTTTCAATAACCCCATTTTTTGACGTGTTCTAGGAGCTGAGAAGCAGTGTCTGATACCTTCTTTCCTACAAAACTCTAGCATAAGAAGAGACTCAAACTCAGTACAATGATCACTTCTGATCAATGCAACTGCAGTAGAGTACTCAATCTGTATGTTCTTGAGAAAATCTGTAAGAACTCTGAAGTTATCAGACTTTGATCTCAGAAAGAAAACCCAAGTGAATCTAGAGAAATCATCTACAATCACTAAAGTATAAGATTTCCCTCCTACACTTTGTACTGCAATAGGGCCAAAGAGGTCCATATATAGTAAGTACAATATCCTAGGTGAGTCACTTTTGTTTAAAGATTTAAAACTACTTTTAGTTTACTTGCCTAATTGACAATCCCTGTAAAGGCTTTCCTTATTATAGGGGCAAGAAGGCAATCCTCTAACAAGGTTGTCCCTAAATAGTTTGGAAATGTTTTTCAAATTAACATGACCTAATCTCCTATGCCAAAGGTCATTATTATTGTTGATTTGATTAAATAGGCAGATTTTTGTTTTAGTAGACTTAAAATTAACTATATAAATGTTGCCTTGTCTATTTCCAATTAAAATAGTTTTGTTCAATTTAGTAGAAATAATGCAAGAACTTGAGTTAAAAGTTACCTGATAACCTTCGTCACATAATTGACTTATGAAGAAGAGGTTATACTTTAGTCCACTTACATATGCAACCTTTTTGGAGGTTACTGCACCAATCATGACTTCTCCAAAGCCTTCAGTCTGGCAATAATTGGAGTCTCCGAAGGTCAACTTTGGTCCTAGCTTGGACTTGTAATTGATTAAGGTGTCCTTGCGGCCAGTCATATGCTTGGAGCATCCACTGTCCAGATACCATTATTGATTAGAAGCTGGACAGCTCTTCACCTGCATAAACAGAAGTTAGTTGTTCTTGACCCAAATTATCTTATGTCCATCTTTCTTCACATAATTAAAACTGGATATGTATGAGTATTCAGGTTGACATTTATATCTTAAGGGGTGGTATTTCCTTGGTGGAATGATCCATTGATTAAATTGATTACTAAATGTTCTTGGTTGGTTATGAGTTTTAGCAAAATCAAAATTTTTGTTGGACTGAACTGGGTTCGATGAATTCTAGTACGTTCATCGATCTGAGGTCGACGAACGGGGATTAGTTCGTCGAACTCCACTCAGAGAATGAAGATATTCATTTTCTGGGCCCCAATTTCATCGATCTTTGCTCGACGAACAATACTGATTTTGTCGATCGCAGTTTAGAGAATGGTTATAGTAGAAGTTTGCGTTCGCAGTTCATCGACTTGAGCTCGATGAACTTCATATGTTTTGTCGATCGGAGTTCGACGAAAACTGCTAAACATTATTCTAGTTATTATTTTTCTTATTCTTTCTTCTTTTCTTATTCTTGTGTGTAAGTCCAGTTTGATTAAGATTGTTATCTTATACTTTCTCCTTACCCTTTTCAGAAATAAAATTTATTGGGGTGGTTAATATGTTTTTCTGAATGAGTGGGGGTTGGCTTGATGAAGCACCAAAGCCCATCTTGCCCTTAAGTCTGGCATTAACTGTGCTTGTGATGTCAATCAACTTGATACTTCTCCCATTTAGGGATTCTTCAAGTTTCCTAGCCTCAGCCAGTTCAGATTTTAAAGATATAATTTGTTCATTTTCTAGGGTTAATTCATCTTTTAACTTGTTATTTTCTGACAGCAGGTTCTCTTGTTCACTTATTTTGTCTCTAAGTTGTTTAATTATTTCCTTAGAGTTAATTAAGTCAAGACATACAGATTTAAACTCAATTTTAAATTCTTCTGAATAAAAATCAAAAGAGGACAATACCTGATCCTCTTCTGATAGAGGTTCTTCAGTGTCCGATTGGTCATCTTTAAAATGGGTGCTTGATGCATCAATGGCCATCAAGCACATTTCCTTGGCCTTTGCTTCCGCTTCATCTTCACTGGAGCTTGAAGATGATGATTCTTCTTCAATTTCACTCTAGGTTTCTGCCACAAATCCCTTCTCCTTCTTTTTCTATTTGCTGGAGGAAGGCTTGCTGTATTATTGTCTTCTAGAGTCCTTCTCTCTTCTTCTTTCTTTCTTCTGATTCTCTGGACACTCTGAGATAAAGTGTCCAAGTTTCCTGCACCCAAAACACACTATTTCTTCACTGGTTTTCTTATCATACCTAGGTTTGTCATCATGCCTAGATGACTTTCTCCTGAAATCCTTCCTAGCCATTTTGTAGAGTCTCTTGGCTAAGAGACTTAGGAGTTCTTCACTTGATGCTGGAGCTGCAGATTCTTCAGTAGCTTTGAATGCTATGCTTTGCTCCTTTCTTGCTGGTGGAGGAGTCCTTTGTTCTGCTGCTTCTCTAGACTTTATTAGCTGCTCATAAGATTTGAACTTTCCCAATAGAGATTATGTGGAAATCTCATTTAAACTCCTGGCATCCTTTATTGGCCAGATCATGGAATCCCACGAGCTTAGGAAGCACATGAGGATCTTGTCATTCACTTCTGTAAGAGTGATGTCCTTGTTTAAAGTATTCCGCTCATTGATTATTGAGTTCAATCTATTGTATATGTCAGCAACAGACTCTGACTCATCCTTCTTGAAATTCTTATACTAGGAGATAAGAGTTGATCTTCTATCTTTCCTCTCATCAGCAGAACCAGCTACCATCTGGTTAAGAGAGTCCCAAATATCCTTGGCTGATGTGCGTTCAGCCATCTTCTAGAAGATGTCATCAGACATAGTCTGAGCCAGAATATTCATGTCCTTTGTGTCAACAATCTTGGCCTTCTTTAGAGCATCTGTCCACTCATGTGGTGGAACAACATGTGTGCTTGATGTTGATGTAGATGTAGATGTTGTTAGTTGAGGAGGACCTGTCAAAATAGAATTATAGATGTCCACATCAATGTAATTCATATAAAGCTTGATTCTTGCCTTCCAGATGGCAAACTTATTCAAGTTGCATGCTGGAGGTCTGGTGCTTGCATAATCCTTGCTCTGTGTCATGCTATGAAATGAATAAACCTTAGAGAATTAAGGATCAGATCTAACAAAGGATCTTTTGCTTCAAGGATTAGCTTGTACAACCAAAGGAACACTACTCTGGTACTAATTGAAAGGAGGGGTTAGACCTGATCTACTCTAGAGGGGGTGAATAGAGTAATTAAAAATTTTGGCTGTTTTAAGTTTTTATATCAGAGTGAAAATAAGTGATACCAATAATATTGAGAGAAGTGGCTCTAGGTACTACAACCTCTGGATGTAATTGCATATAATCATCTACATTAAAGAACTTATTTGTTTTCTCATACCTTTTTAATTCTTCTTTTCTGTATGATGACATGGTAGAGTATTGAGAAGGATCCTTTCCTTCAGCTTTGACTTTGTTTATCATTGATAATCCAACCAATTCCTAGAACCTTGCCATTCTAGCAGTAGTAGCAGTTTCAGGATCCTCAAATGAAATGGGAGGACACTCTAGCTTCTTAGGACTGTTAGCTTTAACTGGTTCAGGAACTTGTTGTTGTTGCTGAGGATATTGCTGTTGTTGTTGATGCCTGCTGGAAGGATACCTCTGCTGGCTACTTCCTTGAGAGGATGAGGATCTACCATGTTGTCTTTGGTATGTTTGAGAATATAAGGTAGACCTCTGAGATGAGCTCCCTGATTCACCAGCAGCAGGTGGAGGAGGAGGAGGAGGTCCTTTGCTGTGTCTCTAAGGAGGAGGAGAATATTTTTTGCTTTTCTTTCTATCCTTCTGCTGATTGTTGGATAGCCACATCCAAGCTGGCATACCCTTATAAGGAGTGATATTTTCCAGAATAAAATATGGGGTATCATGAGTGGGATTAGGTTTTGGTACAGCTTGAGGAACAACCTTTCTTTTCTTAGAAACTCTCTTCTTAGACTTTGGCTCATCATCAGAATCATCTTCCTCATCTTCATCATCTGAAGATCCCTGAGGATTATTATATAAGACATTAATTTCCTTTAGAGCTTCTGCAAATATCAGCAACTTTTCAACCTGAGGATGTGCTTGAGATACTGGAGCTGGAGCTGGAGTAGCTGCTTGAGGTTTTGGAGCCTGAGGCTGTTCAGCAACTATTATATTTTCAGTAATTAACAAATTTTCTTCTTCTATATCTGCCATTATGATTTCATCCAAATTTGGAAGAGGACTGTCATCCATCTTATAGATAGGAGCAGAGACAGCCTCTATGGAAAGAGTATCTTAGGGAGCAGATATTGTATTAGTCTCTATAGTTGCAAAACTGTCCTTGAGTTGCATGGCAACGTTGGGGATTATTGGAGAAGTGTAAGGAAATATATCCATAGAAGGCTTTAGGCTATTTTCTGGAAGAAAGTTCAAATGAACTGTATCAAAAGTATTTAACAAACTCAAAATATTTACTGTGGGATTGATAATATAATCACTAGCAGTGTTTATTCCAGCTATTGCTGTCTCATCCATATCTATATCAGAATCAATGAAATCAATTAAATCAGCAGGGTAACTGTGTCTGCTACTTTTGCTACTGCTTCTGCTGCAGTTTCTACTGCTGCTTCTGCTGGAGCTGGAGCTACTTCTTCATGGAGTATCTCCCCCTACCTGGTTTCAGTAGACACTAGAGCCAGGCCCCTGACTGAAGAAGGAGGGACAGAGAAGACATAGAGTTGGGCAGCACAGGATGAGATGGAAGTAGCAAGAGGGGAAATAACCTCTACTATCATGTTTTTGATGAGTGGATTGAGAATTGCCAAAAGAGGTTGAATGGAAGTGGGGGTCCAATTACACGAACTCAGAAGGTGTCTGAGTGGATATGGAAGGATGGATGGGAGATGATGGTGGAGGAGAAGGTAGAGAATCTGGCATTGGCTCATCTTCAGGTGATGGAGTATGAAGGGGGATGATAGTAAGTCAAAAGAAGGTAGTGATAGAAGGTTGAAAAGGGGGTTGTTATCTAGATGTTATGGTAGGGGAGATGAGGGTGGCATACCATGTTGTGATGGAGTTGGTGTACCATGTTGTAATGAAGTTGGTGTACCATATTGTGATGGAATTGGTGTACCA
The DNA here is from genome assembly GCA_039583875.1 of Platanthera guangdongensis. Taxonomy (NCBI): domain Eukaryota; kingdom Viridiplantae; phylum Streptophyta; class Magnoliopsida; order Asparagales; family Orchidaceae; genus Platanthera; species Platanthera guangdongensis. Next base: position 67,327,182 of record CM077159.1, read on the forward strand.
TGTTGTGATGGAGTTGGTGTACCATGTTGTGATGGTGTATGTGTTGGAGAGTGAATATGATTTTGTGGATGATGCACTGGAGATGATGGAGTTGTTGGAGTATGGACTGTGGTATGAACTGGTGAAGAGAGATGAATTGGGGAAGCTGGAGGTGGTGGAGGTGGAGGTGGAACATCTTCAGTAGGGTGGGGAGTGGCTGGAGCAGCCCTTGTGCTCTCAAAAGGTCCGGAGGAAGAGGAGAGAGCCTTGGATGGCTTGGTGATATTCCTCTCTCACCTGCCAAAGAGGGCACAAGTAATCCTCTTGGAGGAATTAATGAATATGGTCGGTGTGACCAGGGATTCAGCAGTCTTGGCTTGAAGGAAGATTCCCAGAATCCTTCCAAAGCACACATATTTCTTGATGTTCTACTTTCTACTCATCTCAAACATTATTCTAGCCCAGTTCACAGGCTTCTTATTTACAACAACACACATCACAAGGAATTGATGCCTAGTGATGTAGTCATGGGTTGTGTGCTTACCCAGCATTACCTTCCCGACATCTGCTAGAAACTTGTAGTCAACAGATTGATGTTTCTTCAGCAATTTTTGGGTGAGTCTCCAGAATAACCCATTTTAATCAACATTGCATCAAATTCAGCACTATCAATCTCTAATTCTTCTTCACCATTAACTAATCCGAAAATGTCTGTTAAGACGGCGGGGGTAAGAGATATCGCGTCACTCGATATGGTGCCCGTCATGGTATCATCATCTGGGGAGGAGGAGGTGTAAACCCATTCTCTTATTTCTGTCCCAGCTATTTTCATCCTTGTGGTCATCAGATTCTTTAGCTGTTGATCTTCAAATAATTTCAGATCTCCAGGAAGATTGGGTCAGAATGTTGGAATGACTCGAAGTCGATATCAAAACCCATATCAAATTTCATTGCTCCAAGAACGCCTAATGGAATCGCCATGAGTTTGCCTGCAACAAAAATAAAGAGATCAAGTGCAATAGAACTGAAAGCGCGAGACGGAGGTCGAAGAAAACCTAGATATAAGGTTTTTCAGAATATGAATCGACAAACTCCATTCTACAAAAAATAAAAAATAAAAAAAATCTTTGATCTGAGGTCGACAAAATATTTTATAGTCAAAAGAATTCGTCAATCTCAGTCAGAAGATGTGAAAACATTTCGTCGAGCTACGTTCGACGAATGTTTCCCAAAGCAAATTCGTCGATCTCCGGTCGACGAAAATAACTTCACTCGCAGAGAATTCATCGATCTCCGTTCGATGAAGTTCTCTAAAACTTTTCTCTGTTTGTCAAACTCCATTCGATGAAATTTGAAAAATTCGTCGACCATAGACGGAAATCAAATTAAAGCTTCTTCATTTATCGTACCAAGATGATTTATAAAGAATAGATGATTCCTCTCATCCAAAGGCTTGATGAAGATATCTGCTCTTTGTAAATCAGTGTAGATATAGATAATTTTAATTTTATTTTTGTCTACACACTCTCTAATTAAATGGTGCCTAATGTATATATGCTTAGTTCTACTGTGATGGATTGTTTTTTGTGCTATTGATATAGAACTTATGTTGTCACAAAGTAGAGTTGAATTATTTAAGTTGAACTCATAGTCTGGATGTTGGTTCTGAATCCACAGCAACTGTCAGCTGCTATATATTCTGCTTTAGCAGTTGATGTAGACACAGATGACTGCTTCTTACTAAACCAAGAGACTAATCTCATACCAAGGAACTGACATGTTCCTAAGGTACTTTTTCAGTCTACTCTACATCCAGCAAAGTCAGCGTCTGAGTATCTAGTTAACTCAAACTCTGACTAAGTGTGATACCAAAGTCCTAGACTAGGACAACTCTTTATATATCTCAGAATCTTTTTTAAGAAAATTAGGTGAGATTTTTTAGGGTTCACTTGGAACCTATCATAAAGACATGTAGAAAACATTATGTCAGGTCTGCTTGTGGTAAAGCATAGTAGGGACCCAACAATGCCCCTATATAATTTCTAATCAACAGGTTTTCCATGCTCATCAGAATTTATTACAGCATTAGTGTCCATGAGTGTTTTCTTTGCTAAGACATCAGCCATCCCAAACTTTTTGAGAACCTCCTTAGCATACTTAGCCAGGGATATGAAGATGCCATCAGGTAGCTGCTTCACATGGAGACTAAGGAAGTAGGAGAGCTCACCCATGTTACTCATTTCAAACTTTGAAAGCATGAGGCAGAGAACCCCTTGCATAGTTTGGAATTTGTAGACCCAAATATAATATCATCTACATAAATTTGTACTAATAAAATTTGATTATTATGGTGCCTAGTGAATAATGTCCTATCTATAATGCCTCTAGTAAACTTATGCTCTATAAGAAAGCTAGCTAAGGTTTCATACCTAGCACTTGGAGCTTGCTTTAGACCATAGAGTGCTTTATGCAAATTAAAGACATATGAGGGATGAGTTGGAGAGATAAAACCTAGAGGTTGTTCAACATAAACTTCTTCTTTAAGTTCTTCATTCAGAAAGGCACTCTTAACATCCATTTGATAGACTTTGTATTTCTTGTAGGCAGCATATGCAAGGAAAAATCCTGATTGCTTCCAGCTTTGCAAGTGGTGCAAAAGTTTGGTCATAGTTAATTCCTTCCTCTTGTCAATAACCTTGAGCAACCATCCTTGCTTTATTCCTGATTATAACACCTTGGGTATCTAGCTTGTTTCTATATACCCATTTAATTCAAATGACTGTGTAGTTTTTGGGTCTTGGAACTAAATCCCACACTCTGCATCTCTTAAATTAGTTGACCTCCTCTTGCATTGCAATAATCCAGTGCGGATCTTGCTCAGCATCTTTGATGGATTTGGGGCTCAATTTGAGTTTTGAAGCAAGCATGCATCAAGTCTTGGTTGAGTTGATGCCTTGTCTGCACACCAACTAAAATGTCTCCAATCACTTGAGATGCTAGGTGATCTCTAAGTGTGACAAATTCAGTAGGAGGAGTTGGTTGTTCAACAGCTTGGGGAATTAATTCCTCTTGTGCAATTATATTGGCTGTTGTTGGCTCTCCACTGATCTGATTGTCTTCATCTTCACTTTCTTCAGCAATGTGTGGAGAAGGATGGCTAACTACATCATTGGTGAAGGTCAATTCATTCAGCTTCTCACACAGATTGGTTTCCTGCAAAGATTCATTGGTAGAAGAAGTCTTCTCCTTATAAACCATATTAGTCTCATCAAATGAAACATGGACTGATTCTTCAATTTTTATTGTGGATTTATTATACACCCTATAAGCCTTTCTTACTTGGGAATATCCAAGAAAAATTCTCATTTCAGCCTTGGCTTCAAATTTTCTAATGTGTTTTTTATTATTGTTGTGAATGTAACATAAACAACCAAATATTTTAAAGTAGTCTACTTTAGGTTTCTTCCCTTTAAGTAGCTCATAAGGAGTATAAGACTTCTATTCAGTACATAATTTGTTGTGCTTACAGCCTCTGCACAAAAGGATAGGGGCATATATGCATCTGCAAGTAATGTGCCAGCAGATTAAATTAGAGTTCTATTTTTCCTTTCAGTAACCCCATTTTGTTGACGTGTTCTAGGAGCTGAGAAGCAGTGTCTGATACCTTCTTTCCTACAAAACTCTAGCATAAGAAGAGACTCAAACTCAGTACAATGATCACTTCTGATCAATGAAACTGCAGTAGAGTACTCAATCTGTATGTTGTTGAGAAAATTTGTAAGAACTCTGAAGTTATCAGACTTTGATCTCAGAAAGAAAACCCAAGTGAATTTAGAGAAATCATCTACAATCACTAAAGTATAAGATTTCCCTCATAGACTTTGTACTACAATAGGGCCAAAGAGGTCCATATATAGCAAGTACAATATCCTAGGTGAGTCACGTTTGTTTAATGATTTAAAACTACTTTTAGTTTGCTTGCCTAATTGACAAGTCCTGCGAAGGCTTTCCTTATTATAGGGGCAAGAAGGCAATCCTCTAACAAGGTTGTCCCTAAATTGTTTGGAAATGTTTTTCAAATTTACATGACCTAATCTCCTATGCCAAAGGTCATTATTATTGTTGATTTGATTAAATAGGCAGATTTCTGTTTTAGTAGAATTAAAATTAACTATATGAATGTTGCCTTGTCTATTTCCAATTAAAATAGTTTTGTTCTATTTAGTAGAAATAATGCAAGAACTTGAGTTAAAAGTTACCCGATAACCTTCATCACGTAATTGACTTATGGAGATGAGGTTATACTTTATTCCACTTACATATGCAACCTTTCTGAAGGTTACTGCCCCAATCATGACTTCTCCAAAGCCTTCAGTCTGGCAATAATTGGAGTCACCAAAGGTCAACTTTGGTCCTAGCTTGGACTTGTAATTGATTAAGTTGTCCTTGCTGCCAGTCATATGCTTGGAGCATCCACTGTCCAGATACCATTATTGATTAGAAGCTGGACATCTCTTCACCTGCATAAACAGAAGTTAGTTGTTCTTGACCCAAGTTACCTTATGTCCATCTTTCTTCACATAATTAAAACTGGATATGTATGAGTATTCAGGTTGACATTTATATCCTAAGGGGTGGTATTTCCTTGGTGGAATGATCCATTGATTAAATTGATTACTAAATGTTCTTGGTTGGTTATGAGTTTTAGCAAAATCAAAATTTTTGTTGGACTGAACTGGGTTCGATGAATTCTAGTACGTTCATCGATCTGAGGTCGACGAACGGGGATTAGTTCGTCGAACTCCACTCAGAGAATGAAGATATTCATTTTCTGGGCCCCAATTTCATCGATCTTTGCTCGACGAACAATACTGGTTTTGTCGATCGCAGTTCAGAGAATGGTTATAGTAGAAGTTTGAGTTCGCAGTTCGTCGACTTAACCTCGATGAACTCCACATGTTTCGTCGATCGGAGTTCGACGAAAACTGCTAAACATTGTTCTGGTTATTATTTTTCTTATTCTTTCTTCTTTTCTTATTCTTGTGTGTAAGTCCAGTTTGATTAAGATTGTTATCTTATACTTTCTCCTTACCCTTTTCAGAAATAAAATTTATTGGGGTGGTTAATATGTTTTTCTGAATGAGTGGGGGTTGGCTTGATGAAGCACCAAAGCCCACCTTGCCCTTAAGTCTGGCATTAACTATGCTTGTGATGTCAATCAACTTGATACTTCTCCCATTTAGGGATTCTTCAAGTTTCCTAGCCTCAGCCAGTTCAGATTTTAAAGATATAATTTGTTCATTTTCTAGGGTTAATTCATCTTTTAACTTGTTATTTTCTGACAGCAGGTTCTCTTGTTCACTTATTTTGTCTCTAAGTTGTTTAATTATTTTCTTAGAGTTAATTAAGTCAAGACATACAGATTTAAACTCAATTTTAAATTCTTCTGAATAAAAATCAAAAGAGGACAATACCTGATCCTCTTCTGATAGAGGTTCTTCAGTGTCTGATTGGTCATCTTTAAAATGGGTGCTTGATGCATCAATGGCCATCAAGCACATTTCCTTGGCCTTTGCTCCTCTTCATCTTCACTGGAGCTTGAAGATGATGATTCTTCTTCAGTTTCACTCTAGGTTTCTGCCACAAAGCCCTTCTCCTTCTTTTTCTGTTTGCTGGAGGAAGGCTTGCTGTATTGTTGTCTTCTAGAGTCCTTCTCTCTTCTTCTTTCTTTCTTCTGATTCTCTGGACACTCTGAGATAAAGTGTCCAGGTTTCCTGCACCCAAAACACAATATTTCTTCACTGGGTTTCTTATCATACCTGGGTTTGTCATCATGCCTAGATGACTTTCTCCTGAAATCCTTCCTAACCATTTTGTAGAATCTCTTGGCTAAGAGACTTAGGAGTTCTTCACTTGATGCTGGAGCTGCAGATTCTTCAGTTGCTTTGAATGCTAAGCTTTGCTCCTTTCTTGCTGGTGGAGGAGTCCTTTGTTCTGCAGCTTCTCTAGACTTTATTAGCTGCTCATAAGATTTGAACTTTCCCAATAGAGATTATGTGGAAATCTCATTTAAACTCCTGGCATCCTTTATTGGCCAGATCATGGAATCCCACGAGCTTAGGAAGCACATGAGGATCTATTCATTCACTTCTGTAAGTGTGATGTCCTTGTTTAAAGTATTCCGCTCATTGATTATTGAGCTCAATCTGTTGTATATGTCAGCAACAGACTCTGACTCATCCTTCTTGAAATTCTTATACTAGGAGATGAGAGTTGATCTTCTATCTTTCCTCTCATCAGCAGAACCAGCTACCATCTGGTTAAGAGAGTCCCAAATATCCTTGGCTGATGTGCATTCAGCCATCTTCTGGAAGATGTCATCAGACATAGTCTGAGCCAGAATATTCATGTCCTTTGTGTCAATAATCTTGGCCTTCTTCAGAGCATCTGTCCACTCAGGTGGTGGAACAACATGCGTGCTTGATGTTGATGTAGATGTAGATGCTGTTAGTTGAGGAGGACCTGCCAAAATAGAATTGTAGATGTCCTCATCAATGGAATTCATATAAAGCTTGATTCTTGCCTTCCAGATGGCAAACTTATTCAAGTTGCACGCTGTAGGTCTGGTGCTTTCATAATCCTTGCTCTGTGCCATGCTATAAAATGAATAAACCTTAGAGAATTAAGGATCAGATCTAACAAAGGATCTTTTCCTTCAAGGGTTAGCTTGTCCAACCAAAGGAACACTACTCTGGTACCAATTGAAAGGAGGGGTTAGACCTGATTTACTCTAGAGGGGGGGTGAATAGAGTAATTAAAATTTTTGGTTGTTTTAAGTTTTTATATCAGAGTGAAAATAAGTGATACCAATAATATATAAAGAAAAGAACAGCAGCCTAAGATATTCTATCTATCACAGCCACAGTAAGAACAAAAGAGAAAATGAGCAACCAGACGACACAAGAATTTTATAGTGGTTCCCCAACCTGGGTACATCCACTCTTCTACCACCCTGGTAGGAATCCACTACAGGTTTTGATCAGGTGACTACCACCTTTGAGCTTTTTATCAGGTACTCAAAAACTAACTCAAGTCTTTTGATCAGGAGACTTTCAACCAAGGAATAACTCTTGAAGGGAGTTAAAGAACCCTTTGTACAGAGAGGGGATGAGAGATTTATGGTGTCTTCTCTTTCTCAAAACTACTGCGAAACCTAGTGCATCTTGATGTTGTCAAAGCTCCCCCTGAGATATTGAATTGTTCAGGAAGATTGGATCTTTGCTTCAGGGTATAGGTCTTCAGCCTGTTCTGTCAATGCTCAGGAATCCAGTAGACTGATGTAGAATGGTTGTCTCTGAGGATTCAAGTCTTCTAAAGAAGACTCATGATTTGTGATTAATGTTCTTCTTCAAATACCATGACAAAAAATGTTTCAGCACACAGAATAAAATTCAAAATAATCCTGATCTCTGTTTTGTTCTCTGAATGTTCTTCTTTGTTATTCTCTATGTTCTTTGTGTTCTATCTTCTGTCTTCCTTTCGACTAAAGAAAAGAATTTCTTTTATCTTTTTCAGTCAATCTCTCCTTTGAATTTTTGAATTCTAGCATTACTTGTTGATTGCCTGGAGAGAATGAAATACGGCTGGAATGTCTGTCATAAATGAATTTCCCCAACTGTCCCTAATAAAACAAGCAAGTAATTATCTTGATGAAGACCATAAGCAATGCTTCCACTAACTGCTATATTCAAAGAATATATGCATTAATTACTCAGGACAATACTACTAAATAATATGGAATAAGGACAAAAATTGAGGAAAATACCAAATCTAGAAATGCACAGAAATCATCGACCAGATGATAGATTTCGTCGACCTGAGAATTCCAGTTCGTCGACCTGAGCTCTGTGAACTGCGTACTGAGAATGACTTGCCAAATCTGTAGTCTGAGTTCGTCGAGTTGAGATTCTAACTTCGTCGACCTGAGTTCCGAGAAAGTATTCTGGACATATTCTGTTGAAGTTGAGCTTCCAGAATTTCGTTGACCTGAGTTCGAATATAGTCGAGCTTAGCTCAGAGAATAATCTCAGAGTTCGTTGAGCTGAGTTCGACAGACGTCGAACTAACTTTCTAAACTGATTTTCCTTTAAGTCTTGAGTCTTCTTAGGTCTTCTGCTGGCTGGTCCATCAAGGTTGAATCTAAGGACTTAGCCTAACTCTAAGACACAAAGACATGACCCTGGCTATACAAGGTGGGTCAAACATCCTAATTAGTGAACCTAGCCCAAAAATAACTAGGGATCCAACATGCAGACAGGGCGCCCTGGTTCGCTTGCCTGGCCTGGCGGGCCCACTCGGCGAACACGGGGTTGTACAATAGGATGTCCTGACGGATCATTAGAAAAGTATTCCAATGTTTTGCTCGTAGTGTTGCAAGGTGTTACAACAACACACCACTCGAGGTGTGATGTATTATTCATAATTATAGTAAATGTTTGTATCCTTGGATGTTTTGTAAGGAGGTCTTTGCGTGCTTGATAACACATTTGGTGTATTGTGTACTAACTAAGACATCCCGAGGTGCTCAAAGGGGCGTCATTCTGAAGTGAAAAAAGGGATGTGGATTGTGAAATGGCTAAGATGTCCCGAGGTGCTCAAAGGGGCACCATCCTGAGGTGAACATAGGGTTGTGGATTGTGAAATTGCTAAGACATCCCGAGGTGCTCAAAGGGGCGCCATCCCGTGATGAACATAGGGATGTGGATTTTGAAATGGCTAAGATGTCCTGAGGTGCTCAAAGAGACGCCATCCCGAGGTGAATAAAGCGATCGAGTAAAGAGAGGTCTATGTCGACATAGCAAATAGAGTGTGTGTGTGTGAGCATGAGTGAGTCATCATATCATATTGCATTGCATTGCACCGCATAAGATCCTCATCATATAAATTTGTATAAGCACATTTATATGATGAGTTACTTTATATTGAACCTGATCCTTAACTTATAAATTTGTATGGGCATTTTTATAAGTTAAGTTAAATTTTATACTTATGATTTGATACACTGCTAGTATAGACGCACTCTTATATACAGGTTAATACCTCTTGTTGTTACTTATTCAATTATACTCACGTTGTTATTAATGTTTCTATTAACTGCTAGTTAATGTCTATCACCTCCTTATTTGTACTTACTGATTATATTGTGCCTCCTCTTTCTTTCCTCCCGCCCAATGCCAAAGAGTTATCGGGGTGAGAGATTGTGAAGCCACTTAGTATTTATGAATAACGGTTGCTACTCACATTTTTTAGCAGCAGCAGCAACACCCCTTGTAGGAGGGAAGCCAGGCCAAGGAGACATGGTCTGATGCTATGTTGCTTTCGTTTCCATGAGTGACAGATGTGATTTAGGGAGTTGTGATGTAGCCTACGGGCAACACCTTATAGTACACTGATGTTAATACAAGATCTTTAATGTCCTGTTAAATTGTATTATTGTGGACTTTATATACTAATTGTGGATCTTGGACTTGACTTTTTTTATTGATGGGTTGATAGTATGATATTGATTATAGCTGGAAGGATAGGCATTTTGTGGTATAGGTTAGCCCGTGTTCTGATGCTATAATAAGATGGTTGTTCTAGGCATAAAGTTCCCCTCATCTTTATCTTGTGTTCCGGGAGGGGGGTGGGGGTCTTACAGTGGATATCCTATTCCCATCACCATCCTTAGTCTCAAACCGATGGTTCAATATTGAGCATTCTCTAGTCAGGCAGGTAGCCACGACTCTAACTATGCCAACAACGATTCCAAGTACTGTAGTAATCTATACCGATAGATAGTGCGGGTACAGTTCGGCCACATCCTGTTGCTCAATTCGTCATTTGTACTACACACGACATGGGTCAGCCTCCCCTTTTCTGTTACCTCATAAATATCTGATGTTATATAACAATGCTGACTCTCACAGCCACCACAGCTGGGAAATCAAAGCTCTAAGCTCCATATGAACCACATTATTCCATGGACAAAAGCTTCGCAACCACAATCAAAAGATGTTTAGGTGCTACCACCAGCGATAACACTACCGATGTGCGATATCTGATAGAACAACATTCTTGCCCCCAAATCTGGGTGTTTTTCCTGGAGAACATGTCCCTACACATCTCCAGTACTCTTTGCAGCATCCTGCAACACCCTATGACTCAATAAATTACACATTTAACATCAGAGTCTTCTTCGACATGTAAATCAATCATCACAAATCCAGACCAACATGTTTAGATGGGCTTCACACAGTATGCCTATTTTGTACTTCGATTCTGTATTCTATATGCCTTATCTACCAAGGATATAATCTATCGAACCGTTGGAAGTGTTGCCTCCACTAGTTCATGGAGTATCTTCCCTATTATGCCAAAACAAAGGACTATCATGTACAAGGTTTTCAAGAGGAGAATCGTTACCCTTGTATATCGCTTAGGAACCATAAACACAGATTAGATCTTGATGGAAGCGTTTGTTGCACCTTCCGCTCCATAGATGTACGCTTGGTTCGTATTTCCGATCACAAGGAAAACTTCATTGGCTCTTCTAGAGGACTGGTTTCAGTCTTCTCCTTCTTCTCTTATCCTTCTTCTCCTTCTTTCTCAAAGTTGAAGAGAGAGAGAGAGTCAATGTTAAAAGATGAGAAGAGTTTTCTTCTCAGGCCTCATAACAATCCAGGCTCTAAACTCAGTCATAGGATCACCAAGCCAAAACACGTGGATGGCCCAGTTTAATTGACCATTCTTTTTAAATGCGATACCATCGCACAGTGGCTCGTTATCGTCTGGCGGAAGCTTAGTAGGTTTTGGTGGACATATCCAGCATCGCTTTGCTGCTAAACAATTTGCTCAACATCACTCTACATGTGGCATGTTATCGCCAACTATATCGCTACCGTATATCGTTAGTAAATTTGAGTTCATCAGTTTTTTGATTGCATCTACTGCATGGATGTTCATTGTATCGACTTCATCACTACCGCCAGCAGTATCGCTACTTCCTGACGTTAGCAACTCGACGCCACTTGTTATTCTTGATGCCACTGGTTGTTCTCAATGCCATCAACTCGACGCCATCAACTCAATGCCTACTATAGCCGACGGTATCTTGCTATCGTCGAGCAACAGCTTCTAGTAACAAGAAAATTGTTGTTTTCAAACATGGAAAACACAGGGTGTTTGTAACACCTCCATCCATCAACGTAGAATATAACAAAAGGTCCACCCGGGGTCCCATGCCATATTCCACGGACGGTTAGTGGAATTACAGGTGAATATCAAAACTACCAAATGAATCCTAACTCAGAGCATTCTAGCAGAAATGTAATGGATTATTAGAACTCAAGTACCAAAGGATGTCTACTAATATAGCACATAGGAATATTATACAAAATACACTAAAAAGTGCGGCCTTAAGGCCTTACAATTTTTATTCATAAAAGTAGTTTGCAAACATCGGCACGCAGGCCAGCCACACATGAAAATAATAAAAATCTCCTTGCTTGGCATTCGATGGCTGGCATAGCATCAAATGGCTGCAACCAGGTATTTCCCGCTCGGCTCTCCAGCATATGCATAGGGACATTACACTATAAAGGTGGCAAACAAGGCAAAGTCAGCTTTAGCTAACCAATTTATAACGACCCTACCCCACCCCCGGGCAACGATATTCCTTCCCTACAGTCATAGCATTCATCTATATATATCACACCGAGGTACAACTTAAGTACCATTCAATATATCATGAATATACCACCTAAGCACCATTCAAGATATCATAAACATTTGCATCACCAGCCAAACATTATGTTATCTCAGGGCACCTTATTCGTGTACTAGCCAACCCACGGTCCAACCACCATCCAAAAGTCCGAGACTAACGGTAAACTATGAGCATTATTAGTCAGGCACCAAGCCATGACTCTCCCCCGCATGCCAACATTATTTGCCATGTACCTTATGTCTATTAACCATATGACATGAGGTCGGGTACAGTTCAGCCTTTTCTAGTTGCTCAATTCGTCATGCCATCGCCAAAAGAAGAGCATTCATGGCCAATGGATAGACGCGGGTCACATCCCCTTTCCCGTGAATTAAACATAACCAATGTTACATTTAATAGATGGCTCTTATGGCCATCACAGCTGAGCACCAAGCTCATAGCTCACAAACTAGCCAAACGATCTCCGAGTGACAGACTTCGTAATCAAAAAATTATCTGGGAGCTATCGCAAGCAATATCTACTATATCCTAGCATTAAGAACAGAACTTTCTTTCCATCACCAGACTTAGACACAATTGGAACTTCTTTCCAGAAAAGCCTACAGTTTCCTACAGTGCCAGAAACTTGACTTTCACAACATATAAAGCTCACTAAGAGCTATCGCCAGCGATATGCACTATCGCACGGCGATATCCAACAGTTATTAAAACTGTGGTATTCTCTGGGTATTTTCCTGGAGCGTATCACTAGTACTTCCTGCAACTCCAATTCACAGCCACAACCCCCCGGACACCGTGAACTACACGTTTATACTCGGATTCTTCTCTGACACGTAAATTAAAACATCACCAATCATTACCAACTTGTCTGGATGAGCTTCAGATATCATGCTTATTCTGTACTACGATTTTCGGATTCTATATGCAAGACTACCCGGGAATATCACGTAACAACCCATCAGAATTCCCTTCACTCTCCACCTTTTTAGTGGGGGATTCCATCCATATGCAAATTAGGAGTTCACTTGTCAAAGAAGAAATATCGTTACTCGTATAGATCATTTCGGAGTCATGACCAAGTCTTTTATCTAGATGAAAAGGACCACCTCGCTTTCCTCTTCACAGATCTTGTTTCAGCTCGTAAATCTGACCACGGGATCTCCTTCACCAAGCTTCCAAAGCTCGGCCTTCAGCCCTGTTCTTCCTTTCTTCCAAGGTTTGATGAAAAGGGAGGAGAGAGAGTGAGAGAAGAGAAATGAATCTTCTCTTCACCTCTTCTCTACTTAAGTAGTTTTGGTAATAAACCCAGCCACACGATCCTTTCTTCAATAGGAATGAAGGACCACGATTTCAGCTGATAAGTGAAACTTATCAATTTCACCGGGTCATATCGACTATCTCCTGGCCGATATTGTCGTTAGCCACTTTGACCCCAGTCAACATCGCTCTTAGGCCGCTTTTCGGCCATCTGACACTGTATAACTGTCAGGTAGCACTATTGTCACGATAGTCTCTATAGTTGGGTGATTGCTACTAGTGAGCTCTGTTTTCCAGTTTTTGGGGTGATACAAACCTCCCCTCCTTGCAGAAATTTTGTCCCAAAATTTTATTCATTTGAAGGAAAATAGTACAAAATGTTTACAACATTACTTTATAAAAACAACCCGGGAAACTCATCTCGCATGGTTGCTCATGCTCCCATGTTAGTTCTTCACGGCCATAGTTATCCCAACAGATTTTGACCATCATGATTGCTTTGTTTCGTAGTTGTCTGATCTCCGTGTCCTCGATACGAAAGAGTCTAACTTTCATCATCATTCCACTATCGACTGACACCTGATCATTATCAATCACTTATGTAGACTCTTGTGAAGCTTATCATGGCACCGATATGTGAAACACATCGTGAAAACCACTTAGCTCCGCTGGTAGAGCTAACCGATAGGCAGCTTCACCAACCCGTCAACCACTTGAAATGGACCAAGGTACCTCATACTCAGGTTTTTCAAGCATCAAATTTGGGACACGCCCTTGAATGGCTTTATTTTCAAATATACCCAATCGCCAATCACAAACTCCACATTTCGGTGCTTAGCATTGTATTAAATCACTTGTCTATCCTGAGCCACCATTAATCGCTCTTGAATAGTGCATATAGTCAAATTTGCATCTTTGACCTCTTTACGCTTATATAGCTTCGATTCGCCTATTTCCGCTCAAGCTAATGGAGTACGACACTTCCTACCGTATGAAGCTTCGAAGAGCGCCATCTGAATACTAGCTTGATAGCTATTATTATGGGAGAACTCGATCATATAGAGATGGTCCTCCCACCTCTTCAAAAATCCAAGGCACACAGACGAATCATATTCTCCAATGTCCCTTTAGTACTCTCGGTATGACAATCCATCTAGGGATGAAAGGCCGTACTGAACTTCAGTTAAGTACCCTACAACTATTGGATTAGCCTCCAATAACTCGAAGTAAAGCATCTGTCTCGGTGACTGACGATGCTATGGGGCACACTGTGCAAACATACAATGTTGTCAACATACAACTTAGCCAATTTCTCAACTGAATCGTCCTTCTTATTCGTTATGATGTGTGATACCTTTGTCAACTGGTCAACGATCACCCACACGACATCGTTCCCACTCTGTGATCTCGACAACCCATGCACAAATTCATAGATATATCATCAAACCTCCACATCGGAATTAGCAATGACTTCAGGAAACCACCAGGTTTCTGACATTCCGCTTTTACCAAGGAACAAGTATAGCACTTTGCCACGTAAAGAGCTATGTCCTTCTTTAAACCCGACCACCAGAACATCTTTTTCATGTCCTTATACTTTTTTGTGCTCCCTGGGTGGATTAAGTATTTAGTAAAGTGTTCCTCATACATCAACTCCTCCCAAAATTTACCCACAATTGGGACGTACAAACAATCATCTTTTTTCAACAGGCCGTCATCCAAGGAGAATTGGGAATTTGACCCATCCGTTATATAGCGCTTCATACTCTCATCGAGTTCCATCGCTTTTCGAATCCTATCTGTGAGGCATATTGCATCTCTGTCCAGTTCAAGCATGCATTTGTAATGGCATTCTTGTTAACACAAGAAATTTCTAAGACCTCCAACTCCTGGATCAGACGCTCCACATGTATCTCTAGCTAACTTGCTCGTACTGGAGTACTATGACTCAAGGCATTTTCGACCACATTTCCCTTCACGGGAGTGTAATGTATCTTGAAGGTGTAGTACCCGAGAAACTTCATCCACCTCCGTTGTTGCATATTCAGATCCTTCTGATATATTAAAATTTTAAGGCTTTTGCGGTCCGTGAATATGTCAACTTTCACGCCATATAAGTAGTGATGGCACAGCTTAAGTGCAAAAATCATAGCTGCCAACTCCAAGTCATGAACTGGATAGTTTTGCTCGTGCACTTTCGACTGATGTGAGGCATAAGTTATATCCTTTCCGAACTGTACAAGAACGCAGCCTAAGCAGCTCCCTAAAGCATCATGATAAATCTCATTGACGTCTGTACCAAATGGCAAACTTAAAATAAGTGTCGTGGTCAGGCGACTTTTCAACTCCTCAAAAGCCCATGCGCACTTAGCCGTCCAAGAATTTTTGATCCTTTCCCGTCAGTGTGGTGAGAGGTAAGGTTATCCACGAAAGGTTCTCCACTAAGCGCCTGTAGTAGTCAGCAAGTTTAAGGAATCTCCTGACTTTCACCATAGTAGTCAACACAGGACACTCTCGTATCGCAATAATCTTCAACGGATCTATGACAATACCCTCCCCACTAACTACATGGCCAGGAAAAACCACTGACTACGCCCAAAACTCACATTTTGAGAACTTGACATAGAGTTTATTCCTCAAGTGATTTGCATGATATCCCTCTGATTGAGAGTACACCAATATGTTGTCAATAAAGATGATCATAAATCAATCTAAGTACTCCAAAAGAGTCTGGTGCATCAAGTCCATGAACACCGATAGCACATATATT
This sequence comes from Platanthera guangdongensis, assembly GCA_039583875.1. Classification (NCBI taxonomy): domain Eukaryota; kingdom Viridiplantae; phylum Streptophyta; class Magnoliopsida; order Asparagales; family Orchidaceae; genus Platanthera; species Platanthera guangdongensis. The sequence continues at coordinate 67,342,955 of CM077159.1, forward strand.
AGCCCAAGCGGCATTATAGTGAACTCAAAGTGATACAAATTGATCTAAGTTCTCCAAAAAATCTGGTGCATCAAGTATACGAATACTGATGGCGCAATTGTTACCCCAAACGACATTACAGTGAACTCATAGTGACAGTAGCGTGTACCAAAAGCTGTCTTGGGAATGTCACATTCCTAAATCCGCAACTGGTAATAGCCAGACTTTAAATCTAGCTTTGAATAGATAGTAAATCCCACTAGTAGATAAAACAAGTCATCAATCCGTGGAATCAGATAATTATTTTTCTTTGTCAACTTGTTCAATTCTCGATAATCAATGCATAGACGCAAGATTTCATCCTTCTTCACAAAGAGGATCGGTGCACTCCAAGGTGACATACATGGACATATATATCCTTGCTCTTGCAATTGTTGTAATTGAAAGTTCAATTCTGCCATCTCCTTTGGAGCTATACGGTAAGGTGAGCGGGTCACATGTTTCACTCCTGACACTAACTCAATAGTGAAGTCAATCTCTCTCTGGGGCGGAATCCTAGGGAGAACTTTTGGAAACACATCTGCATAATCTGACATAATAGGAATGTAACTCAAACTGGAATTCAGCTCTACATCCTCCAACAGTGTGAAAAATAATTTTGCTCCCTTTCAAACATCCTTGAGTACGTGGAGAGCAGACATCAATATCTTGCTCGATCCTCGCATACCAGCAAACGTCATCTCGTGTTTAGTATATTATCCCAGCGTGACTTCCTTAAAGTTACAATTTATACAAGCACGCTGCTCCGAGAGCCATTCCATTCCAAAGATTACGTCAAACTCAGATATCGGTAGCACCGATGCTTCCAATCCGAAATCCTAACTTCCTATCTGCACCTCAACACAACAAGATCCATCTGCACACATCAAGCATCTATTAAGCAACAAAAACTTTAATCTATCTGTCGACATAAGAGTAGGCACTCTACTTCGCAATATAAATTTCTCAAATATAAACGAATGAGAAGCACCAATATCGAACTGTGCTCTCATCAGATAGTCCCAAATAAGTACAAAGCCTACCTTGATCAAGTTTTATACAAGCAATTCACAAGGTATAAAGTATATAAAGCATGAAAACTATATGCTAGTAGTACCTGTGATTATGTCAGCCTGTTTAATGGCCTCCTGTTTGCCAAGATTCTATACCCTCGGTTGAGCTAGAGCATATTGGGATGCAGTGGACTCCACCACCTTTCCCTTCATAGCATAAGATGCTCATGCCTTCTTATCCGTCATTGGAAGGCCATTTGGACATTCACGGGTAAAATGCCCTGGCTTGTCACAAGTGTAACATGTACGAGTGCTTTGCCCAGATGTTGTTCCAGAAGCAATAGTAGGTGGATCCTGTCCAGAAGACTTGGACTTCTTATTCCATTTCTGAAAATGAGATTTTGAAAAAGACGGCACTTTGAACTCGGGTTTTTTCACAGCCAAGTCCTTTCCCTGCACCCTCTTCATGTTCTTCTGCAACGAACAAGCTGTTTTAACCAATACTTGAAACCTTGATTCATCGGACCAGAGAGAAGCAACCTAAGCTCATCTCGCAGTCCCTCATAGGACTGTTTGGTCTTACGCTCCTCGTCAGCAATAGTGGACCACGCATATATTCCCAACCTAGTGAACTCATGCACGTAGTTATCTACACTACTCTCGCCTTGAGTCAAGCGCTGGAACTCATTCTCCATGGCAATCCAATGCGATAAAGGCAGATACTTTGCCAAAAATAATCTCAAAAACTCATCCATCGAGATCTCAGATAGTCGTCTGCCCACAAAGTGGTGTAACTCCAACTCATCCCACCAAAGCCGAGCCTCTCACTCCAATAAGAAAGTGGACAATGTTACCTTCTACCCCTCCTCTATTTCAACCGTCATCAACACTCTCTTGACATGCAAAAACCAGTCCTCTGCCTGCATTGGAGATCTTGCACTCGTGAATGTAGGCGGATAAAAACTCATAAAATGCTTCAGCTGCCTTTCAGTAGCTCGCCTTTCAACCAAAGCTTCAATAGGCACTTACCTAACAACTATAGGCTCACCATACCAACCTAGTCTGGGACAGTAGTGTTGGTGTTACCATGGTGATCTGTAAGTGATCAAGCATGTAGTCTCACTGCCAACGTAGTATGAGCCTATCAGGGTCGCACATAAGAGCATTTTGAGAATTTGGAAGATTGGATTATGATGGTTTTACTCATATTAGTGTGTGAAGGACTCGACTCAGTCAGGCGTTGAGTGCGTGGAGACCACTCGATGCTTTCGTCGAGTCCAGTGTTGATTCATCGAGTTAGTGTTGAGAGCATCAAGGCCACTTAATGATTCGTCGAGTCAATTATTGATTCATCAAATGATGGCGTTGAGTACATCGAGACCACTCGACGCCTTCGTTGAATCAAATGTTGACTTGTAGAATTAGGCACTGAGAGCGTCGAGACCATTCAATGCCTTTGTTGAGTTAAATGTTAGCTTGTCGAAATAGAGGTTGAGAGGGTCGAGCTCACTCAACTATTAGTCAAGTCAAGTGTTGATTTGTCGAGTCTGGCGCTGAGAGCATTGAGTCCAATCGATGCTTCGTCGAGTCAAATGTTGATTCGTCGAATATCGATGTGAATACTTGAGGAATTCTATTTCGTCTGGTTTATTTCCACCAGGTCCGGTTCGATCGGGGTCTGTGGTTAACGATTGGTTCGGTACTTAGTATATAAACAATATGTACAGTAAACCGAACAAAGGAGACGATACGTTTTGACCTAATCAAAAGTCGGCTTCTTCTTCCTCCCGGCGGAACAGTTCTACCAAGGCCGTGAACACTGATATCGCCGCCGACCATACTCCATCTGAGTACGTCGTAGGAAAGTGTTTCCAAGGCGTTGTATTCATTGTTGTCGTCTCTTTTGGAGCAAACCTAACAGTCTGTGAGCTGATAAGAGAGGGACATAGCAACAAAGCTTGTTGAGCCGATAAGAGAGGAGGTCACGAAGCTCCTCAAGGCCAATTTCATTAAAGAAATTCAATATCCAACCTAGATATCTAACGTTATAATGGTTAAAAGGTCAGGAGGAAAATGGCGCATGTGTGTAGATTTTACCAAACTTAATAAATCATGCCCCAAAGATTGTTACCCCTTGCCTCGGATAGATTCTTTAGTTGATTCCACGGTAGGGTACTCTTACATGAGTTTTTTAGATGTTTTTTCTGGTTATCACCAGATAAGAATGCATAAACCTGACGTTCCTCACACGTCATTTATAACCAATGATGGTTGCTATTGCTACCTTGTGATGCCCTTTGGGCTTAAAAATGCTGGTGAAACTTACCAACGTATGATGGATCGTGTGTTCAAGCATCAGAAGGGGAGAAACCTAGAAGTGTATGTAGACGACCTCTTGATTGAGAGCAAGTCGTTTTTGCTGCACTTGCAAGATCTAGCAGAGACGTTCGCTACTCTGCGTAGATATAAAATGAAGCTTAACCATTTGAAGTGTACCTTTGGGGCGAGTAAGGGGAAGTTCCTTGGTCATCTCTTTACTCCGGAAGGACTTGCCCCCAATCCAGATAAAGTGAAAGTCATTCTTGATATGCCTACCCCTCGTTCACCTAAGGAGGTTCAGCAGTTAGGGGTGAGGCTAGCAGGTCTTGCGAGATTTCTTTCTCGGGTTGGAGATAGGAGTGCTCCTTTCTTTAAGACTCTCCGAGGAGCATCCAAGTTTGAGTGGACAGAAGAATGTTCTCAATCCTTTGAGCAGTTGAAGAAGCAACTGACCTCAACACCTCTGCTTCAGAGTCCCCGGCCAGGGGAGATTCTTTTCTTATACTTAGGGGTTGGCTCTGAGGCGATCAGCTCCGTTCTTCTTCGGGAAGAGAGCAGAAAGAAGTTCCCAATTTACTATGCCAGCCATATCATGAAGAGTGCCGAGATACAGTACCCAATTCTTGAGAAGTTAGCCCTGGCACTCGTCATGTCAGCTCGCAGAGTCCATCCATATTTCCAAGCACACTCGATTCAAGTCGTTACCGATCAACCTTTGAAAAGTGTGTTGGATAAACCGGAGCATTCTGGCAGATTAGCTAAGGGGGCAATAGAGTTGAGTGAATTTGAAATCTCTTACGTGCCCAAGACATCCATCAAATCTCAAGTCCTAGCAGACTTCCTAATTGACATGCCAGAGTCCAGTTCTGATCGAGCAGAAAGGTCACCTTTGGCTTGGACCATCTATGTTGATGGTGCCTCAGGCAGAAGTTCTTCTAGAGCAGGAGTGGTTCTCATTAATCCAAACGGCGTCAAACTGGAACAGGCCATCAAGTTTTACTTCCCAGTAACAAATAACCAGGCCGAGTATGAAGCTCTGCTAGCAGGCTTGAGACTTGCAAGGGAACTCGGAATCGATCACGTTCATATCAAAACCGATTCTCTTGTAATGGTGTCTCAAGTCCTTGGCAACTTTGAAACAAGGGAGGCCATCCTAAAGAAGTATCTGGCTCTTGTGAAGATAGAGATCGGCAAGTTCAAGAGCTTTATCATTGAGCATATCTCTAGAACCGAAAACGAGGAGGCAGATGTTCTTGCTAAGTATGGGCTGCCATCAGAAGGAACAACTTCCGAGCTCCTCCGCCCGACAGTGGAGGAAGGAGAATTGATGCAAGTAGATCAACGTCCCTCCTGGATGGACCCATTAATTCTCTATCTGTCAATATGAGATTTTTACCATTCCATCAAAGATAAGAAGTTCAGAATAAAAGCAGCTCATTATTTCTTAGTGGTGGGAATCCTTTACAGAAGAACATTCATCTCTACCATTGCCCGGTGTGTTTTAGAAGAAGAAGCTCCCCTTGTTTTACAAGAAGTTCATTCAGGAGAGTGTGGAAGTCACTCGGGAGCAAGAACCTTGGAAAGGCGGATCCTCTGGCAGGGATATTTCTGGCCCACTATGAAGAGAGACTCTGACAGTCTATGCTAGAAAGTGTGTTCAATGCTAGAAGTTTGCTCCACTTCAACTCCAAGCAGCTCAGTCACTCAGATCGATTGTAACTCCTTGGCCCTTTGTAGCTTAGGGGATGGATCTCATTGGTCCTTTTCCCATGGAAAGTGGACAATGGCGTTTCATCATCGTAATGATCGACTACTTCAGCAAGTGGATTGAAGCCAAGGCATTGGCTAAGACAACTACTCAAGTCATCAAGAACTTCATTTGGGGGGAGATTGTCTGCCGAATGGGATACCTATGGCTATAATCACTGATAATGGGCCACAATTCAACAACTCAGAGATGATAAATTATTGCAAGCAGGTCGGAACAGAGCTGCGGTTTGCATCAGTTCATAATCCTAGGAGCAAAGGACAAATTGAAGTAGCCAACAAGTAGATCCTTAATTTGCTCAAAAAGAAAGTGCAGAATCTCAAGGGCAGCAGAGCTGATCAGCTTCCATCAGTCCTCTGGTCCCTTAGGACAACGCCTTCATCCGCGACTGGGGAGACTCCATTCAAACTTTCTCATGGCTCAGAGGCACTCATTCCAGTTGAGTTTGAAGTCCCGTCACCTAGAGTTCTGCTTGCAAGACAAGACATTGAGGACTGGCTTGAGTTGAATAATGAAGAGATGAGGTTCAGCCTGGAACACATCGAGGCAATCAGAGATCAAGCAGCCATAAGGCAGGAGGAGGTCAAAAGAAGGATGACCCGTTACTTTGATCAGAACGTAAGGATCAAACACTTTCAAGTGGGAGATCTAGTTCTAAAGAAAGTTGATGCTGCTGCAAGAGCTGGTTCAGTTGGAAAGCTTAATCCAAATTGGGCCGGCCCTTTCATTGCCAAAGAAGCGTTAAAGAGCGGCGCTTACCACTTGCAGACATATGAAGGAGAGGATATGCCACATACATGGAGCGGGGATGATCTCAAACGGTTCTTTTCCTGAACCTCCTCTTTTCTACTTTGTGTATCCTCTTCAAGAGTCATTATGAATAAAAACTGCTTGCTAACGCTTCTTCAAGTGTTATGTCTATGTAAGCACAACAGATGGCATGCTAAGAAAGATTTCAAAAACGGTTCTGCCCTTGAACTCTCTTTTCTTTCTTATGCTTGCTTTGCAAATGCATTTTATTAATCAAAAGATTCATACTGAAACTTTTTCCTAGTTTTCTCTCTCTCTCCCAAAGATCTTTAACGGTTCCCTGATTCCAGGAGACATCGCCGAGTTCAGCTAGACCTCTCCTAGAGCTGTTGTCATTAGCGTAACATCACGAATACCACGTGTTACGAGGAGATTTCGCACTGTGTAGTGGGAGCTTGCAGGCTCTAGTGCGGTAGGATTCTGGACTTCGTATCCCGGCTAGTACCTGACCCCACCTCTGCATTATGGAGGGCATGGTGGGTGTAAAGATCTACCATGCCGCATTTGGGATATCATTACAACTTTGATGATCTGGTGAGGAAAGCAATGCCACGCGCACCTGCCCACCGATCATCTTGGCTTGTAACCCTCGAACACTCCATGGTACCCTCAAGCAGTGCCTGCAGGAGACCCACAGCTTAGACTGTACTCCAGGCAAGAGGGCAGGGAACCTTTCCGCCAAGTCGGCATCTTGCTCTTCCCAGGGAATCTTCCTAGTGCTGACTGCTTTTCTTTATCCGCGCAGTCCGCCGGTTTTCTTTGGGTTGATCATATAGCTTGTGGCCTGGTGAGAAAAGCAATGCCATGCGCACCTGCCCACCTGGACGCAAGCTATAGATCATTTCTTCTGTTTAGTGCGGACTGGCTTTCTGTATCCGTGCAGTCCGCCGTTCTCCTTGGGTTGATTTTATGGCTTGTGGCTTGGTGACGAAAGCAATGTCGTACGCACCTGCCCTTCCTGGTCGCAAGCTATAAATCATTTCTTTTGTTTAGTGCGGACTGGCTTTCTGTATCCGCGCAGTCCTCCGTTCTCCTTGGGGTTATTTTATGGCTTGTGGCCTGGTGAGGAAAGCAATGCCATGCGCACCTGCCCACCTGGTCGCAAGTTATAGATCATTTCTTCTATTTAGTGTGGACTTGCTTTCTGTATCCGCGCAGTACTCCGTTCTCCTTGGGTTGATTTTATGGCTTGTAGTCTGGTGAGGAAAGCAATGCCATGCGCACCTGCCCACCTGGTCACAAGCTATAGATCATTTCTTCTGTTTAGTGCGGACTGGCTTTCTGTATCCGCGCAGTCTGCCGTTTTCCTTGGGTTGATTTTATGGCTTGTGACCTGGTGAGGAAAGCAATGCCAATCGCACCTGCCCACCTGGTAGCAAGATATAGATCATTTCTATTAGCACATGCGCGAACTGCAAAATTATATCAGCCCAGTCCACCGAGTGGCTTCCCATATATTCATTAAGTTTGAAAGATTAATAGAGAATTGCGGGCTAATATTGGAACTCAATGAAGCCTGCCTGATATTGTCAGCTAATTATTCTTATTCTTGTGGCGGACAATGACCGGACTGATGTATAGAATTTCCTAATCAGCAAGTACAAGAACTCATTATGGATGATCTTTGTATCTCGTGGTCTCCTAATTCAGATCGAACTTAATCGCATTAAACGCAGAAAATAAAGAATATTGCAGGAAGCACACAGATAGCAGAATATCCTTTCTATTTCATCAAAAAAATGTTTACATCTTTTTATCTATTTTGCGGACTGCAATCTTGAGTTCGCCCCATTTACAAAATCAAAAAAGTAAAAATACATTAATCGTCTGCAGTCTTTTGTTTCTTTTCAGCTGGAGGTGCAGGGCTTACGCCATCGATGTCGACTTCCGGAGAATAGCCCTCTGAGCCGTTTCCACTACTATCTGATCCAGTGCTTGAGGCGGACTCGCTATGCGAGCTCCTGGCAGCAGAGGAGGATGAAGAGGTGCTGGACTCGGCGGACTGTTCTCTGCCTCACTGGCTTGAACCTGTGTTGTCCGTTGTCTCCATGACGCCTTGTCCTTCGCCTTGCTCTCCGCCTTCTTCTTCTTCTCCTTATTCTTCTTCTCCTTCTTCTTCTTCTCCTTCTTTTTCTTCTTCTTCTTCACCTTCCTCTTCCTCGATGATAAGTTTGCCCTTTTCAGCCCGCTCCATCGCTGCGACCTGCGGTGCCAACGCTGGGAAGAGCTCCAAGAAGGGAACGCCATCCACCCCTTCCTTTGCAAAGCCGCCGCGGAAAAATCGCTCGATGGCGACCTCGACGGTTTCCTTCACAAAGGGGAGCATGGCGGCCTGGAAGCTGTTGTTCTCCAAGTCGTAGGCGACCTGCGCAAAACAAAGGAGCAAACGTCAGTTCACGGCGGACTGCAAATAGAGGCCGCTGTGGATTTAACTCACCCCGAGCTCTTCCTTTTGCTGAGCGACTTTCTTCCCTAGTCGCGCATTCCTATCCTTTAGCACCTTATTATCTTGCTGAAGCCGCTCATTCTGCCTTAGCTGGTCTCTGGCCAAGGTGGCTACATAGTGGGTTGTCACCACACTATTCGCACCAGCGTGGGAGGCTAGCAGGGGGAGGTCGGCAGCGGGCACTTTCTTCAGATCGCTCAGATTGCGCTTTCCATAAAGGGCAGAAATCACGACATGGGCATGGCGAGTTATTCGCGGTCTCTTCCACGAGGGGAGCGCGGTGGACAAGAAGACAATCTTGTGCTTGTTGTGCCAGTGGATCATTGGGTTCCCCTAAGGTCCTTCTGGCGGTTTCCGAAGCCGCTCATTGAAAAACTTTCAGAGGAAGAGTAACCCGCCGCGGGATCCCCTTCTTCTTTTCTCTTCCTTGCAACTTCTTGCTTCTTCTCTCTTTGTGTAGGAACAAAGGCTCTAGGCATCTTCGGCAAATTGGCGGGTACCGCCAAGGTTGCTGCAAAAACAAAAGAGTTAAAGACTAAGGTCGCTGCGGATACAAAGCTTGAGTTCGCAAACGGCTTACTTTCTTCGAGAGAGACATCCGCCAAGCCCGCCAGTAGCGGAATGTAATGCTCAATGTCAATCCTGGCATTGGCCAAGAACTCGACGATGGCGGACTCCACGACATCAAGCAACACACTATTAAAGGTGGAGTCCGCGCGCACTTGCGGATAGGTGTGCGCGAACCCTAGGTCGCCTTCAAATATCAAGAACCTGGAGGTCCAGTTGTGGATCTTGTTAGGAAGGCCCACAACCTTCATTCCTCTGTAGTAAAAATATATCACCCCCTTATAGGGGCGGCCTCCAGAAGCGGTTATTGAGCGGACAGAGAACATCTTGCGGAAGACGTTCATGGAGAAAGCAATCTTTTCAGACCACAAGTAGGAAATGAAGCTGCAAATCGCAGCGAGAGTGTTGGGCGCGAGCTGGCCCGACACCATTCCATAATGCTCGAAGATTTCGGCGAGCTCCCACAATAGCGGAAACCTGAATCCGCTGTCAAAGTGGTCTACAGGAATAGCAATCTGAGTCGCGGTTGAAAAGTTCATCCTTTCTTCGTGGGCTGGAAGGCGGACAAGAATATTTGAATTCGCCTTCTTTTTCTCAACAAAGGCCTCCAGATCGGCCTCAGTTAAGGTGCACTTTCGATGGTCGACAGCGTGGAAGGCAACGGCCGCATCGGTCCTGCCGGATACCATTTTGCAGGCCGTAGGGTCCTTCTGCTACAACAGTTTTCCTGCATAGAATTAGTGGCAGGGCCATATTTATAGTTATAGGGTCTGACAGCTTTTTTGTCAGGCCGCTTAGCTCGCATTTTCAATCCGCATAGTCCGCAAAAATCCAATCATTCACGAAGCAAAAGTTAAAGATAATGCGGACACAACATAGATTCACATGCCAAGAAAAGTTCAAAGAAAAAATTAAGGCGGACACAGTTTCAGTCCGCCCAGCTCGCGATGCTTCCTTCTTGCAGACAAGTCAAACATGAGAGGCGGACACAGTTTCATTCCGCTTAGTTCGCAATATTTCCCACCTGCAGTTATTATTAAATGAAGTGGACACATCATTAGTCCGCACAATTCATCATAGTTCATAGCAAAAATAAGCAACATACTTTGCGGATATATTATTCAGTTCGCACAGATCGCAACACAGTTCAATCTACAACACAACATTGTTTAAAAACACAATTATACAGTCAAACAAATTGATAGTTCATGGCATCGCGGACTCAGTGGTCCCTAGTTTCGGTCCGAGCTGGGCTTTCCGTCCTGTCTCTACATAAGTGGGTAGCTTGGTCGCTTATCTGGAGGATCTCACTATACATGCGGCAGAGGTGATGATAAATGACGTTAATAGTCCGGTGCATGTGGGAAGCTTCCTGGTCTACCCGGCTAAGGGGCACCATTGGCTCCGCTGCTGGCCTCGGCTCCTCGTCCGCAACCTGTTGACCGCCCGCCGGTGCTGCGACCTCCGGAGCAGCGCGACCTTGCAATCACGACCTCTGCTCGGCGACCTCAGTAGCCCACTTCCCTTTCTCCTCCCTCGTTGATGCCATGTGTTTCCCCTTGTATAAGCGGACATCGTCCGCGAGCCTCTCTTTCTCCATATCGGACCTCTCTAGCGCCCTGGAGATGCTGGCGATCTGGTCTTTTAGGGCTTTCTCCCGCTCCGCGGACGCTTTCTCGTGCTCTTTCGCCTTCTTTAACTCTGCTTTGATATTCTGAATTTCAGCTTGAAATCTCTTTTCTAACTCTTTGATGATGTTCAGGCTGGGCATCTCATCCCCCGCGGATTCCTCATGCGAGACCGCGTCAACACAATTATTCGGTGTAACCACGATCTCGCCACTCTCGATGAAGCCCAGCGGCGATTTTCTACCTGCAAGAAAGAAGGTCAACTTCATCATTCAAAGACAGTCCGCGACGGACTCAAAGAAAGGATAAAAGATCACATTTGGACATAGCAGTAGCGAGTTGCCGACTATCGAAGATGATAGGCCGCCTTGCCCGCTCCGGGTCAAAGGCGCTTAACCGCTTCTTCCATTCGCGGTGAACTTTGGCTCTTTTCTCAGCAGCGGAACTTTTTGAAACCACGATGTTGTCAGTTTCAGTGATGATCTTGATTGGTCTCGACTTCCGCGGCGGCGACCTGTAAATCCACTGACGCTTAAAAAACTTAGGCGCCGGTTGAAGATTACCTGACCACAATAACTCTGCAGCAGTCCGCAGATCCTCCGCGTTCTTGTCTGTCGCGACCAGCTTCGAGGCCGCCTCCACCACAGCTATATGAGCAGCGATTTGTTTCTTCTGCTCCTCTATCTTCTGCTTCAGTCTCTCCCTCTCTTCTTCCTCAGCAGCGGACAAAGAGGGGAGTTCGCTACCCTTTTCCCCAATGACTTCCACCTCAGATTGCTGCAGTACAATCAGCAAGGATTCGTTGATTAGATCAACTTCATTGATGTCTATGGAGTCTAATATCTCATATGTGGTTAAACTGACCGTGGAGAGGGAATTGTCTCCCTGGATTTGGGCCTCCAGTGTAATCAAATCGCTGTCGGGAACTTCTTTGTCGCGCGGTCTGTGCTGTAAGTCCGCGTCTCCAGTCCGCTTGGAGATGTTCTTCTCTTTCATCGCACGCAGTTTCTTCTCAACCCGCTCGGCAACGGTCGACCCGTCCCTCTTCCTCTTCTTTCTTTTAGCTCTCTTCTCGACAGAGTCCGCGGCAGCCTCTCCTAAGTCGGGCTGGCTCTCACGGACAGTCTCAGGGTTCACAGCAATCAGTGCCTTTGAGGGCGCATCCTTGCCAACCTCTTCTCCCGAAGTCCGCCTATCTTCTTCATCCAGGTTAACGATGGGCACTTGGGCGTTGGGGGATGATGTTTCGTCTTCATTGTGTTCGCCAACAGTGTCCGCCGAATCCGCGGTTTTCTGGGAAGGGCAGTGTCCGACAGAGTCAATATCTTTTCACTTCTTAGTGGTTCAGCATCAAGAACTGCGGCATCCTCGCGCACAGATACATCAGCGCGGAGGACTGCTTTCTCAGCAGCATTTTGGCTGTGGGAACTTTCTCCAGTAGGGCGGACAGGATCCTTTCTCGTCGTCCTCTTTATTATCTTCTTAGTCTTCATGGGCGTTGGTGCCATCTCGCCTTTTGCGGTGAGAGTAGAGAAGAAAGGTCCAAGCCTTGCCATGTCGGACTGCACAGTGGAGACCGCAAGTGGTGAATAGCACCCCGTGTCAATCGAATTTCCAACAGTTTCAGGCCCTCCAGTGATATTTATAGCGCTGGCGGCATTTATGAGGCTTGCAGACTCGGCAGTTAAGAAAACATTTTCGAAGTTTTCTGGAAACGTACAAATGCGCGGGGATTATGTTAACCCCTCAGTCCGCAACATCCTACAAGATGCCAAGACCCACTTTCAATACTCGCGAACTCAGTTAGGTAGTCCGCTCAGTCCGGCAAAGTAACAGCAATCGACCGCCAAGTATGATCCCCCAGCGGCGGACTCAGCGCTCTATTCGCCAGTCCGCCATGCCTTGGTATCTCTAGATTCTCTACGACGGCGGATGCAGTATCTCATCCGCCCAGGCCGCCGTCCTCCAGCAGGATCGCGCTTGGCAGCAGCAGATGGAAGCTCCAGCCCACGAGCCCAGTCCTCCCCTTCTGCGCGTACTGGCGTGTTCTTTCTTTTTGCTTCCCGTCACCGCTGCCCGGTTCTCATGTACCCCGGGCAGTCGGTTATTTTAGCCTTGCCCGTTTGGGTAGGCCCCCCATCCTATAAATAGGGGGGAGGTGGTGCACCCAAGGCACGCTGACTCGTGCCCAGGAGCCTACTTGTTGAAGGCTGCAGACTCAAATCTTGTGCCTTGCAGACTCCAGCTTTCTCTGCTCTTGTCTTCCTTTTTCCTTCACTTGTAATCCAACCTTTCTTCAATCAAGGAAAAGCCCGTCGCAAGAGAGGCATTCAGGCCGCGACGGGCGAAGTCTGTTGTTGTCGTGGCTCACGGCCCTGCTCTTCTTCCTGTTCTCGTCCGCTTAGTAGATTGCTACTCGCAGTCTCTCCTTTCCCTTCTTTTCCCATGTGCTCGAACCGTTAGCTGGTGGTTCCCGACTCCCTGTGTGTTTTCATGCATCAACAAAAATAGCTTCGTTACAATGAAGTCAAAGACTCTTAGCGATAGTGACTTAAGTGAGTCAAGCTCTAAAGATGAAGAAGCTTACTTCGGGCTTATGGCTCAATCAGATGAGGAAGTAGGCAACTCCCAATTCCATGGGAAGGTAAACTCTCACACAATGCTCTTGAATCTGAAACGACTACTAATGGTCATGAAGGCTACTCTTCTGAGGAAGATGAAGCTGAATTGATGGCTTTGCATCAAGAACTTTTGAAAGCCTTTGACAAAGGTCACAAGTCAATCAAAAAACAACCAAAAGAGATTGCTTCTCTAGGCAGTGGAGTTAAGCCTGAAGGAGGAAATTGCTGAATTAACTCCTCTCAGAAATGAAGTTCACTCTTTGAATGAAGAACTAAAATGCTCTGCTAAAGTATTAATTCAGAAGGAAAAGTATTTAAAAGAGCTAGACATAAAGTTCTTAGTGGAAAGGAAACTTGTTGAAAGTTACTCTAAACCAAAGACCATTATTCCTCTCATTGATGAATTTTCTGCTCCAAAGAATGGTTGTGGTCTTGGCCATATAGCCGATAAAGGTTAGGCTTCTAAGAAAGCCGCTACCAAAGGCAAAGGGAAGGCACCTCAAAGTCAACCCTCTTTTCAGAAGGCTATCTTTCCATCAAAAACAAACGACTTTGAGACGTCCTATGAACAGTTTGCTAGGCCAACTTCTGTGGAGCCTAAAAAGCGCTACCATGGATTGACCCATCCTCGAGACTTTGGTGCAAGTGCTTTAAAAGAACTTTATGAGGAAATAACTATCAAAGAGTATGGTTGTTACATTCATGGACCAAATTCTAAGAAGTCACTGAAAGCCAACACTGTTGTCCCCAAGGCTAAGGAAATATTGAAGCCTTGTGTGTGCTGCAATTACGAGGCTTCCACCTCCAAGTCAGTAGCCCCTGCCAGACCTCCCGTTTAAAAGTTAAAGCAGCAGTACAATATAAGGTACAATATGTTTGACTGTTGGTGTTGCTTCAAGATTGGTCACGTTGTCGTAGATTGTTGGTTTCATCTGATAAAGATTGAAACTCCATTAGTTAATAGTGTGAGACCGACCACTCGTAATGTTAATGTTCCAAGTGGTGTTAAACTAACAAGGAACAAAGGACCCAAATCTGTTTGGGTTCCTATGGGAAAATGATTTATGATTAAGGTATATCCAAAGGATAACAAAACTCCAATCTGGTATTTGGACAGTGGATTCTCTCGGCATATCACTGGGACTAGAAGCTTGCTGCTAGAATTTACCCCCGTCAACGATGGTCCAAAAGTTTTCTTTCGAGGGTCTTACAAGGGAATCACTAAAGGCTACAGTATGATTTCCAATGGCATAGTCTCCTTCACGTACATGGCTTATGTTGAAGGATTACAACAAAATATGATAAGCATTAGTCAATTATTTGATAAAGGCTATATCGTTGAGTTCTATAATGACAAGTGTCTGATAAAAACGTCTGCTATTTTTGAGACAGTCATAACATGCACTCGGAGTAGAAATATTTTCTGCTTAAAATTTCTCTATTTAGATAATTCTACACCTGTGTGTTTTTTGGCAAAAGATAGTGCATCTCTTTGTGACCAATGGAACAAGAGATTAGCGCATATTAATTTCAAAACTATAAATATGTTATTTTGTCACAACTTGGTGCGTGATGCCCACAACATTAAGTTCTTTAAAGAGAGTCCATGTCACACATGCCAAATTGGTAAGCAGACAAGGGCTACCTTTCAGGGTATTTCTGAAAACGATTCCTCTAGAAGTCTGTACTTACTTCATATGGATTTATTCGGTCCTATGTCAATTCATAGTTTAGGAGGTAAAGTCTATACGTTGGTCATTGTTGAATATTACTCTCGTTTTACTTTGATGTTCTTTTTGAAACACAAGTTAGACACCTTTGAGACTTTCACTAATTTTATCCAACAAATTCAGTATGAATTAAACTGCTCAGTGATCAAAATTAGAAGTGAACACGGAACAAAATTTGAGTCTTCTGTCATGACAGAATTTTGTGGAAGTCAAGTTATCTTTCATGATTTTTCATCTCCACATACTCTACAGCAAAATAGAGTTGCTAAGAGGAGTAGAACCCTCATTGTAGCAAGCACAACTATGTTGAATGACGCTTCACTACTAGAGTACTTCTGTGTTGAAGTAGTCAACACAGTTTGTCACGTGCAAAATAGAGCATTAATCAATAAAAATGATCATAAGACTCCCTACAAACTACTGAAAGAAAGAAAACCGACAACGTCCTACTTTAGGATCTTTGGCAGTAAATGATTTGTACTTAACAATGGGAAGTATTATCGCCCGAAGTTTAGTGAAAAATGTTTTGAATGTATTTTTGTATGGTATAGTAGTCATAGTAAGGCTTATAGAATTTTTAATAAGAAAACCCTGGTGTTACAAGAGTTTATAAATATTGTATTTGATGAGACAAACATGCTTCATAACAGCTCATCTAGTGTTGTTGGTGTAGATATTGGTATCAGGTTAAAGGAACTATACTTGGAAGAAGCAGTCAAGGAAGATGCTCCAAGCTCAGTAAAGGTCATCGATCCAAGTATGGTGGGTGAAGAACGACTAGATGAAGAACTAAACCTACAAGAGATGCAATATATGTGGCAGAACTTGTTAGAGGGAGAGGAAGAAATCTAGTGTTCAGAAACCTAAGATTTCACCCGGTTGATCTGATCATTGGAGAGCCAGGCGATGGCGTTAGAACCAGAGGAGGTACTACTAATGAAGTTCTACATCTTAGCTTTCTATATTAGGTTAAACCAAAGACGTTTAAAGAAGAAAACAAGGATGCCTCTTAGATTATGGTTATGCAAGAGGAGCTCAACCAATTTGAAAGATGAAAGGTCTGGGAGTTGGTTCACATTCCCAAAGGATAGAACGTCATCGGTACCAAATGGGTATTCAGAAATAAGCTGGATGAAAATGGAGTGATTATAAGGAATAAAGTCAAGCTTGTAGCTCAAGGGTATAAAAAAGAAGAAGGGATCGACTTCGATCAGTTCTTTGCTCCAGTGGCCCAAGTCGAACCGATCAGGTTGTTTCTTGCATACGATGCTCACAAAGGCCTCAAGGTCTATAAGATGGATGTGAAGTCAGCATTCCTCCATGGAGATCTAAAATATGAAGTATGCGTAGCACGGCCCCCAAGTTTTGTCAACTCAACTTTCCCTAATTATGTATATTTTATTAATAAAGCCCTATACGGCTTAAAACAAGCTCCTCGAGCTTGGTATGAGACGATGTCTAAATTTCTTCTTGAGAATAAATTCACAAGAGAAAAGATAGACAAGACATTATTTCTTAAAGAAGTAAAAGGCAAGATTTTGCTAGTGCAAATCTATGTAGATGACATTATTTTGGTTTTACGGTAGACACCCTTCGCAAGAAGTTTTCTAAACTCAAGCAAGGGAAGTTTGAAATGAGTAGTATGGGAGAGACAAAGTTCACCAAAGAATTACTTAAGAAATTCGGAATGGAGTATTCAACCTCGATGAGGACTCCAATGGGTTCAACTATGTCTCTAGATAAGGTCGAGAAAGGGAATTCTTTTGATGAAACCAAGTACAGAAGCATAATTTTGTCCTTGTTCTACATAATGCCAGTAGACCCGACATACTGTTTTCCACATGTGTGTGCGCTAGATTTCAGGCGAACTCTAAGGAACCTCATTACATCTTTGCAAAGAGGATTTTTAGAAAACTTAAGGGTACACCAAATCTTGTCTTATCGTACTCAAGAAGTAATGATGTTGAGCTAATTAGATTTTCAGATGTAAATTTTGCAGGTAGTAGGGATGACAGGAAAAGCACTTTTGGGATGTGCCAATTCCTTGGAAGAAGGCTTATTTAATGGAGCAGCAAGAAGTAAAATTGTGTGGCAACCTCCACTGCCGAGTCAGAGTATATCTCTACTGGTAGTTGTTGCGCACAACTTCTCTGCATCAGGAATCAGCTAGAATATTACAAGTTGAAATTCAAGGAGATAATGATGTTTTGCGACTCCTCCAGTGCGATAGCGATTGCAAATAATCCATTCACTCACAGCCAAACAAAGCACATCGAAATCAGATATCATTTCCTTCGGGAGCATGTGGAGAATCGGGACATAACTGTCAGCTGTGTGCCGATGGATAAGGTCGCAGACATTTTCACGAAGACACTGGACGAGGCCAAGTTCTCATTTTTCAAAATAGAACTGGGCATGTTAAACAAGGACTCGTGAAGACGGCTAAGAAGAAAGAAATTCTCTCGGGAAATACATCTCTCAGTAGACAAAATTTACAAGGCAAATTCGCCAAGATGAACTCCTAGAAACTTGTTGATTCACCGAGATAATACAAGTTTTCACAATGTTATTGGCTGATTTTCGATGAATTCCGCTCGACTTTCATGGCATTTCGACAAATCGTACTTAGGTCAATTTTTCTTTTGGATTCAAAGAGTAGTAAGTTTCAGGCACGCTCCATTTCCCTTCTCAAAACTTTGAATCAGTTGGACAGAGATACATTTGACATGTCCAAAAGAGTTCATATTCACCACCTGAAGAAAATTAATGCCGCTATCTTCTCCAGGTGGGATAGGAGGATACAAAGACCAGATGGAATCAGAATGCAACCTAATGTTGAGGAAGAGGAGGAGGAAGCTCCTGAGGAAAGACCTCCAACTCCTACCCCCATCAAATTCCTGAAAGCTCCAGTTCAGGAATAGAGGGGGAGTTTGGTGAACCCCAAGTGGCTATTGATGTGCAAGTTCCCATGGTGGTTGATGCTTTTGCAGTTTCAGATGCTCCAGAGGAAGTGGTTATGCCTTCTGAGGTTCATGTTCCTACAGTCTCAAATGTTCCAGAGACAGATGGTCTTCATACAGTGATTACTAAAATTGGTAAGGTTATTGCTGCCGAAATAGTATTAAAAAAGGATGATGATGAGAGAGTCCTGATGATAGTGTGGATGTTGATGTTGATGTTGATGATGAGATTTTTACAGCTGTGAAGTTGAATCTGTTGATGTTGTCGATGAGATAGTTGCTGATACTGAGTGAAATGTTGTTGATTATGATGTTGCTGATAAGGATGAGCTCGCTCCTGATAATTTAAATGATTCTACTACTCTTGTTACCACAGAGAATCTAATCGTAAGTCTCCCAGATGTTCTACCAGTATGGACTGGGGGGCAGTGTGATCCTTCAATATCCATTCAAATGGAGTTGGACATATTTGTGTGAAATCTTCAGAAACTAATTGTTAAACTTCATTCTTGTCCACTAGTGGAGGAAGTAGAGATTGTTGATCTTTCTAATGAGGAAGGAGATGTAGAGGCAGATCCTCTTGTCATAGAGGCTCCAGTTACTAGACTGCTTTCAAATGCTCATATTTCTCCTATGGCAGAGTCTTCAAGTGACTATGAACCCAATCTAGATATCCCTTCTTCCCCAAGAATTCCTGTTGAATACACTCCAAGTACAAGTTTAGACATTCCTCTCTTGAAGTATATAGAAGCACTGATGGCAAAACAACAAGCAATTTTTAATCATTCTCTAAAGAAGGTGCTGAAGAAAGTAAAAGAGACAGAAAAAGATAGGAACAATGGCCTTGCAGAGATCAAGGTATGTTTTGATAAGAAGGATTCAAGGCTGGATTCTTGGTTTGTGCAAGGTGGTCATGCCATTGTTCAGACTATGTCTAGGCTAAAGGGTAACATAACTCTCCTCCAGAATGTTGATGAGAATGCAAAGATAACTGTTATCAATGCCCAAAATGAAGGGATGAAATACTTTGATGACCAAATGGTATATTATAGCAATGTTATTGCAGCTAAAGTGCTTGAGGAAGTCATAAAGGGGAGGATGAATTGAAAACTAAGGCTAATGCGCTTGAAGACCAGATAATAGATCAGTTCAAGGCATCAAACATCTACTATTATGATAACTTTAAGTGTCTACATAGAGAGTTGTTTCCTGGTTCGGTTGAAGCTCGAATGGTAGAACAGGTGATACCAGATCCTAGTTATGACTTTGTTCAGCTTGCTGAGGAGTACACTCAATATTGGTCAGAATCTCTAGATCAATTTGTTACTGCTGCTGATGTTGAACCAAAAATCCAAATAGTTAAAGACTTATCTCTACCAGCTCTTAAAAGAATAAGATATGGTTAAGGCCCCTCTGCTGTAGGGTCTGAGCCCAACAGAGAAATGGCTGAAGTTTGGAGTCATATCTCTAAAAGCATCATCCTAGACACCTTCAAACTGGTCGACTTGGGCAATGAGAATTGATGTGATTACTATAGCAGGGAGGAGTGGCAGAATCATGAGGTGGAAAAAGCTAAAAGAAGGCAACATTTCAGGAACTACAGATTTTATGATCCAGATTCTCCTCCAGCTCTGCAAAAGTACTATCCAAAGCCAAAGCTTATTTTGACAGGTAATATCAGAAAAGCGAATTCAAATATGCTTGATCTGTTTTTCAGTTGATGATTGTAGATATTGTTTGCCCCATATAGAACTTTTATATATATAGAAATATATTTTAATATTTTGATTGGGAATGCTATTGTTTCTTAATTTTATATGTTATTTCCTTTTTCAGGTTATAAGATTATTGTGTGTACAATTCATCTTAGTTTGTATGGTTCTGACTTCTTCAAATAGGGAGATATTGTTGGGTATTGTACCCACAATAAGTCTGATTTGAAGAAATGCCCCTTGAACTAAGATGAATTAAGTTTGTATTTGTTGTTATTTTCTAGTAATGTGCTTGCAGGACGATATTGCTAAGCACAACCCAATGTCAGGATATAGTGGATCTTGAGATATAGGACTATACAATATAATCCTTCATTATGTAGTGCAAGGTGTTGACTCACGTGTAATCTCTCTGCTGGGGTGTACTTCTACTTCAAATACATCAGAAGAATCAAAGAAGATCAAGTTGCGGCTTTCAGAAGAGCAGATTTTCTCTAAGTAAAATTTGTCAAGTGTGGTAACGGATACTCGTTGAATTCGTGGAGTATACTAATGTATACTCGACGAATTCGTCATGTATTCTTACTGGCGCTGGTCGTATTAATCATATTTACTTATATAATAATCTTTGAATTTCTAGAAATCAGTTAAGTAAAAGTCGTCGAGTATCATCGTGTATACACGTCGAATTTGTCAAGTGTATCTATCGATACTCATCGAATTCGTCGGATATACATGTCGATAAATGACAAATTCGTCGATTCATCTCTACTGTACTTCTCTATATTTCTCTATGTAATATTCGTCGAATATCACTTAATCAAGTGTCGACTCTGCTAGCCGAGACTCGTCGAATTCATCGAGTATACTAGATGATATTCATCTAATTTGTCAAGTATCTCTTCTGCCAAGCTTTGAGTTACATGATCAATTTGGATGGAATTGTCTAAGTAAATTTCGTCGAGTTTCCAAATGGTTTGATGAGTATGCTTGTATATACTCGACGAATTATACTTAGGTTTATTTCTTCTATTTTCAAATAACTGCCTCGGTTTGTCCAGATCGCCATGTATAGTAATTTCCGGATTTCTCGATAAGGAAGGATATTTCTAGCTGTTATAGAATAAGGTTTCATATATATATATATATATATATATATAGGGTAGATTTCAATCAACCATAATCATGCTCAGTGTTAAAAAATAAGAAAAATCGTGAACGAAAAAGTTCCTGTCGGCACTCAATACACTCTTCGTAACTCGCTTGGTCGACGACTTCTTGCTACATAATTCATTCTTCCTTAAACAAGTCCATTAGATCATAGATCTCTGAAGATTCTGATCTGTTCAGATCTAGTTGATCCGCATGTTCAGATTAAGTTTTCAAAGCCTTCGGTTTCTCTTGATCTTCAAGACGTTTAAGATCAAAGTTTCAAAGGAATGAGGGACGAAGATTTCAGATTTATAGAAGATTATTTTTAATCCTTTCTTGTGTAAATCTTTTTTCTATTGTAGGAGGTTTTTTCCTTCGAGTTGTAGATCCTTATTTTAGGATCGAGTTATAGGAGTGGTTTTTCACCTAGTTGTAGGAGAGGTTGTTCTCCGAGATTTAGGAGAGTTGTCTCCGAGTTGTAGGAGTTGAGACTCTGATGAGTGTAAATATTCATATTTTTAGTACTTTATATAAGTAGTTTTAGGTTATTTTTGTAGTTTGTTAGTTATTTTTCTTAAATAATTTGTTTCTTTTTGTAAATATTTTTCTAACATAAGTTTATTTTGTTTTCTGTAATTTTGCAGAAAAATCGCAAAAATTCAAAAGTACACGCCCTTGTCGATATGGTCATGCCCTTGACCGGGGCGTGTTATTTTGATTCCTGCAAAAATCTGCTTCCTTCAAAGGGAAGACCATGTAACACTAGCCGATCGATGTTCGTCGATCTCAGCTCGATGCTTGGATTCGACGTTCGTCGATCAACAATCAACGATCACCGTTCATCATTCGTTGAATGAAGCACGACAATTTGATGCCAGACGCGACGCTTCGCCTACTGATTCATCGATAAACATTCAACGCCAACGACGTTCGACGAACTGGGCTGAACGATCAAAACTCAACCCGCTCGACATTCGACGTTCATCGAACTCAACTCAACGCTAGCCAACCACTCGACGTTCGTCGAACTCAACCCGTTCGATGATTCATCGATCCCCCCACGACGTTTTCATTCGCCGCTCGACGATTTCTGACCACAACGTGTCCTGTACCCGCTGCTTCTGGAACCAGGCCAGTCATCAGAATTTTGGCTTCCCCTGCACACCAACATTATACAGCTGGCCAAAACTGCAAAGTTGTGGGCGGACATTTCTTCTTTTGTGCAAAACGATCTCGAGTCTCTATTTGAGACTTGGGAGCGGCTTAAATAATTCCTCCGCAGGTCTCCGCCCCACGCGCTGCCTGCGTGGTTGCAGGTCCAAATTTTCTACAATGGGCTTAACTATCAGACGCGTAAAATGATTGATGCGGCTAGCGGGGGTACCCTGAATAATAAGACCTTCGAGGTTGCCGAATCTCTTATCGAAGAGATGACCATGTACGCCTACCAATATAACGTCCCGCGGGGACGTCGCAAATAGGCGACCGACCTCTTCAAAGTGGATGCCACTGCTCACTTAGCCCTTCAAGTTAAAAGGCTGACGAAGCAGGTGGCGAACAATGTGCAGCGCCCGCCCAATTCCTTTACGCCCATATTTATGCCGCCTCCCCTTCTTCCAAAACCCTCCCCCATGGAGGAAGCTCTTTCTAGATACATAGTGTCCAACTAGTCAAATATTCGGAACAACACTGATCGCTAAAAAACATAGAACTCTAGGTTATACAGCTGGCGCGGATGATGTCTGAGCGCGTGCTCGGGGCACTGTCGGGGAACACGGAGCCCAATCCGCGGGAGAATATCAATGTTATAACCCTCCGTAGCGGAAAGGAGGTGATAGATCCAAAACAGATCGATCCGCAGGTACATAATTCACCTCCGAACCCTCTTCCCCCATCTTCGGTTACGCTGCCTTTATAAATTTTAAACGATAAAATTATTTTTAAAACGCCATTACCGTATCCACATAAGTTAGATAGTGAGCGTAGGGACGCGCAGTACAAAAAATTTATTTTATTATTAAAACAAATTCATAATAATATTGGTTCAAACAATGATGACACGTTCAGTTAGGCCGCCAGTTTGTGGATGATACCGAACTAAATGATGATTTTGTACCGTTTTGGACAAATAACTCACGCCAAAAGGCACTAAGAAAGATGGAACCACGGTCGGACATAAGTGTCTCTGGCATGCCATGTAATTTGCCGCAGGAATCCCAGAAGATACGGGCGACAATTGGACCCGTAAAACCTGAGTGTAAGGGTGGGAAATGAGCACCTTTAGATAGACGATCAACGATAACCAGGATGTATGTATAACCGTTTGACGATGGTAGGTGAGTAATAAAATCTAGTGTTAGATCAGCCCAAATCTGTGTAGGGACTGGTAGGGGTTGTAATAACCCAAAAAGCGTCGTGTTGAGGATTTACACTTTTGATAAAGATAATAGTTTTGGACAAATGTGGTGACCTCGGCTGACAAATTAGGCCAAAAAAATACGTGGATAAATGTTTATATGTAGCGTAAATACTTGAATGCCACTGGCTTTGAGGTTGTGGGCCTCTGAAATCAAAGCGCGGTGGACCGGATAGTCAGGTACATATAGTCAATTTTTATAAAATAATTTGTCACCGTGGTGGCGCCACTCTTGACAAGAATTAGGCTGAGTTTTTGACTGATGAATAATACCCGGAGCAGTTGTGTCTGATGTATATAGAGTGCACAAATCCTGCAAGAGGGGGAAGGTTGGGTACGAACAAACTTGAACGACCAGTAATGAGGACTCCTCGGGGTCATCATGCCTGGATAAAGCATCCACAATTTTATTTTGAGACCCTAGTTTATATTTGATTGAGAAGTGATAACCCAACATTTTATATAAAAACTTTTGTTTTTCCAGGATAGTAATTAGTTGATTCGTTAAATGATGTAAGGTTTTGTGATCAGTGTGAATGATGAATGGAGACCCCAAGAGATAATGACGCCATTTTTGAACGGCTAAGGTAATTGCTAGTAGTTCTCGGGCGTAGGTGGATAGGGAGCACTCCCGGGAAGTTAATTTCTTACTATAAAATGCTAACGGGTGGTTTTCCTGAATGAGGACCTCCCCAACTGTTGGAACCAGCTTTCCCATCTCTCCTAAAGTTCGAAACAGGATGCAGCCCACACGTACTATCCCTGCGCCACCTTCCTGACGAGAGTCGAAAGCCTGGAAACAGACTGAGGCGGCTCAGCTCGGAGGTCCCACCTCTTACCCGGAAGAACTGAAGGTCTTCCCCTCCCTAGCCAGTGCTGAGCTAGGTACCTGTGAGGAAGATAGTGGAAAGGTTCAACAACCCTTTCTCAGGCACATTTGCCGGTCTATTTATAGGCCTCTGAATCTGTTCTGCAAATAACACTTCTGAATTAACCTGAAATGACAAAAACACCCTGGACCGGGTCTACGAACAACGAAACTCCGCTGTTTTGGAGAGCTAATGCAGACCTCCCGGGGTAGACATGTAAAATTACCTGGGGCATAAAGGTAAAATCCCCCTTGGGGGTAAAAAGATAAAGACATCTCTTTTCACATGTGGCGAGTGGGGAAAGCATTGTCAGGCGAGACGACCACCCCGTCCGTCTCGCCGGCCTCTCGTCTGGCAGGCCATCTCGCCCACTAGGAGGTCTCTCCTAAAAAGAGGTCTCGCCTACCTCTGTGGGTTGTCCACCCCTCTCGCCTCTTGTAGGTGGTCCTCCTCCCCTCTCGCCAATCCTCCTTCCTTGCTTGCTTGGGTCACCTCTCGCGAGCCCAAGGTTGTACACAATCCCCGCTCTTTTCGAGGTTGCCCTAACCTCGGAAAGATAGTCCAACCATGGCTCGCGATGCTAGGATTCCTTAATTTGAATCTTTGGTGGGTCCCCCCCCACATGGGGCCTATAAATATGAGATCCCAGTCTTTATTTGGGACCCTTTAGCCTTCATTTATTCCTCCTTCAGAATGTCATCGCCTTTCCGCCAGGAGTGGATAGAAGCAGATTATCATCGCCTTTCCGCCAGGATGGAAGCAGATGGGGTACTAGACGGGACCGACCCCCAAGCCATTTTAAACGAGACGGACGAACATCTTTGTCTCGCACACCGCGGCGTGATCGCTGCTCGCGCCTTTCATCTCCCTAGACGCCCTCCATGCGCGGGAGGCAAAGATGGCCGCTGGCAGTGGGTGCGGAACTAAACTGTCGCGGTCCCATCTCGCCCTCTCCAGGTACTCCTTGTATTTTTGTCAATTTAGCTGTTTGATAATTGATGCGTTGTATAAAACTTATTTGGGCGAGATGTCCCCTTCTGCGGGATGATCTATTTTAAACTTTTGGTACTGTATTAGTCATATCATGCCGTCTTTTCATCATTATCATGATTAGCTATTTTTTCGATTAGTCTTATAATGATAGCTTTTGCCTCTAAAATATTGCTGCGGCGCCCCCGCCTCTTAAGTTCTAGAGAGAGTGAGATAGAGTGAGAGAGAGAGAGAGAGACGAAGCGTCGGGGTGTCTCCTCATTTCCCGCCGCCTGACTTTCCCGCTCAATCCCCTCTCTCCCTTATCCCTTATAAATATCTCCAACCCAGGCCTCTCTGCTTTTGTTACTCAAAGTCGTTTCTTTGGTCGCGGCTCCCGTCTCTCTCCACATCTCGCGTCCCGCTCTCTCTGAACCGTCCTCTCCTTCTTTTGTTGCCTTCTCTCCCACCATGGAAAAGAAAAGGATGGAATAGGGCGAGGGGCGCAGCCGTTGAGGAAAGCGGTTCATGGACCACGACTTCCCTCTCGGCAGACTGCCAGAGGAAGACCACGCTCGTTTCGCCAGTGAGTATCTCGCCGACGGTTATCTGTCTCGCCCGCCCAAAGTTGGAGAATGTATCAACACTTTCTACCCCAACGAGCTGGCCTTCCCCGTCTTGCACTTCGAGGCGGGGCTGCGGCTTCCCCTCTGCCCGGAGGTCAAGCTAGTGCTGAAGTACTTTGGGGTCGTCCCGGCCCAATTCAACCCCAACGCCATCTCCATGCTGATCGCTTTCTCCTGTTACCTGCGGCGAGAGCGCATTGAATTTAGTTTAACTGCCTTCCGCAAGCTGTTTGTCTACCACGCAAAGGACGACGGCATCTCTTATTTCACAGGCCAAGGCCTGAAGGTGTGCGAGACGCCAAATAAGAACCACCACTGGCTGACTCGATTTGTCTTTATCCGTGGGGATCTGGGAGGTATCCCTCTTGCCCCCGTGTCTCCTGCCGAATCTATTATGACACCCCTAAGGTGGGGGTGCCGAGAAAGATCTCTGTGATTTCTTCGCAGGGAAAAATTTCGAGGTCCAATACCTTCGGCGAGACCTCGACTCGCTTCCAGCCGTCTTCCCCGGTGAAGGTACTCTTCTATTTCCCCCTTCATCCTTGTAAATTTTCAATCTCTACTGACTGTCATCTTACCTAGGAGAGAGGATCGTCCCCGTCCATCCCCCCTACCAAAGTAACCGAGCTCTCGCCTTGGCGAGTATGGCGGCGGAGGCTGCGAAGGATACGCTGACACCTGCCCCCAAGAAGAGGCCCGCGGGCTAGGCCACGTCTCGTCACAGCCCCAAGAAGAAGAAAAGTCTGTGTCCTCCAAAAAGGAAAAATCTGCTAAAGAGAGGAAAGAGCCAGTGGGGTTCCTGTCCCCTATCTCTCTATCGACTCCCTCGCCTCCCCAACTACTCGTCTCGCCTATCCGCGAGATGGTCTCTTCAGAGCCAGCTCCCCCCAGCAACGTTCAGCCTTCTAAGCTTCCTCCCGGCGAGACTGGTTCCTCCAGTCGCCCGGCTCCCACCTCGCACCATAATTACAACATGGGGCCGGTGACTGATGATGACGCCGGCAAGCCGGTTCTCTTATGGGACAAGGATGCTAACCGCGTGTCGGTGTCCACCCTCCTTCCTTCCTGGAAAGAGCAGGACCCCCCCACCAGTCGCGCCTTCTCCCTTGGGTTCGGGCTGTATGGCGGCCTTGGCTCCGAGCCCGCAGATAATGAGCCATCGCGGGATCTCATTCTGAAAAGTGCCCACTGTCAGTTTCGCTCCCTGGAGCTTGCGCACCGAGTCTCGAGCCGCCTCATTTTCAACAACAGGAAGTGGAAGGAGGCAGAGGCCGGTCTCCCCGCGGAGCGGGAGAAATCCCTCGACCTGGAGAAGCGATTGGTTGTTGCCGACAACCTCCTCGCACAGAGCCATGGTGGCGTGGTAAGTTTTCTTACAGTTGCTTTGCTAGTCTTACTCTGCTTTTTATAGTCCCTTACTCGCTCTCTTCCCGCAAGACGCCGAGACGGCCAACCGAATGCGCTCGCCCATTGAGGAGTTGGAGGGGGAGAACAAGAAATTGAAAGCTGAAAATCTCCGCCTACGGAACAGCGCGACACACCCTTTGGACCAGTTTCCCGTTCCTTCCCGCTATTCTGTGGACGAGGTGGACGCCATCTGCCGAGACTCCAATATTAAGACGGTGGAGGTTGTTCTTAAAATGATGAAGGAGCTGGGAGTGGTGCGCGAGGATGCAGAGACGGTAACCGTCCGTGACCTGGTCCCCCGCTTGTACGGCGAGACGGACGACATCTCTTCTTCTGATAGCGAGTAGCATACCATCAACTGCAGTGGCTTCTCTTCCCCTCTTTCTTTTGTCTAGTACTTGTAGTTCTGATAGACACTTCCTTGAAAAAGGAGAGCGAGGTGTTCCTGCTCTATGGATACTTTGTTTAAACCTTTTACACATTAATTGTTGCTTCCATCTTCGGGCGTCTTGCTTAATAGTTAGTCAGAAACGCAAGACAACTTTTTAGGTGCTATTTAATTGCTGCTCTTATCTTCTGCCATCTCGCTTAATAGCTAGCCAAAAGCGCAAGACAATTTTTTAGATGCTATTTAATCGCTGCTTTTATCTTTTGCCATCTCGCTTGATAGTTAGTCAAAAACGCGAGACAAACTTTTGATCTCTCTTCGCCCCTACTACGCACGAGATCCGCCCACTGTTAGGGCTCGCCTCGCCGCAAGATTATCCTATGCTGAAGTCCCTGGAGACCAGCCGTCTCGCTTGGCAGGTTCCGCCTTCTAAGGCTCACTTGTGCCTTGAATAAGGAAGCCCCCCTCTAGGTGCGAGACCACCCATGACGAGTGCCGGTCAGAGACCCTCTTGACTGGCCTGATTCCTGGCCCCTTTCTTTTTTAGGGATTTTCCACCAGCCTTCTGATGAATAAGGACCCTTCCCCTCGCGAGCTCTTACCCTTAGACTGGCCCTCAAGTGAGCCTACAACCCTGCCAGCTAGATGAGAGCCTGGTCAGCGGGTCTGCTCGGGGCCTCCTCTTCGAATCTTCTCCAACCACCAAGTGAGCCTACAGCCCTGCCAGCTAGATGAGAGCCTGGTCAGCGGGTTTGCTCGGGGTCTGCTTTTCGAACCTTCTCCAACCGCCGAGTGAGCCTACACCCCTGCCAGCTAGATAAGAGCCTGGTCAGCGGGTCTGCTCGGGGTCTCCTCTCCAAACCTTCTCCAACCACCGAGTGAGCCTACAGCCCTGCCAACTAGATGAGAGCCTGGTCAGCGGGTCTGCTCGGGGTCTCCTCTCCAAACCTTCTCCCACCACTGAGTGAGCCTACAACCCTTCCATCTAGATGAGAGCCTGGTCAGCGGGTCTGCTCGGGGTCTCCTCTCCAAACCTTCTCCAACCACCGAGTAAGCCTACAGCCCTGCCAGCTAGATAAGAGCCTGGTCAGCGGGTCTGCTCGGGGTCTCCTCTCCCAACCTTCTCCAACCACCGAGTGAGCCTACATCCCTGCCAGCTAGATGCGAGCCTGGTCAGCAGGTCTGCTCGGGGTCTCCACTCGAAACCTTCTCCAACCACCGAGTGAGCCTACAGCCCTGCCAGCTAGATGCGAGCCTGGTCAGCGGGTCTGCTCGGGGTCTTCTCTCCAAACCTTCTCGAACCACCGAGTGAGCCTACAACCCTGCCAGCTAGATGAGAGCCTGGTGAGCGGGTCTGCTCGGGGTCTCCTCTCCAAACCTTCTCCAACCACTGAGTGAGCCTACAACCCTGCCAGCTAGATGAGAGCCTGGTCAGCAGGTCTGCTCGGAGTCTCCTCTCCAAACCTTCTCCCACCACCGAGTGAGCCTATAGCCCTGCCAGCTAGATGAGAGACTGGTCAGCGGGTCTGCTCGGGGTCTCCTCTCCAAACCTTCTCCAACCACCGAGTGAGCCTATAGCCCTGCCAGCTAGATGAAAGCCTGGTCAGCGGGTCTGCTCGGGGTCTCCTCTCTAAACCTTCTCCAACCTCGGTGCCCTAAAAAGGTCACCCATGCTTTCATCATATCAAAAGAACACATCAAAATAGTAAACACTGTACAATAATAAAAAGTGCAATGGACATAAAGTGCTATGGGTAAAATCTCTTTAAATCATCAGCACTTCGGGCTCGCTCGAGGGATACCCCTTCCACATCCTGGAGGTGGTACCCTCCTGACTTTAATACTTCTTTTACAATAAAAGGACCCTCCCAATTGGGATTGAGCTTTCCTACTGAGGCCCCTCTACCCGCTGCATCTACCTTTTTCAGGACCAAATCTCCTTTCTCAAACTGCCTGATCCTTATATGCTTGTCGAAGTACCTTGCCATCCGGCGCTTGACCTCCTCCTCCTGGACCATCGCCAAATCCCGGAGCTCCTCCACGAGATCCAATGAGAGTCTCTGTTCTTCTTCGTTCTCTGCTCTCCATCCTTCAGCTCCTTCCCTTGCGACTGCAACTCTCGGTGATATGATCTCAAACTCGATAGGCATGACAGCCTCTGAGCCATGAGAGAGCTTAAATAGGGTTTCCCCCGTGGCTGTGTTTGGTGTGGTCCTCAAGGCCCACAGTATTGAAGTTAGCTGATCCACCCAGCTCCCCCTCAAATTCTCCACGTTTTTCTTCAACAAATTGACAATGACTTTATTAGCTGCTTCCACCTGTCCATTACTCCGTGGATGTTGAACAGAGGCAAAGCGGAGATCTATTCCCAAACAAATGCAGAAATCCACGAATTCTCTACTTGCGAATTGTGGTCCGTTATCTGTCACAATGGCTAGGGGCAACCCATGCTGGCAAATGATCTCCCCCCATACGAAATTCTTGACCACCTGCGAGGTTACCTTAGCCAACGCCTTCACCTCCAGCCATTTCGAAAAGTAGTCCACCATGACTAGCAGGAATTTCCTTTGGCCACTTGCTTGGGGAAAGGGACCCACCAGATCTAGCCCCGATATAGCGAAGGGCCAGGGAGCTGTGATTGTCCGCAACCTCTCGGCCGGGAGGAGCTGGAGGGGGGTGAACTCCTGGCATTTCTGACACATTCTCGCGAATTCTTCCACATCTTTCCTGAGGGTAGGCCAGAAGTATCCCTGTCGCAGCACCCTCCCTTCTAATGTCCGGCTCCACGAGTGACTCCTACATTCGCCCGATTGAATCTCTTGTAGAACCTTGGGAACCTCCTCCTCTGACACACATCTGGCCAGCAATCCTGACAGCGTCTTGCAATATAAAACCCCATCCCTCAGCAGGTAGTATGCCGATTTGTATCTGGTATGCCTCTTGTCGAGTTCTCTCTCGGGTAACTGTCCCGACGTTAAAAAGGTGATGAAAGGGTCCATCCAAGATCTTTGTTGGCATATCTCCATGAGTTCCCCTTCTTCTATAGATGGTCTGAAGAGCTCCGTCATTGTTCCTCCGGCCCGAGGGCCGTGCTTGGCGAGTTGATCAGCCTGGGTGCTCTCCTCCCTCGGGATGTGTTGGATTGAAAAGTTTCGAAACTGTCCTATGATGCCCTTGACCTTTCTTACATATCACTGGAGGGTGGGCTCTCTTGCCTCGAACTCCCCTTTGATCTGGCCTGCCACCACTATGGAGTCTGTCGAGGCCTCAATGTCTTGTATGTCCAGCTCCCGGGCTAACCTGAGTCCCGCAATGACCGCCTCATATTCCGCTTGATTGTTGGTAATCTTGAAATGAATCTTCAAGGCCTGCTCAATCCGGGTCCCTTCCGGGCTGATCAAGACCATCCCTCCTCCAAAGGAATTTCTCCCCGACGCACCATCCACTAACATCTTCTAGGTTGCTCGAGGGGACACCTCTGTCTCCTGGACTTCAACTACATAGTCCACCAGGAAATCGGCTACCGGCTGTGCCTTTATGGCGAGCCGAGGAACGAAGACGAGGTCGAATTCACTGAGCTCTATTTACCATTTTGCTAGCCTCCCGGAATGTTCTACCCCCTCCAGGATGCGATGGAGGGGGTGATCTGTTACCACCTGAATGGAATGAGCCTGAAAATACGGCCTGAGCTTTCGGGCCGAGATGATGAGGGCAAATGCTAACTTTTCAAGAATGGGGTACCCGAGCTCCGCTTTCTTCAGGACCCTGCTCACGTAATAGATTGGAAATTGCTTCCTCCCTTCTTCTCACACAAGAACCGAGCTCACTGCCCCAGTCCCTACCCCCAAATATAAAAACAAGATCTCCGCTTCCCTTGGTCCCTGGAGTAAGGGCATCTAGGTAAGCTGTTGTTTTATAGCCTGGAAAGCCTTCTCACATTCCGAGGTCCACTCGAACCTCTTGCCTCCTCGCAGCGTCCGAAAGAAGGGCGAGCACCTCTCTCCGGCTCAAGAGAGATTTCTGCTTAGCCCTACCAACTTGCCCGTGAGACACTGAACTTTCATAGCATTCCTAGGGGACTCCAATTCTAGGATTGCTCTCACTTTCTCGGGGTTGGGTTCCACTCCAGATGGAGTAAGAAGATGTCCCATGAACCTTCCCCTGCTGACACCCAAAACACATTTCAGTGGGTTGAGTCTCATTTTATACTTCCTTAGGGTTTCAAAGGTCTCCTCCAGATCTAGGACATGAGCCTCGAGGTTCTTTCTTTTGATCATCAAGTCATCCACGTACACCTCGAGTTTCCTCCCTCTCTATTCTCGGAAGATCCAATCCATCATTCTTTGATAGGTTGCTCCCGCATTTTCAAATTGAAAGGCATCATATTAAAATAGAAGCATCCATCCTCCATGACGAAGGTGACGTCCTTAACGTCCGGAGGGTGCATACGTATTTGATGATATCCAGAAAATGCATCCAAGAAACTCATAAAAGGGAAACCGACGGATGAGTCAACCAGCGTGTCGATTTGGGGCAGCGGGTAACAATCCTTGCGGCATGCTTTATTTAAAAGAGAAAAATCCACAAACATTCTCCACCTACCCTCCCCTTTTTTGACCATTACAACATTACTCACCCACCTCGGATACTTACAGGCGGACACAAACCCCGCCTTAAGTAATTTTTCCACTTCCTCTCCAACAGGTCCTGCCAACTTGGAGGCGATGGCCCTCTTCTTCTCCTGTATGGGGCGAGTGTTGGGGTCGAGATTGAGGCGGTGACAGGCGACGTCTGCATCGACCCCTGGCATGTCCGCGGTGCTCCACGTGAGGACGTCAATATTTTTCTGCACGCAGGCCTTGATCCTCTCACGGTCTTCAGGGCTGTGCTCGCCACTGATCTTTATCTTCTCCTTTATGCCTTCCTTGGTATGGATCTCTACCTCGAGGACCTCCACACCGCTTTCAGTCTCGATGGCTCTTCCTCCCCTTCCTGCTCTGCTTGCGTGTCCCGCTCCTTGGCTCTGTCTTCCACGATGGCCATCATCATCTCTTCCCCCAGCTTTTCCGCCTCCCCCCTGCTTGCGTCCTCTTCTTCCTGTCGTGTGGCCCTTCTTTTTTCCGGCCGGGCCCCCTCCCCGGGCGACCCTCCCGCTTCTTCCATCTTCCTCTTCTCTTTCCTCCCTTCCTCTTTTCTTAGCTCCTCTTCCTCTGCCGCTTCCATCTCTTCTCGCTCCTTTCCAGCCATTTCTAGCTTCCCTGCCATGTCCCTGTTCCTCACCATTTCTCCCTCTCCTTCAGCTCCTTCCTTCTCCCTTTCTTCTACCATCCCCGTCTCCCCGAACTCCTCTCCCTCCATTTCTGACTCCCCCGCAATGCCTCCAACCACTACTACTTCTCCCTCTCCTCCAGCACCTTCCTCTCCTCACTCCTCTCCACCTCCCCATTCTTGTTGTAATTGTTCCATCCTCTTTCCCAACTCCTCCGCGCCTCCCTGCCAGGAGATGGTGTTCACTGTCGTCACGTAGCATTCCCTTGCGGCCTTTGGATATCCTCGTAACCTGATTTGGGTACATCCTGAATTCAACTTCAAGCACTGGTGAAAGGATGATGGAACGCATCTGAAAGCGCTGATCAAGGGGCGCCCAAAGATAGCGTTGTAACTACTGGGGGCATCTACTATGACAAAGCGGCAATTTCGGGACAGCCCTCCCAGGGTTACTTGAAGTCCCACTCCCCACTCGACTTCTTTCCTCTCTCCCGAGAACCCAAACAGGGGTCCATCTGCCTCCAGCACCCTCCGGGCCTCCACCCTCATCGCATTGAATTCTTTTTTGAAAATTAAGTTCACCGAACTCCCATTGTCTACTAGGATCCGTGATACCGTGAAGTTCTCGATGGCCGTCCATATCACCAGCGCGTCACAAAAAGGGTGTTCATGGTCTGGCATGTCTCTCCTCGAAAAGGTAATCTTTTCATCCGAGGGAGGGGATTGTGACGTCGAGGAGACGCTTCGGCGGTACATAGTGTGAAGGCTCGCCTTTCGGGCCGCCTCTATCCCCACCCCCCCATGGGTCACTCCAATTCCTTCGCGATCTCCTTCATCCGTTCGATCCACACATCGTTCCTCTTCCCCTGTGGTTGTCACTTCTTCTATCCGTACCGATCTTTGCTGTTCTCCTGCCCCTCGAGTTCTCCTTATTTCCAAGAAATCTGGGCAGGTAGCCATTGCGTGACCTTCCTCCTCGTGGAAGTCACAATATGGCAACGTCACCTCCACCCCTTGCCTTCCTTTCTGAGGGTTCCTCCTTCTCCCTACTCCCGCTCCTCTTCCTCTCTCCCGGCCTCTTCCTCTGCCTCGGCCGATGGCCATAGCCTGCTGCGGAGGTGGCAAGGGCGGTCTATGACCATATCCCCACCATTGCTGGTGAAACCTTCCTGGTCCTCCTTGTTGATTCCTCCCCCCTTGGGGAAATCCTCTACATTGCCCTGGGGCAGGGCCTCCCTGTTGCCTCCATCCCAGCTCTTGATATGCCGGCGCCCTCGGTTCCTCTCTTCTCCTTGCCTCCTGCTGCCTCCCACCTGACTCCCTCGACTCCATCTCAGTAAGCCTTGCCAATTTCTTCGCAAAAGCAGGGTTCGCCGCCTCCATCGCTATTTCTTTCGCCGCCCTCTCCATCATGCCTTCAAAATACAGTGGCGCCTTCCGGGTGAGGCTCATTTTGAAGAAGCCCTCCCGTAGTCCCACAGTAAAGGCCATCTGGAGGGCAAACCCCGGCACCTCCTGTATATCCAAAATCTCTTCTTGCAACCTATCCACGTACTAAGCTAGCAACTCATCCCCTTATACTTAATCAAAAAGATCGACTTTGGGTTGCTCTTCCTCTTCTTAGATGTGGAGAACCGCAGCTGGAAGCTCCTACTTAGGTCCTCAAAGCAGTATATCGAGCCTGTCGGGAGCTGATGTAACCAGTCCTTAGCTTTGTCCTTTAGAATGATTGCAAAAAGGCGGCACTTAAACGCGTCCGTCATGGGCCTGATCGAAACTGCGTCCTCAAACCACTGTAAGTGATGGAGGGGATCATCCTTCCCCACATAGTAGTTCATCTCGGGTTCTCGGAAGCCCTCCGGGACAGGAGCTGACAGGATTAGCTCGCAGAATGGGGATCCTCTCGCCGCCCCTACTCGCGCGACGACCTGTCCTGGCGAGATGGTACTCGCCGGACTTGGGAACAGCTCCCTTCCCGCCATGTCTCTCCCGCTCCCTTCCACCATCACCTCCTTTCCCGGCCTTCTCCCCGGGGCATCTTCTCCTACTCGTGCCGAGACGAGTTCTTCAGACATTCCGAGAGCCAGCACTTGAGGCAGCAGCGTTGAACAATCTCCTTGTCGCGGGATCCCTTGTAGCAAATCCATGATCCCCTTGATTGAAGCCATGAACTCTTCTCTTCCGACAAATCCGCCCGGGTTGTCCGACCCCTCTCCTTCTCCTTCTCCCTGACCTCCCGCCATGCGGTTGCTCAAGGTTCTTCCCTGGGGGCTGCTCTCCACGCTCACCGCACCAAAAATGTTGGAACCAGCTTTCCGGTCCCTCCTAAAGTTCGAAACAGGATGCATCCCACACTTACTCTCCCTGCGCCACCTTCCCGACGAGAGTCGAAAGCCTGGAAATAGACCAAGGGGGCTCAGCTCGGAGTTCCCACCTCTTACCCGGAAGAACTGAAGGTCTTCCCCTCCCTAGCCAGTACTGAGCTAGGTGCCTGCGAGGAAGATAGTGGAAAGGTTCAACAACCCTTTCTCAGGCACCTTTACCGTTCTATTTATAGGCCTCTGAATCTGTTCTGCAAATAACACTTCTGAATTAACCTGAGATGACCAAAACACCCTGGACCGGGTCTGCGAACAGCCAAACTCCGCTGTTCTGGAGAGCTATATGCAGACCTCCCGGGGTAGACATGTAAAATTACCTGGGGCATAAAGGTAAAATCCCCCTTGGGGGTAAAAAGGTAAAAACATCTCTTTTCACATGTGCCGAGTGGGGAAAGCACAGTCAGGCGAGACGACCACCCCGTCCGTCTCGTCGGCCTCTCGTCTGGTGGGCCATCTCGCCCAATAGGAGGTCTCGCCTAAAAAGAGGTCTCGCCTACCTTTGTGGGCTGTCCACCCCTCTCGCCTCTTGTAGGTGGGCCTCCTCCCCTCTCGCCAATCCTCCTTCCTTTCTTGCTTGGGTCACCTCTCGCGAGCCCAAGGTTGTACACCAATGCCAAAACCAGACGCGTCAATCTCGAGTATAAATGGCATCGAGAAGTCGGCAAGCCTTAAAATGGGGGGGGGGGGTGGAGAGGAGGCGTTTAAGTTGTTGGAATGTATCTGTGGTCGTCGAAGTCGATATAAATTTGTTTTGGACTAAAAGGTCGGATAAAGGAGCCGCGAGAGTTGCAAACAATTGGATATAACGCCGATCATATCCGACGATCCTAAAAATGATCGGAGTTGGCAGACATTTGTGGGGACCGGCCATGTTAAAATAGATCGGATTTTGTCCTGATTAGGGAGTAATCCGGTTCGTGAGATAGTGTGTCCTAAAAATTCAATGGTAGAGACCGCAAAAGAACATTTACTTAATTTGACGAATAATTTTGTCGATGCAAGAACCAAAAATACGATACGTAAATGAGAGGAGTGGGACTCGAAATCAGTACTATAGATGAGTATGTCGTCAAAAAATATGACAACAAATTTGCGAAGATAGGCGAGAATAGAGAGTTCATAAGGGCCTGAAAAGTGCCTGGCGCATTCATAAGGCCGAAAGGCATAACGAGAAATTCAAATAAACCATGGTGTGTGCGGAAAGCAGTTTTATGAATATCTGAATTGTGCATACGAATCTGGTGATAGCCAGATTATAAATCGAGTTTGGAGAAAACATGTGCACCGTGTAATTCATCAATTAATTCATCAATGGTGGCCATAGGGAATGAGTCTTTCAGGGTTAGAGAATGTAACGCACGATAGTCGACGCAAAAACGCCACGTGCCGTCTTTCTTTTTAACAAGGAGAATGGGGGAACTGAACAAGGAGGTAGTTGGACGAATAAAACCATCGCTAAACAATTCCTTCACAAGACCTTCAAGCTCATTTTTTTGAACATGCGGATAGCGGTAAGCATGAACCTTGGCGATTTTGGATGGATCGGCTAACAAAATCCTATGGTCACATGGACGGACAGGAGGTAACCCATGAGGTTTATCAAATATGAAAGAGAAGTCATGAAGCAAGGGTTGTATGGACAGAGGGTATGCGGCGAAGTTGGAAATTATGGGGGTCTCCGATTGTATGGATGTGAAGCAAAAAACATACGAGTCAATGGCATCTTGTGATATAAGTTTTGAGACTTGGGAGGATGAAATGGTGGGGATTTGTAAGTGTGTAATACCCTGAAGTTGAATCAGATGATTATTATAAGTAAACGTCATTCGTTTATGATGATAATTGGTGGTGATGTCGCCTAAAGTATCGAGCCAATCATACCCAAGAACAATATCCGCACCCACGAAATCCAAAATGTATAGATCGATAAGAAATATATTGGATTGAATGGAGACCGGGAATTGGAGACATAAGCCTGTGCAAGACATTTTAGCGCCATTGCCAATGCAAACGAAAAATGGTTTAATGACGATAATTGGGAATTTCAAGTGATCGGCCAAACGAGTACATAAAAAATTATTAGCAATACCGCAATCAAGTAATATTTTGACAGTTGTGGCATGAATGGAACCCTGAAATCGGAGAGATTTTTGTGACGCTGAATTAACTAAAGCATTTAGGGAAATCGTGGCCAGGTTGGGGTGCGGCTCCATACAGGATCGCCAGGAGGAAGCTAAGAGTCAAAGTAAGGTTGGGATTAACAGTCCTCCTCAAGTGTTAATAAAGTGTCCTTGCCCTTACATTTGTGAGTGGGGGTGTAGCGTTCATCGCACGTGTAACAAAGACCTTTATCACGACAAAGCTAGAGCTTTGAAGGTGAAAGTCGACGTTGATAAGGCCTTTCGGTTAACGAGGTCGGGGTCATGGTCTGGGTGGTGTATGGATGAGGTCGTGAGTGAGGCGGGCGAGTGAAACGAAAATTGTCTGAAATCTGATCCTCAAATAGACGAGCGTAATATTGAGAATCTTGAAGGGTTTCCAGTTGGTGAGCCTGGACCTGACGCTTGATGCGATTTTTAAGGCCGGAGATGAACGATTTATTGATGAAATCGTCCAATTGATTGGGGATTCGAAAGGTGAGATCCTCAAAAGCATCGTAATATGCTCGGATGGTTGTTACTTCTGTGAATTTTGTGAATTGTCTGATTGGTTCATCATATTCCGTCGGACCAAAACGCCGAAGTAAGGCTTGTTTAAACGATGACCATGTCAGGTAGTGTGTGTCCCGAACCAAGGCTTGGTAAAAACATGAAGCTGGGCGATCTAGCTGCATGGATGCGACGAAAAGATAATCGACCAGTGAGATGTTATTAAATTGAAAATGATTTTCGATATTAAAGAACTAGTCGTTAGGATCGCCGGAGGTGAAACGGGGAAGTATGGTGTTCAAGCGCTTGCGAGAGTAAGGAGGAGGGTCGAAATTGTTACCGACCGGAGGTGGGGGTGACTCCCATGGGACATATGCCTTTACGTGCAGACTACCTGGCAGATCCATCGGAGGCTGAACGGTTGGGGTAGGGAAAGTTTGCAATGGCGCTGGCAGTGCTGGTGGAGGAGGCGGCTGGATTGGTGACGGGCATGAACTGAACTGGATGGGTGACGACGAACCCACATGTGATGACGAGGACGCTCCCATACCACCTGTGACCAGTCGAGCAGGAAGGAGTGTGGAATCCGATAGTCGGGGGGTGGGGGGGTGGAGGGGCGAATGTACGCGACAACCATGTCCCGGAACTCGCGGAACTCCTTGTATAAATCTTAACTAGACTGGGTCGCACAGGCTTGCTACTCGGCCTGGAGGTCTTGATCTTGGCAAAGTTTGCGATTAAGGGTGTGAAGTTCAGTTCATGTAGCTTTGTTCTAGCCTTTGTGTACTTTATGTCGGCGATCCAACTCACGGCGTACCGGATCGTCGGTGTCGGAGTCTGGCATTGCACGGGATTTGCTGCGGGTGTTGATGGCAGATGAAGGCATGCGGGAGGAGGAGAGTTCAACGAGAGCACTAATATAGTCAATAGAGCAGGCAGGAGTGGCCGCTAGAGCCTTTGAGTTGAGGCATACTGAATTAATAAAAGACAATCTTAACTTTTTCATAAATGGCTTCTGTTACATAATGTGGTATATATAAGCATACAAAATATGACCGTTTGCAAACATAGCCATTGGAAGTACGTATCCTAAATTCAAAAGCAGAGCAGTTAACATAAATGCATAAGCAGAGCAGACAACATAAATGCAAAATCAGAGCAGGGGATGGGGATGTGCAGCTAAGAAAATTAGGTGAGCTTATATCACACATGCAAATGTCGCATACGCGACTATTGGGTAGCATGCATGGACAATCGGTGAGCTTCCTGTAAGACCCCATTTGTTTTTCTTTTTTTAAACCACGGGGTCTTAGGCCCAGAACCGTCGCTTTGTGGTGACACCATCATGCCCGGGAAGGTTGTCACTACAAAACGTCGATCCTGCCGGTCATATCGATCACATAATAGTAGCAAAAGTATGAGAGTACATGAATTTAGAACTCTAACACATGTCCACAAAAATCACATATATATAGTAATAATTCTCCACGAAGGGAGAGTCCACAACAATAATAATAAAAGTACTAGAAATTGGGCTCATGACTGATACATCAAGTCCTCACTACAAGTCACTCATTGCGGAAGCAAATCTATAACAACTACTAGAGAACGGAACTCGCTATCCCACCTGTCTGAACTCCGGTGCTAGACTGTCCCGTCTCTAACCGTGCCGACCTCCGGAGCTCCACCTCCAAGTTGGGCTCCATGATCCCCTAAAATGATTTGGTCCGAAAACCGTTAGTCTAAAAGACTAAGACCTATCATCCCCTATCCCTCGCCCCATGGCTTCTAGGCACCGGGCAGAGAGGAGGAAAGTAAAGGTAATGAAGGTTGAGAATAAACAAGGCAGGTGACGGTGGAACTATTCTAGTAGTTATTTATAATGTATTTACAACTAATGAAGGAAGGTACAAGCTAGCAGTAAGGTAGAAAGTAAAGCAGAGCAGTAAGTATGTAACACCCCCTATCCATCGCATAGCATATAACAGTAGGTCCGGCCGGGGCCCGACGCCATATACCACAGACAGACTGGAAGGTTACGCAATGAAATCATCCTGCCAATAACCAACGTCCAACGCAGAGTACATTCTAGCCGAAGAAATTTAAAAGTTGCAAATAAGGAACTCAACCACAGTATGAATGTCCACTACATAAACCCAACAGGAATGAACATACAAATACACAAGTACTTGGCCTTATGGCCTTACAATAGTTTACTCAAATAATAGTGTCTTCCAAACCTCGGCACACAGGCCGGTCACACATGAGAATAAAAGTAAACAGACATATAAAGGCCTTTGAGGGCCGGCTCAGCAACAAGGGCTTTTGCCCGCTATTTTCCACTAAGCTCCGCAGCACCTGCAAGCAATAATCCACCGAAGCGGTGGCAAACAAAAGCGATGGTCAGCTAAAGATGACCAAATTATAACGACCCCGACCCTAAACCCGGGGCGGCGATGCTCCTTCCATGCACTTTATTAGCATAGATTAATAGTAGTGAAATTACACATCATCACAGGCGTAGGCTCGCACGACCACACACCCCGTGCTCTTAGGGCACATTCTCGGTGAACCGGTGAAAGTCCGCGGTCTCACCACCGCCCCTTGGACGGCAAATCTTGTGAGCATTATGGTCTCTCTGGCCAAAGCCTAAGACCATCCATCTATGCCAACGGCGAGTACCACATACCTTAGGTCTCTCTAAACGAATGACACAGAGCGGGTACGGTTCCGCCTGACCCGTTGCTCATACCGCAACGTCAAATTAAGCCATATGCGTGGGTCAAGCTTCCTCGAGTCCCAATCCGATTACACACTTTACATAACCCAGTTATGTTCAAGTTGGCTCCCAGGGCACCATGTTGGCAGAATCACGCATCTGTCCAATTTTCTGGTTGCACCTCGGAGTTAGTCCCCAAGGCTCCCTGTTGCAATCTACCGCGTAGAAAACCCGAAAAACAACCATCGGTGCGGAGTCTTCTCTTGCCATTCATGCAATGCAACATCACCGATCTAGACCAACTTGTCCGAGTAGGCTTCACACATCATGCCTATGTACGTTTCTCGATTACGGACTCTACATGCAAAACAACAGGGACTATTCATGTCTACCCAAAGGAACGTCTCACACTCACCGCAAATTCGCGAGAGCGGGCTTTCGATGCAAAAAGAAAAAAGGACTTCACATGTCCAAAATTATAATCGTTACCCTAGCATTCCTTTTTTGCGCCATGAAGATCTATATGGATTAAAAGCACTGCAACGGCTGCGCCTCCGTAGATCCGAACTCGTCTTGCGATTTGGGGCTCCGAAACTCCACCAGCTGCCGAAAATCTCTTCCTTCTTCTTCCTTGCTCTCCCCTCTCTCTAAGAATTTAGAAAGAGAAATCTTGAAAGAAATGAGGCTATCCAAACCCTATTCCCGAAGTAAATACTACCAGGACTAGCCAGGACCCTTGGATCCCAAAAGAAGGAAATGGACGGCCATGATTCGCGCTTAAAATCCAAAACCTGGGCCGAACACGGCTTGTGACACCCCTGTGTCCATGGCCGTGTGCCTCAGTCGATGCTAAAACCATCATACCCAGAACAGGACATGGGCTCTTGACACGCCCGTGTCACAACTGACACGCCCGTGTCATTCAGCACGCGCCCGTGTAGCGGGGCGTGTTCCTCCATCGACACAGGACCAAAACCAACCAGAAGACAACACGGGTACTCGACACCCCCATGTCGAATTTGACACGCCCGTGTCAGGCTGAACACGCTTGGGCGACATGCCGTGTTCCACCCCCGACACAGCTCGGCCAACTACCCGAGCAGGACACGGCCTGGGACACACCCATATCTCAGGCTGTGTTCGCTTTCTCGACTATCGTCGACTGCAACTTCGTCGACCACACGACCATCGTCAAACCCGAGCCCGACAAGGCCCTGGGATACGCCCGTATCCCAGGACACGCCCGTGTCTCACACCGTGTGACCCCTACCAAGTCTCAAACTTGGCTCTAAATTCTGTCCGTCGCTCTTTTGAGTTTCGGGGTGTTACAAAGTATATGAAAGGTAAACTAAGAAACAAGTAACCTTAAATTATAAGAATGTCCATACAAACTTATAAGTTAAGGGATCTTTTACAAGGCTCTCATCATATAAAAAGTCGCATACCGATTTATACGTTAGGGTGTTAGTTTTCAAGCAAGCAACATATATATCCATAGAATAATAACCTTAGCTTATAAGCACGCTCACACAAGCTTAAAAACTAAGGGGTCGTTTTGCAGGGCCTATTGTATAAAGCGTCTCATACCACTTTGTACAATAGGTGTCAAGGGTTATATGCAATGATTTATGCTATGCCATGTTATGCCATGAATCATTCAAGTGCAACACACCCACCCAACTCTGTGCACGTAGACCTTTAGTTCCCCTTTCTGGAGACTAACCTCCCAGGATAACTTCGTAGTGGTAAATAGAAACGATGGGTTGGGCCTCTCCCACCTCTAAACCGGTAATTACACTACCAGTCAGACCTATCGTACTCCTCAATGCTGGTGCACTAAGCAGAGCTCCTGCGTACTATTTGCTGGTTGGTCCACCAGACTTAATTTAGCGAAGTGCAAAACCACACTTGCCGAGTCAACGTATTGGCGTCGGTACATTAACCCTCCAACACCGATGACCCACCACCTTATAGTTTATGCACATGCAATCTTGATGTATCAACCACCGAGCCAAAGCTCCCCAGACAATCCCTTCCGTCACAAACATCTACCGAGCCAAAGCTCCCAGGACAATCCCGTCCATCACGAAAAACTACCGAGTCATCAGCTCTCCGTGCTAACCTGTCCATCACCAAAAACACTGAGCCTTCCGCTCCTGAGACCTAACCTAACTTCCCGAGACACCGGGGTGTGTGAAAGTGGACCCCTAGTTATACTAGTTGTCTTAAACATTGATTTTACTTACGGTTTAGGTTAGCCCGGGACTGCCCAAGGTATTCTCGGTGAAGGGATCACACAGGGCACTAGGAACTATGATGGGCTGAAGCCCAAAGCTCCCTTTCGTAAGGCACTTACTGTTATTGGTAAATACCCAATTCCCAAAGCTCCCATTTGTGTTTTGACACACACACTCTCTCTCTCCACAGGAAGGACGATTTTTCGTCTATCTCGAGTACCCCCCAATCCTAGTCTACCCCGTATTTTCCTCATCACTACTTCCAATAATGAACTCAATCTCATTTTACCCAAACCAGCAAACTATTAAACCCAACCCATATGCCCAATTCAAACGCTATCACATTTTCTACAGTTTTACAATATGCAGACCAACCTATACTGTATGTTGTACATGATAGAAGGTACTCTAAATTTTCATCTGCAAGGCTTAAGATATTTAATGGGGGTCTATCATGACATGAGTATCCTATCTCCAGAAAATTATAATTTTCCTAAGTAATTTGGTATTTAATTAATCTTCCCCAATGCCAGGTCATGGGTGATTTGAACATGAAGTATAATATTTTCTCAAATAATGGCCACCCAAAAATTATGAACACTAGATAATAGAGGAATAATAGTAAATACCGAATTTCATGATTTTCCATAAAAGGTTTGGCCTCTAATTAATTAATAGAATAATAAGCCATTAAGTAGGGGTAAAGAAGTAAGTACTAAAACTATTCATCAGAAAAATGTAGTAAAATTACTGAATCTCAAGGATGACCAGAAAGGGCCTCTGACATAAAATAACATTTTATCAAGTTAATAATTGTCAAAATAAACTCAAATACTTTTACTTGGAAAACATCACCTTGTGAACCAACCCATATAAATATACTTCTAAAAATTCCACAAAAATTCATAGAGCTTTCAAAAGTCAGTAAAGGTCTTCATACCAAATTGCATAAGTTTTCATGGAGTGGTTTGTTAATAAGAAATTTCGAAGTAGAAGGTACAACTAGATGTGTTGTGAATGAAGTACCCCATATGATGATCAAAAATTCATATTAAAAATTTCTAGGGCTTGCTATAGTCCTAAAACATACCTTGACTAAATATCATCCAAACCCAAGGTTAGGAAGTCACATAATAAAATTCTTCAAGATAGCTCAGGATAGTGCACTTTTCAAAGGAACCCACTTGTAAACTCACCCAAATATTGGGTAGTATATTTCAGTGGTTAATATGATTAAGAAAATGACCTCTACCAAAATTTCATGCAGTTCCAAAGTCACATGGGCCAGTAGACATTCCCTATGGTGTATGGACCAAAAAACTTACCCAGTGGTTTAAGTGGTGTGCATGTGTCCAAACCCCACCATATCTCTCCCAAGGGATTTTCACCACCCTAGGATCACATGGACAAACACCAAGTCCATACATGGGCATTTCACCCCATGCCATCCACAAATCCCCAAAGTTCAACCTTAGGGTTTGAACTTGGGTCCTCGGGCAAATCTACCCCAATCCACCACAAATTCCACGTGAGGGTGTCTAGCATCATATCAAACCTGTGGACTAAGTTTCAGCCTCTGTTGAGGTGATTTGACTACTCAAACCCACAAGGAACACTTTGACCTAAATACCCCCTTTTAGGCCAAGGCTAGGGTTTACAAATATTCTACCCAAATCATCTCCAAATGAGATGAAATTTTGTAAAGATCCTAAGGATGACCCCAAGAACCACACACCAAAATTTGCGTGTGTTTGGAGGTAATTAGGTCCACCAAATAAATTACATAATGATTATTAAATAATCTCAAAAACTATAGTACAAGTATCTCTAAAAATTCCTGTTTTTGGATATGTTATAGGTATAAGTAAGAATAGGCCTCATCCACAATTTTCAAGTCATTTGGATGGATGGATTGATCGAGGCAC
The DNA here is from genome assembly GCA_039583875.1 of Platanthera guangdongensis. Taxonomy (NCBI): domain Eukaryota; kingdom Viridiplantae; phylum Streptophyta; class Magnoliopsida; order Asparagales; family Orchidaceae; genus Platanthera; species Platanthera guangdongensis. Next base: position 67,387,552 of record CM077159.1, read on the forward strand.
TCAAAATAGACTCTGGTCTATCCTAAGTATAATCCTCACCCAAATGAGTGCTCTGGTCAAATCACTTACCCAAATGGGTTGAAACAAATTTTCAAATAAATTAGACCCATAGAGCTACAATTTTAATGGTGATCATTTCTCTGAAATAGCACCTAAGTACTTTTAATAAATAGAAACATTAACTATATAATATGTGATAGAAAATCTCATGAAATGAAATTATTAAATTCCTAAGATCTAAATCAGCGGCGCACGAATCTTGTCGCAGACTAGACGACATCCAGTCATCTTCAAGATCCAGCCTATGGCCAGGATTCCCCCGACCTGGAGCATCTTCCAACCTTATTTCCAGGCCCCCCGGCTACCTCCCTGGTCGGCCACCGCCGCCACCACCTTCGTTGAGGTGTGGGTTATGCCGGGCGTCGGCACGGCCTCCAGAGGGGTGGAATCCGGCCACCCGGCAAGTTGTATTTTTCAGAAAACAGGGGATATTTCTTTACCCGATCGGGCTCAATTGAGCCTGATGCTTATCCCTATTGATTCATATGATATACCCATGGAAGGAGTAAGGGAGGACCTATTGGGAGGGCTGGAGGCGCGTTGATCTCCTATTTTCCATGGTGGTGGTGGCGCCGATCGGGTTTCTGCAACAACACAGTCAAGTGCTTTGAATCCTCCAGGTAGAGGCCGTAACCTCTCCCCTCTGCCTGGTGATGCTTTTAAGATCCTTAATTGGGGATGGGGAAGGGTGTAACTCCAATGACCATGAATGACCATTAAAGGTCATTTCGGTTTCAGCCATTTGAAGTGCTGATCCACCCAATTGGTCGGCCAGCTCCTGAAAACCCATCCCCTACCTCCAAGGATTAAAGGCCCATCAAGGTCGGGGGGGGGGGGGGGGGTTTGAAACCTCTATGGCCATAATGGCCATTAAGCTCCATTTTCTCTCTCCTCAAAAATTGAGTAACTCCTCTCTCTCTCTCCTAGTCATCATTCTCTGAATTTGGTGGGCCCAAAATGTGTCTCTACACTTCTTTAGACTAATGGGACACACCACTTGGGTTTAGCCCACTTGAATTGGGCTAGGTTAACATAAGTTGACCACGTTGACCCATGTGTTAACTTTGGTCAACATGACCTTTTGGGTTGACTCTGCGGGGTCCTTGGTGATTCCTTGACTTCCCCTAAGATCTAGGAAGGGTTGTGTAGTGCTAACTTGACACATTGGTGGTCACTTGCCCCTTAGTTAGGGCACTTTGACCACTTTAGGGTTAGAGTTGACTTGGGTCAACTTAGCCCCTAAGGTTGACCACAATGGGTCTTTGGTGACCCATTGACTTCACCTTAGGTCTAGGAAGACCTAGGTAGATTTGGTTGGGCACATTAGGGGCACATTGCACTTAGTTTGGGCACCTTGCCCAATTTAGGACTAGGATAACCCTAGGTCAACTTGGCCACCCTGGGTTGACTCAGTGGACCCTTAGGACTCTAATGGACCTTATAATAGGTTGGTGAGATTATGGTGGGGTCTTGGAGTCTTGGTGAAGCCACATGATCATCTTAATCTAGCGTTTAGAAACCTACTATATGCAGACCATAGTGATCTCACCTACATTCCTAGGTCAACTTGGTCTTCTTGGGCTTCCTAGGGTTTTGTCATGACCTAGTGATGACAAAACCACTCCTAGGGGTCTAGTTTTCTTAGGGATGTTACACTTCCTCCCCTCTCACATGGTGCTAATTTGTTAGATCAAAATTAGGCGAAACATCAAACTCAATTGAGTTTGATTTGAGAGCAAGCAATGGAGGGTTGACTGAAATATACATTCATATTTATTGTTCTGACAATCTCTGGCCACCGACTCACTGTATGTCAATGCACTTATGTATGAGGAAGGGGCGGTGGTGTTGGTTGCTCGGATGGGGAAATAAGGTGTTTGATGTGAGAGTTTCATTAGACTCCAGGTCGGGCAAATCACAGTGGAGAAAGAAGATGACTGGATGTTGTCCATTCAACTTTAAGATTCATGCTGAATTTGCACTGATAATATTTAGAGAGAAATCTATTTTCCGTGTGTGATGAAGTTCAAGCCTATATTTAGGCATGATCCGGCCAGATTTAGGTCTCGGGCTAAACACGAAAGTTGTAGCCCTCGAAAAGACTTTTCCAACTAATGATTGTGTGTTTTCTGGGGAACTCTGTAGCTCCCTAAATATAGGTCAAAAATGTTTACAAAAATATAATATAACTTAGATATTAGACATATCCTGTCTAGTTTTGAACAGTCTTGTTCAAACCCAGTTTTAGGCATGGTGTACTTAGATTTGGATCTTGGGCTCAACATGAAAGTTGTAGAACTTGAAGAGGCCTTTTAGGAATGTGGTGACACATTATTTTGGGTGGACTGTACCTCTCTTAATTCCTATTTTAGTATACAATGACACACATTATCGATTTTGATGTTTCATAAATTTCTCTATAAATGATTATCAGAAGCTTTGAAAATTGGAAGATAAATTCCTGATGACTTAGTTTGAATAATATACATAAATGCATATTAATCATGGTAAACTCCATAATGGGGAGTTATGAAATTTGTGATGAAACTTACCAAGTGATCCTATTTTATTACTAGACATATACTTGACAATGTTATTATCACCCCTGTCAAGTTTCATAACTTTGGATATGTAATCGTTGAGATATTGACATCATAATATTATAAAGGGTTATGTCATAAATGATTACCAAGTCGTCTGAATGGGCTGAAACCTTGGTGGAATGTTTTAAAATGATAGTATTGATCTATTGTATGAATTTCAGCGAATACAGCTATAGTAACGTCCTTCAAATAAATACTCATTAGTTGGTTGTCTCAAATTCGGAAGCTTGTGTTATTATAATTATAAATATGCCTGAGTAATATTATTAGATAATAGTCATGGCATGTTGGATTACTCGAGCATATGTAAGTATGTGTTCTCACCATGTGGTCTAATATGGTGTTGAAACCAAAATTCGGACTCTATGGAGTTCACCCTTGGGGAAGGGGTGATCACACACCTACTTCTTTCATACAATCAAAATGACAAAGGGAGCAAAGAGGACCAAACCCAAGGGCTCGGCGAGGTGGACCCACCACACACCCAGAATATCTTAGTGCGCTTCCCCTCCTTAGCCAAAGGCCGAGCTAAGGCTACCTCAGAAAGCGCTAAAAGACTAAGGAGAAAGTGAGTATGAAAGCGTGCCTTCTGAGGTGCCCCTTTGTTCTTATTTATAGATTTCTGGAAACGGCCTGCAAATAGCCAACCTCCGTTGTTTTGGACAGCTATGTGCAACCCAACTTGGTCTGCCAACAGCGCAACTCTGCTGCTCTAACAAGCTATTCGCACCCATGGGAGGGGCATCCAGGTAATTTTACCTCTAGGCCCCACTTGGCAGGTCCCATGGATATGGAGGTCAGCTCGCCACTACTCTTCAAGCACAGGGGGCGGTTGCGAACTGGCTCCCGCAGCTCGCCTTTTTCGCTTAGGTGTGCGCTAGCCAGGCCACTACGACCCGCCAATTCCTCTGCCAAGGCGGGCTGGCGGCCAGGTCGCTTGTAGATGAGTGGGCTGACCCAGTCTTAAATTGAAGCTGTGGGAGCCCCGGAAGGGGGATCACTGATCTGGACCCGTCAAACCCAACCCTGAATATTAGTTCAATGAATGTCGAGCCCGAACTCTGCTCGACGAATGTGGACAACAAACTCTGCTCGATGAATGCCGACACAAACTCTTCTTGATGAATGCCGACCAAAACTTTGCTCGACGAATTTCCTATGCGAGAGAGGGAGATGGGGGAGGGGCCAGCTCGCGCGGCTCGCCCGCCTGACTTGGGCGAGTGCGAGCTGGCCATATGTTTCCTGCCCGCCTGTTGTTCTGGTGCGGGCAGGGTGCCCTGGTCCGCTTGTTTGGCCTGGCGGGCCCACTCGGCGAACATGGGGTTTTACACAATCCCAGCTCTTTTTGAGCTTGACCAAGCTCAGAAAGAATCATCCAACCCGCGTGTTCGTTGTGTGCTGTGCTGAGCTGTCATGGAATCTTCTAGCGGGCCCCACTCCCTTGTTATAAATATACCATCGATGGTTCAGGTTAACCCCTACTCCCTTCTGACTTTCTCAGTGAACTGTAGCTGCACCATGCCTGTCAGTGAGGAAGTGCGAGCCCGGCTGGCTGCTGCTAGCCAAAACACCAGAGAAGAGGCCCTTGAGGCTGCCCCGTGGTTGGCGCGTGGGTCTTCCGCCCCCATCTTCAGGCCGGTAAAAGGAAAAATTGTCAGGCCATCTCCGGCGAATGACCCTAAGGGTTCCAGATCGGCATCTTGCGTCGAGGCTGTTAACTATGTATGCGTACTTTCCGTCTGACTTGTCACTTCATTTCGGACTTTCTTCCCCATAAGCGCTGCCGCGTGAAGAGTGAGGCGGTTGGGAGGAGGATTGTTCCCTCCTACTGTCTGCCGAACGGGTCTCCATCCCCTCGGGCCTGGGGCGTCCCCCCCGGGTACCCCTCAGTCGCTGATTCCTCCAGGGCTTGGGAAATCCCTTGCAGCTCCTCTCGAAGGGGAACCCTTCCAGGGACGGCTAGGTTCTTCTCGACCGTCCACCGGTGCGGGCGACGTGCTAACCACTGGTAAGCTCATACTCGGCTCTTGTCTGGTTCTCGCCTGTCCCCTCTAACTTTTCTCCTTCGCAGGTTATAATGCGGTCTCCTCTGAGACCGAGAGGAGCAAGGGATATTCGCCTCCCCTTGACGTGGAGGGGATCTCAGGATATCCTGTCGACCTGGCGGATGCGGCGGGGATAAAGAGACAGCTGACGCGGATTTTTCAGAAACATACTTTGCTGCTCCAAGAGATCCTCGATAGGGTGGACCGGGACAACACCACGACGGAGATGCGGCTCGCGGCTTTAGAGGAAGCGCGGCGGCCGGCTGAAGGGGAGGAGGTTACTTCACCTGGCATGCATATCACGTGGGCCGAGGAGCGGCTCAGGCACGCCACGGAGGAAGTCGGCCCGGCCCAACAAGAGCTGGTGGCCGTTCGCGATTACCATTATCCTCGCGTGTTGCCCTGGACCGAGACGTGGGGGCGGGGAAGGTAGAAATAGATCCAGTACTGACCCGCCTACCCCTTCCCCGCGGTCTATCGCCGTGTTAGGCCGCGTCTGCATTTTAAACCAATTCTCTTAGGAGGGTTTCCCATCTTGGAACATTCTAATGTCTGTAATAATCTGAGACTGCTCTCGCCCGTTGACGGGCGTAATTTCTGCCACACGTTAATTTTATTGTGTTGCTATCAAGTTTTCTCTAGGTGGGCACGAATGAAGACATCTTGCTCGCCCACTGCTTTTTTAAGTGGGCGCGAGACCGTCGAATAGGCTTGCCCAGCCCGCCAACCTGATCTTGGCCGGAGCAGGGCGGGAACTCGCTGGTTGCGAGTCTCCCGATTCGCCTATGGTTTCAGGCGGTTGCGAGCCGCAGCTCGCCCGCCTATTATGCGGATGCGGGCGGGCACAATTGGCCGTTGGACAGTCCTTGTGACGCGGCTGTGAGCCAGGAAGTTGAACCGTGAGGCCTTATTTTTGCTATCCGCACTTTTCCCGCAGGGGGAAGATTTTCCCGCCCTTTTTCTTTCTATAATTAGGTCCTGCCGGCCCTTGCTCATCCATCACATTTAAGCTTCTCCTCTCCTGCTCTTTGCGAACCCCGACTCGCCTGCTTCCTGCGGAGACTTCCTCACCTGCTCAGCGAACTTTCTGCGAGATGGGCGACAGCAGCGGCGATGCGGACTGGCAGGGCAAGTGCGATTGGACCTTTTCTGAGCATGACTTTCCCCCCGCTGTCATCTCTGAGAGCAAATTCCTCGACGCCCTCAGCAATCACGTCCCTCCTGGCTTTGTGGCGAGGCGGCCTGGGGAGGGGGAGAAGATAAATGACCCCTCGGGAGGGGATCTAGCCATTCCCTTGGTGCACTTCGAGGCGGGCCTCCAGCTCCCTCTATGGCCGATTGTTCACCATATTCAAAAGTACTTTGGGATCATCCTAGGCCAGATGACCCCGAACTCTGTGGCGGTCATGGTCGGGTTTACCTGCTTCTTGCGGGAGGATCGGGTCGAGTTCAGCCTCGCGGTCTTCCGCAAGCTGTTCTCTTTCCGCACAAATAAGTACGGGACCGCCTACTTCTCCAGCGCCCATCTCAGGGTGCGGGAGAACGTTAACAAGAGCCACAACTGGCTCAAGAAGTTCATGTTCATCGAGGGGGACTTGGACAACGTCCCCTTCTCGCTGGTTCAGCTCAGCGAGGCGAGCTGCCGCCCCCTAGTCTTGGCGGCATGAAGCAGACCTGTGTGGCTTCTTCATCGGGAAGAACTTCGAGGTCGCGTACCTGCGCCTGAACCTGGACAACCTCACCGCCATCCCGCCCGGGGGAGGTAAGCTACTCACGCTTCTCCTTTTCACTTCACTATTTTCTTTTCTTGCTTCAACTTTCTCTTCTGGCAGGCGAGCGGGACATTCCCCTGCACCCCCCATATGAGAGTGCCCGGGTCGCTCCCGGCGAGATCGCCCGGGCTCAAGCCGCAGACGCCGCACAGCGCGAGATCCCTGCGTCTGCCCCCAAGAAGTGGTCGAGCCACGAACAGCCTCCAACTCCCCCGCCAAAGAAGGCTAAGTCTACAGGTGAGGCGCCCACCGCAGGCCAAAACAAAGGCAAGTCCCCGGCGATCCAGCCGGCCAAGGATACCACTCCCACGACAGCTTTGACCAGCGATGCCCTTAGTGATGCGGCTGGCACTATTGGACCGCAGGAAGAGGCGCGGACCGCCGTCAAACCGGTACCGAGAGGGCACCATAACTTCGACTTCGGCGAGAAGTATCTGGACGAGCTCGGCGTTTCGCTCCTATTATGGGACAAAGAGTCGAATCGGGCGGTGATCTCCACCCTGCTGCCGAGCTGGCTGGAGCAGGAGGCCATCGGCGGGGAGGCTTACAACTTCTCGTTTGGCCTTTACTCGCGGGAGGACACCTCCATCTATAACGAGGACGCGATGCGGGTCCTGGTGCATAAAAGTGCGCGGGCCCAGCTCCGCGGCATGGAGCTGGCCCATATGGTTGAACGGCGCTACACTCAGTTGGAGAGGAATGCTACCACGCTCAAGAATCTGGCGGACGAGAAGGAGAAGGCCCGCACGCTTGCTCAGGAGGAGGTGGATCTTCAGAGGAAGCGGGCCTACGCGGCCGAGGCTACCCTCGACCAGTACCTAGGAGGGGCGGTATGTCCCTCAGCCCGCATTTACTTCTAACCTCTGTTCCTTTCTCAAGCTTGTCCATTAGCCATCTTCCTCTTTGCAGGACGCGGCGATGGCCAGCCGTCTGGGAACCGAAAACGCCTCCCTCGGCAAAAAAAACCAAGCACTGGAGGCACGTGTGCGCGAGCTAGAGGTTGCTGCGGCCGCTCCGCCGCCAGCCAGTAGCAGCTGTCAGCTCGAACACTACACCAACTACGAGCTGGAGGTGTTGATGTAGAAGAACGCCGCCAACGATGTGAAGTACACAATCCAGATGCTTCGGCGGGCCGATATCATCAAAATCGAGGGCGCGGGTCTCTCTGAGAGCAATGTGGTACCGACGTTATTCATTCTGGTGCCGGATCCGAGGGACAAGTCCTACCAGCGCCTCTAGGATTTGTCGCCAGGGAACTCGCGTCGGCCCTATTCCCGCACCTCGCTCCTCATGTATATATTTTCTGTTTGTTGAAATATAAGCGCGGGCTGCATCCCGATTTTGTAATCTTACTTTTCGATGAATGATTCTCTGCTCGCCTTATGTATATATTTGTTACTATTGCTTGAAATTGTTGGTGCGATGTAGGTTCTCTTCCTTTTTGTATTCGTTGTCAGCCTTGATACTACAGCTCGTGGTCGGCCTTGATACTACAGCTCGCGGTCCTGATTTCCATGTCATGTCGGCGAGGTCGCGCGCCCACTAAGGACTTAGGTTAGGAAGCATAGGGGACCTAGTTAGCCGACTCGCGAGCTTCGACCTGTCTCCATAGCCCGGGTCCTTCGTGCCGCTCACCCGTTCGTTGTGAGGGGCAAGCCGGCTCGGCTCATACCCGAGCCGCAGGGTTTCATTCGAGTCGACCATCTTGCTACGCGACTTGGGTTCTCGCCCCTTTGGCCGTTATCCTGGGTGTTGGGCGATTACGTTGGAACAATTCATTAATTTTGCGACTTCTTCCTCGGTCATTTGGATGTCTGGTTCCCCAGCTTCTGACATTGCTTTGTTCATCAAGACCTACCCTGCCTGTCGGTGGGGAGCTAGAGTCGACTCCAACGAGTGATGTCCAGCCATGCCAGCTAAGTGAGAGCCTGACAGCGAGATCTGCTCGGGGGTTTGGGTTGACACCATCGAGTGACATCCAGCCCTTCCAACTAAGTGAGAGCCTGGCAGCAGTATCTGCTCGTGGTCCAGTTTGACACCATCGAGTGACATCCAGCACTGCCAGCTAGGTGGGATCCTGGCAGCACGATCGGCTCGGGGTCTGAGTTGACACCATCGAGTAACATCCAGCCCTGCCAACTAAGTGAGAGCCTAGCAGCGGGATCTGCTCGGGGTCTGAATGGACGCCAACGAGTGACATCCATCCATGCCAGCTATGTAAGAGCCTGGCAGCGGGATCTGCTCAGGGTCCGAGTTGACACCATCGAGTGACATCCAGCCCTGCTGGCTAAGTGAGAGCCTGGCAGCGGGATCTGCTCGGGGTCTGAATTGACACCATCGAGTGACATCCAACCTTGCCAACTAGGTGGGAGCCTTACAGCGGCATCTGCTCGGGGTCTGAATGGATGTCATCGAGTGACATCTAGCCCTGCCAGCTAAGTGAGAACCTGGTAGTGGGATCTGCTTAGGGTCTGAATGGACGCCATCGAGTGACATCCAGCCCTGCCAGCTAGGTGGGAGCTTGTCGGCTGGATCTGCTCGGGGTCTGAGTTGACACCATCGAGTGACATCCAACCTTGCCAGCTAAGTGAGAGCCTGGAAGCGTGATCTGCTCGGGGTTTGAAAGGATGCCATTGAGTGACATACAGCCCTGCCAGCTAAGCGAGAGCCTGACAGCAGGATCTGCTCGAGGTCCGTGTTGACAACGTCGAGTGACATCTAGCCCTGCCACCTAAGTGAGAGTCTGACAGAGATATATGCTTGGGGTCTGAATTGACACAATCGAGTGACATCCACCCCTGCCAGCTATGTGGGAGCCTTACAGCGGGATCTACTCGGAGTCTGAATGGATGCCATCGAGTGACATCAAGTCCTGCCAGCTAAGTGTGAGCCTGGCAGCGGGATCTGCTCGGGGTCTGAATGGACGCCATCGAGTGACATACAGCCTTGCCAGCTAAGTGAGGGCTTGGCAGCGAGATCTTCTTGGGGTCCGGGTGGACACCATCGAGTGACATCCAGCCCTGCCAGCTAGGTGTGAGCATGGCAGCAGGATCTGCTCGGGGTCTTGGAGAACTTCACCTTTCATACGAGCTACTGTGATAGAATTGACACATCAAGATACTTTATTAAGAACAAAACACCACTTACATGTCTCATGGATAAAAGCGCTTCAAGTCTTCACTACTCCAGGTGAGACTTAGGGTCTCGCCCTCCACATTTTCGAGTCGATACCTTCCTGATCTCAATGATTCTTTTACAATGAACGGACCCTCCTAGGTGGTGTTGAGCTTCCCCATGGTTGTCGACCTTCCCGCTGCATCCACCTTTTTCAGGACCATGTACCCCTCCGCAAACTGTTTGACTCTGACGTTCTTGTCAAAGTACTTGGCCATTCTCCTCTTCACCTCTTCCTGTCGAATGGCAGAAAGGTCATGCAGCTTCTCCACCATGTCAAGGGAGAGCCATAGCTCCTCCTTGTTCTCTACCAGCCATTCTTCCCTGCCTTATTCCTCCGCAGCCACCCAGGGCGTTTGGACTTCAAATTCTATGGGGATCACAACTTCACATCAGTTGGAGAGTTTGAAGGGAGTCTCCCCTGTTGCTGTGTTGGGGGTGGTACTCAGGGCCCAGAGAACCGAAGGAAGCTGCTCCACCCAGCTCCCTTTCAAGTTCTCTACCTTCTTATTCAGGAGATTCACAATGATCTTATTCGCGGCCTCCACCTGTGCATTGCTCCTAGGGTGGTGGACCGAGGCAAACCTGAGGTCAATCCCGAGCTGCTCGCTGAAGATAATGAATTCTGTGTTGGCGAATTGAGGCTCGTTGTCCGTGATAATGGCTTGGGGTAGTCCATGGAGGCAGATGATCTCCCCCCAAACAAAGTTTCTAATGACTTGGGAGGTCACCTTGGCTAGCGCTTTTACTTCCAGCCACTTAGAAAAGTTGTCAATCATCACCAACATGAACCTCCTCTGCCCACTGTCCTGGTGGAATGGCCCGACCAAGTCCATTCCCCAGATTGCGAAGGGCCAGGGGGATGTCATACTCTTGAGGCACTGAGCCAGCTGTAGCTAGAGGGCGGCAAATAGCTGGCACTTGTGATATCTTCTCGCGAACTCTGCAGCATCGCGGCCCAGTGTTGGCCAGAAGTAACCCTGCCTGACGATCCTCCCTTCCAGGGTCCGACTCCCGGAATGACTCCTACACTCCCCGGTGTGGACTTCTTCTAAGATTCTTTGCACTTCCCTCTTGGCCACACACGGTCCAGCATCCCCGAGAGTGTCTTCCTATACAGCTGCCCATCCCGGAGGAGGTAGTATGTCGATTTGTACTTGAGCTTCTTCCTGTCCACCCCCTCCGGATACTCTCCCATGGAGAGGAAAGTTATGACTGATTCTATCCACGAGGGGCGCTAATCTATCTCCATGAGCTCTCCCTCTTCAATGGAAGGGCGAAATAGATCGGTGATTGTTCCCCCCACCCGGGGACAATATTTTGCTAGCTGATCAACCTGCTCGTTTTCCTCCTATGGCACGTGTCGGATGGAGAAGGTTTGGAATGTGCCGACGACCCCCTTCACTTTAGCCAGGTATAATCATAGGGTAGTCTCTCTTACCTCAAACTCCTCGTTGATCCGGGAAGCTACCACCATGGAGTCTGTGAGGAACTCCATGTCCAACAACCCCAGCTCCCATGGCCAGGCGCAACCCTGCTATCACGGCCTCGTACTCGGCCTGGTTGTTGGTGATGGTAAAGTCCACCACCACTGTTTGTTCGATTCTAGTTCCCTAGGGGCTTTCCAACATCACCCCCACCCCCAGGGAATGCAGCCCTGAAGCACCATTTACCTCCACCTTCCATGGAGTCGGACGAGTGACCTCTTACTCTGCCACCTCGATTACATAATCAGCCAAAAAGTTGGCCATTACTTGAGCCTTGATCGAGAGGCGGGAGGTGAAGGAGATGTCGAACTCGCTCAAGTCCACCGACCACTTGGCCAACCTGCCTGAATGCTCCACCTCCTCAAAGATGTTGCGGAGGGGATGGTCAACCACTACTCGGATGGAGTGTGTCTGGAAGTAAGGCCATAGCCTTCGGGCCGACATGATCAGCGCGAAGTCCAGCTTCTCCAAAATTGGAAATTACAGCTCGGCCTTCCTCAGAACCCGACTCACATAGTATATGGTGTGCTGTCTCTTCCCATCTTCACGCACCAAGACAGAGCTCAAGGCCTTCGTTACAACCCCGAGATACAAAAATAGGTCCTCCTCCTCTTTCGGCCCTTAGAGCAACGGTGCCTGCGTTAACTGCATTTTAAGAGCTTGGAATGCCTCGTCGCACTGCTTGGTCCACTCGAATTTTTGACATCCCCTTAGTGTTTTGAAGAAGGGGGAGCACTTCGCCCCAGCCCGGGAGAGGAACCGGCTCAATCCTTCCAGCTTTCCTATCAACCGTTGCACCTCCTTAGTATTCCGCGGTGACCCCAGTTCCATGATAACCTTAACCTTATCAGGATTTGGCTCGACCCCTGCGGTAGTGAGGAGATGCCCCAAGAACTTCCCCTGCTGGCCCTGAAGACACATTTTTGGGGGGTTCAACCGCATCTTATACTTGCGCAGGGTGGCGAAGGTTTCTTCCAAGTCCCGAAGGTGAAAGTACACATCCTGACTCTTGATCATGATGTCGTCCACGTACACCTCCAGGTTCCTCCCCTTCTGTTCCCGGAAGACCTTGTCCATCATCTTTTGGTAGGTCGCCCCTGTGTTCTTCAGCCCAAAGGTCATCATTTTGTAACAGTAGCACCCATCCCCCGTGATGAAAGAGACGTCCTTGACTTCCGGGGGGGTGCATCCTGATTTAGTGATAACCTGAAAACGCATATAAAAGAGTCATTACAGAAAAACCGACGGCTGAGTCAACGAGCGCGTTTATCTGAGGCAATGGATAATAGTCTTTAGGGCAGGATTTATTATGCAAGGAAAAATGGACACACATACGCCACCGGCCGTCTCCTTTTTTAACCATGACTACATTAGAGACCCAGCCGGGGTATTGTATTTCGGATACAAAGCGGGCCTTGAGAAGCTTTTCCACCTCCTCTTTGATGGGCTCGACCAGCTTGTCCGCGGTGGACCTCTTCTTCTGCTGGTTGGGGCGTGCTCCCGGGTCCGAGTTGAGATTGTGGCAAGCCACATCTGCATCAACCCCCAGCATCTCCATGGCGCTCCATGCGAAGATGTCCACGTTCTCCTGGATGCCTTCCAGCATCTTGCTTTGAGCCTTTGGGGTAAGCCCCCCGCTGACACGAACCTTCTCCGCCCTGCCTCTAAGGGTGAGAACCTCCAGCTCCACCACCTCTTCTACAGCCTCCAACCTGGATTGCTCCCCCCATTCTCCGATTTCCCTCTCCTCTGGGATGAGAACCTCCACCTCCACCTCTTACTCTTTGGCCTGAAAGTGTGAGCTAGATCTGATATACTCTAGAGGGGGGGTGAATAGAGTATGGTGCTTAAAAACTTTTTACAACAATTGTTATAATCTGAGTGAACAGGGAAGCAAATAGTATAGAACCTATCCAATCACAAACTATAAAAGAAACTAATCACAGATCCTAACTAATCACATATCAATCACAGCCAGAAACAAAAATAAAGACAAGCAAGCCAGAAGACACAAGGAGCTATAGTGGTTCCCCTAAACTTTGGTACATCCACTCTTCTACCACCCTATGTAGGAATCCACTACAGGATGAGTTGATCAGATGTCCTGGGCACCAATGAGCTTTTGATAAGGTGCTCAAAAACAAAACCAGATTTTTTGATCCGGTGTCTTTCCACCAATGAGCTTTTGATAAGGTGCTCAAAAACCAAGCACAAACTTTTGAAGGGAGTTTGAAAAACCCTTTACAGAGATGGAGATGAGAGAGTGATGGAAGTCTTCTCTTTCTCAAAGCAGCTGAGAAGACTATGTGGATTTTGATGTTGTCAAAGCTCCCCCTGAGTTCTTGAGATGTTCAGGAAATGAAGCCTTGCTCTAGGGTGATAGGCCTTCAGAAGTTGATCTCCAGCAAATGATGATTTCAGCAACAGCTGAAATGTTAGGTGTCTGGAGTCTTGAATGAAGATGGCCTTGAACACTTGAATCAAAAGAGATCTGAATATTTCTGATTTGTTGATCTCCTTTTGGTGATGGTGTTCTTGAGTGAATTCTTTTAGACAGAGAATGTCTACAGCTCTTTCTCTTTTTCTCTTGTGAACAGTTGGTGTTGAGAAAGATGTTGTCCAGAGAATGTTTTTTTTCTTGTTCTTCTTGTTCTGCTTATCTGTCCTATGAGAGATTCAAAAATCTTGAGTTTTATTCCCTGGTTCTGAATATAAAAAGATCCTCTGTCAAGAATAGACGTTGGCTTGTCATTAATTACATCCTTAATTGTCTTTGTCTTCTGGGGGAAAGTCCAAAAAAACATTCCTTGATAATCCCTTGAAACTTGGTCCAGAATAAATGAAAACGGCTACAAAATCTTCTGAATTAATTGCTGAGAATAACTCCTTAAATGTTCTGAATTTGAATCTTGAAAGTCATTGAACTCTTCAGAAAAACGTCGAACTGAGCTCTACTATCTTCGAAATGAGCTCAGCGATTTGGATTTAGACAGCAACAGAGATCGTCGATCTAAGCTCAACTATCGTCGAACTGAGCTCAGAGATAGAGAATCAATACTGGAGTCAAGATCGTCGAACTGAGCTCGAAGATCGTCGAATGGAGTTCGATGATTTGTTGAAGTTGAGCTCAGCGATCGTCGAATGGAGTTTGTCGATCTGTCGAAGTTGAGCTAGACGATTGTCGATTGGAGTTCGACGATTCGTCTTACTGAGCTCGACGAAATGACTTAGTCTCCAAACTGAAAAACCTTGGTCTTGAGGGCAGCTTCCAAACCTAACTACTAACCCTTAGACTCAATCCTAATTGACCTTTAGATCTATACAGAGAGGTCAAAAACAGGTTTCCTATAGACATAGTGATCCTGACCCAAATTAGTAATACGGTGTTCCAACAATCTCCCCATATTTGGGTTAGGATTACTGTTTATAGAATTTTGAGAATTAAAAGAACAACAATATACAAAGCAACAATAAACAGCAACAAGGCAGAATCACAGATATATTAACCCAGACAGAAATCATAAATCAAAATAATTGTCACCTTACAGAATTATTCTTTCTCCTTGCTCTTTATAAGCTTAATTTCTCTATTAGGATCAAGAGCTTCTTTCTTTGATCTTCTGTCATCTGCTGGACCTAAAAAAGTTTGTTGTTTAGACCTTGGTACCACAGCTTCAGGGTGCAGCTCCATATATCTTTCAGAATCAAAGAATTTGCTTGAGGCATATCTTTCCAGTTCTTTCTTTCTTTGTTCAGACAATGTAGTAAAGCTTGAGGTGTCCTTGCCTTGCTCTTTGGCTTTCTTGATCTGATCTAAGGCAGCTAATTCTTTCATTCTGGTAGTCCAAGCATTAGGGTTATTTTCTAGATCCTCAAAGGGCACTGGAGGCTCATATCTGTTGGATGGATTGTCTTGAGGAGCTCTGGATGAGACTACTTCTTTTAACTTGTAGGGAAAAGGGCCTTAAGTTGTGTATAATGAAGCTTGTCCTTCCCTGGAGTATGGATGTTGCCTGGAATAGCCTTTGGAGTAGACTTGGAATTCCCTTTGGCTTCCTCTATACCTTCGTCTTCTAGATTGAGAACCTCTGGACTGGCTTTCCCTATATTGGGATCTTGCATGAGGCTGATAGGGGGTTTGGCTTTTAGCAGAAGGATGAGCAGCTGAGCTTCCACCTGCACCTGCATCAGGAGGAGGTGGTGGAGGAGGATGAGGATGATGAAACTGAGAAGATCCTTTCTCAAACTTCCTCTTCTTCGTAGCTTTTAGTTAGTTCTTGGAATACTGCATCCAATGCTCAGTAATGGGGCAGTCATGAAGAATGTAATAAGGAATATCATTAGTGTCCTTTACTTTGGCTGGAGGCACACTTTTCATAGCTTTGCTCCTTGCCTTTCTTTTCCTGGCTATGATGCCAGAAGAATCATCAGAATCAGTCCTAAATTCATCACTTTCAGAGCTTTGCTCATCATATAAGGCATCAATCTGTTTCATATAATCTTTTTGAAGTTGGGTTGGAGCAGATGAAACAGCAGTTGTAGCAGCAGCAGATACAACACTAGTAACAACAGAAGTTGTAGCAGTAGCAGTATCAACAACAGACACAGAGCTTTCTGGAGCAATACTTGCAGAAGATATAGCAGCAGTAATATCAGCTGTAACTGGAGCAGCCACAGATTCAGAGAAAACTGTTTCAAAAACACTACTTTCAGATACAAGAGCCTCAGCATCAGTAATAACAGCAGGAATAACAGTATGCTCAAAATCATATGCCTTTGTCATCTACATATCCTTAGAGATTAACTCATCAGCAGTATCAACAATATCAGCAGTAGCAACAGAAACATCAACATTTACAGCAGTAAGATCACTGGGAACAGAAGGCTCAGCAGGAGTAGCAGCAGCAACAGAACTAGCACCATAAACTGAAAGTACAAAAGAATTTATAACACTGGTGTCACAACTTGAGAAGGGCACAATGGCCTTGGAAAGATCCTCTGATGGCTGGACTGCAACTTTCTCTGGAAGACAACTGAAATAAATTGAATCAAAATCTGAGAGCAGGGACCTGAGGTCTACTAAAAAGACAGCAACTTGAGGTGGAACTGGAGCTAGAGTTGCGGTAACAGCAGCAGCAGCAGGAACTGAAGAAATGGCAGCAAGCAATCTCACATCTTCATTAGGCATCTCCCCCTGCTTAGATTCAGATACAGCTGGATCAAGGCACCCAAATGAAGGGATTGCCTGAGGAAAGAGAGAAGATAGCCTGGCATAGAGGGCTGCAACTGACTGAAGAAGTGGAGCCAAGGAGGTCTCCACCAGAAGTGACAGCCTGGGAGCTATCAGTTCATACAGTTGGTCAGCTAGGGCTGGAATGTCTACATGCTCAGTAGGGACTGGAGCAGAGGTAGAGAATGGAGGAGCAACAGGAGATGTTGGTGGACTGGTGTATGGGGGAAGTGAAGGTTGAGGTGTGGGGATTGTGGAAATGGAAGACAGTGGGATGGAGATAGAGGGTGTAAAAGAGGGTTGATCAATAATGTCTTGTAGAAGCTGTTGGTAAGAAGTTGATGAGGAGGGTAGCTCAGGAGGGGATGAAGGTGAATCTTCCATGAAGGAATCATCAAGAAGATTGAATGAGGGAATGGTGGATGATGTATCAATGACTGGTTGAGGGTAGTGGTGTAATGGGTGGAAAATTTCTTCTGGTGCTTGAAGAGTAGGAATTGGGGCTGGAATTGATGTTGGAGATAGGCTAGAAATGATGATGGTGGATGAGATTGGAATGGTGGATGGAACTGGTGGAGATGGAATAGGAGGAGGAGGAGAAGTAGCAGCAGGCAAGTCATCTCCAGGGGCAGAGACGTGAGGGGAAGTGACTGTTACAGTCCTTGTGCCTGAAGTTGTGCTTGCAGAAGGCCTGCTAGGCTTCACTATCTGCCTGTCCCATTTGCCAAAGAGGGCACAGGACAGCCTTTTTGAAGCATTAATATGCATCCCAGATGATACAAGCAGTGCAGGGCATCTGTTATGAAGAAAGAGCCCTAGGATCCTCCCAAAATTAACAAAATTCTTGTTTATTTTCTTCTTGATCAGGTCAAAGAAGACCTCTCCCCAGTTCAACTGTTTCTTATCCAAAATGGCTCCCATCAGGCACAGCTGATACCTAGAGATAGTATCATGTGCTGAATGCTTGGCCAGCAAAACCTTTCCCACTACATCAGCCAAAAATCTATATTCCACAGCTAAGTTCTTTTTCAGCAGCTTGCTAGGGTTAGAATCAGAATGACCCATTCTTGCAAGTAAATCAGAAAATTCCTCTCCAGATAACTCAGCAGAATCTCTTCCAGAACTTAACTCAAAAACTTCTGTCAGAATAGCTGGAGTCAAAGGTACCTGGGTTCCAGAAATTGAACCAACCAATGTGTTTTGGTCCTGATTGTGGGCAGTGTAAACCCACTCCTTAATCTCATCAGCAGCCAACTTGATTCTTGTCGACATGATGGTAACAAGCTTCTGCTCCTTGAATAGTTCCAGAATATCTTGAAAAACCTGATCAGTGGTGCTGAAGGACTCCATGTCTATATCAAATCCAGCATCGAATTTCATTGCGGCTAGAACGGCAACAGAGACGGACTTGGTTACCTGCAAAAATCAACAAACAAAATGACCAAGTGTAGAGATGTTAGGAGGGAAAGACAAATTTTTGCAGAGAGAACGAAGCCGCAAAGAGAGAACGACGGCGAAAAATGAATTTTATATTAGGGTTCGACGTAGAAAAGGAAAGATCGTTGAACTCAGTTCGACGATCGGGGCTTCTAAAGGAATCTGAAAGGTCTTCAATATCGTCGATCTCCGTTCGACGATATTGGAGAGCGTCGAGCTCTGTTCGACGATAGTTCAGAGAACAAAATCGTCTAGCTCCGTTCGATGATCGTTGACCGGAAGAGATAGTTCAGACTATCTGAGAAGCGCTGAACTTAGGTCGACGATTTCGGAAAGCGTCGATCTCTGTTCGACGATCTGGGAGAAAATCGTCGAGCGCAGTTCAGAGACCAGAAATACACTCTAGACACTTAGAAAAATCAGGATGTTTGCCTAGTCTTGGTCAATTTTTAGAGTTTCAAAATCTTGGAACTTATTATAGATTTCCTCCATCTAACATTCCTAACTGATTTAGGAAGAAGGTGTGTTTCTTTTCATCCAAGCGCTTGGTGAAAATATCTCCCCTTTACAAATCAGTTGGGATATATTGAAGTTCAATTTTATTCTTCTCAACATTATCCCTTAAAAAGTGATGTCTAATTTCTATGTGTTTTGTCCTACTATGGAGGACTGGATTTTGAGCTATAGAAATAGTACTGGTGTTATCACAAAATATTTTTGACTTCTCTAAGTTGTAGCCATAGTCTAGGAGTTGGTTTTGAATCCACAATATTTGTGAACAACAACTGCCTGCAGCCATATATTCAGCTTCAGCAGTTGAAGTTAACACAGATGTTTGTTTCTTGCAAAACCAAGAGACAAGTCTGTCACCAAGAAACTGATAAGTTCCACTGGTGCTTTTCCTGTCAATTCTACATCCAACATAATTAGTATCAGAAAATCCAGTTAAGCAAATGCTGAATCTTTTGGATACCAGAGACCTAGATTTGTACAACTTTTAACATACCTGAGAATCCTTTTTACTAAAGTTAGGTGTGACTCTCTAGGGCTCACTTGGAATCTAGCACATATGCATGTAGCGAACATTATGTCTGGTCTACTAGCTATAAGGTACAGTAAAGAGTCAATCATTGCTCTATATGTTGTCTGATCAACAGGTTTCCCATGTTCATCAGCATCCAATACAGCATTAGTAGGCATGGGTGTTTTCATACAGGATGCTTCAGACATACCAAATTTCTTGACCAATTCATTTGCATACTTGGTTTGAGAAATAAAGATGCCTTCAGCATGTTGTTTGACTTGCAATCCTAGAAAGAAGGATAGTTCACCCATGCTACTCATTTCAAATTTAGAATGCATTAGGTTGGAGAACCTTCTGCACAAATTTGAATCAGTAGAGCCAAAAATAATATCATCTACATAAATCTGTACTAGTGGGGTATGAGACTTATGGGTTCTAATGAAAAGAGTTTGGTCTACTCTACCCCTTATAAATCCATTTTCCAGAAGGAAGCATGCTAGGGTCTCATACCATGCTCTAGGAGCTTGCTTGAGACCATATAATGCTTTGTTCAACTTAAAAACATAATCAGGATAAGTTGGAGAGATAAAACCTGGAGGTTGTCTGACATAGACTTCTTCTTTGATGTCTCCATTTAGAAATGCACTCTTTACATCCATCTGATATACCTTGAAGCCTTTATGTGCTGCATAAGATAAGAAGATTCTGATGGCTTCCAATCTTGCAACTGGTGCAAAAGTCTGGTCATAGTCTATGCCTTCTTCTTGAGAGTAACCTTGAGCAAGTAGCATTGCCTTGTTCCTTACAATTACTCCTTGATCATCCAATTTGTTTCTGAACACCCACTTTGTTCCAACAATGGAGTGATCCTTAGGCTTTGGCACTAGTTCCCAAACTTTGTTCCTTTCAAATTGATGCAACTCCTCTTGCATTACAATGATCCAGTGTGGATCTTGCTCTGCATCTTGAATGGATTGAGGTTCAATTTGAGATAGGAAGCAAGTGTGCAATAGGTTTTGGTTGACCTGATTTCTGGTTTGCACACCAGCTGAGATGTCTCCAATTACTTGGGAAATTGGATGGTCTCCTGATGTTACTAAATCAACAGGGGGTGTTGATTGTTCACCAACCTGTGTTGTTGTTTCCTCTTGTGGTACAACAACTGGCTCTTCAAGTTGTTTCTCTTCAATATGTTGAATGCCTTCTTCATCTTCACTGTTTTCCTCTTTTTGAGTAACCTGTAACTTGTTCAAGTCTTCAACAAGAGATTGTTCCTGCAAAGGTTCTATGGTAGAAGTATTCTTCTCCTTGAAAGACATGTTAGATTCATCAAATGATATGTGAACAGATTCTTCTATTTTAAGAGATGACTTATTATAAACCCTATAAGCCTTACTGATCATGGAGTATCCCAAAAACACTCCTTCATCAGCTTTAGCTTGAAATTTTGCTAAATATCTCTTGTCATTATTATGAATATAACAAATACAGCCAAAAATTCTAAAATAATCAACTTTAGATTTCTTCCCTTTGAGTAATTCATAGGGAGTCTTGCCCTTTAGTTTATGTATTAAACTTCTGTTCAGCACATAGTTGGAGGTGTTCACTGCCTCTGCCCAAAAGGATAGAGGAAGGTGAGCATCTGATAACAATGTAGTGGCAGATTCAATAAGGGTTCTATTTTTTCCTTTCAGCTACCCCATTTTATTGAGGAGTTCTAGGAGCTGAGAAAGTATGCATGATCCCTTCACTCTGACAGAACTCTTGCATAAGAAGAGAATCAAACTCTGTCCCCATGATCACTTCTGATCAGGGCAATGTGAGTATTGAACTCAATCTGTATACATTTGAGAAACTCTGTCAAACACTTAAAGTTATCAGACTTCTTTCTCAGAAAGAACACCCATGTGAATCTAGAGAAGTCATCTACAACTACTAAAGTGTAAGATTTCCCTCCTAGGCTTTGTACTGTAATGGATCCAAAAAGATCCATGTGTAACAGATATAAGATCCTAGGTGAATCACTCTTATTAAGTGACTTGAAACTATTTTTAGTTTGCTTGTCTAATTGACAAGCCTTGCAGAGTCCTTCCTTCTTGTAGGGGCCAGAAGGTAGTCCTCTAATAAGGTTATCCTTGGATAGCCTAGCAATAGTTCTAAGGTTTAAGTGTCCTAATCTCTTATGTCATAAAACATTAGGTCTACAAACAGAATTAAACAGGGAAATATCTACATCTGTTGAAAGAAAATCTACTAGATAGATGTTACCTTTCCTTTTACCTGTCAACACAGTTGTGTTGTCCTCTGACTTTATCTTGCATAATGCTTTGCTGAAAGTCACCTGCTAGCCTTCATCACATAACTGACTGATGCTGATCAAATTGTGCTTCAGTCCTTCCACATAGGCTACCTTCTTGAATGTCACTGTCCCAATCTGGACTACACCATATCCTTTAGTTTGTCCAAAGTTTGAATCACCAAATATGACTTTGGGTCCAAGCTTGGCTTTAAAGGATGTGAGGTTGTCCTTGTTTCCAGTCATGTTCTTTGAGCACCCACTATCCAAGTACCATTGTTGGTTTGATGTTGGATAGGTCTTCACCTGAACATAAAATAATTCAATTGTTTTTGACCCAGTTTACCTTAGGCCTAGGTTGATAACCTTTAAACTCAGAAATAAAAGACATCCCAGGTTGACTCTTATAACCTTCAGGATGATATCTCCTTGGAGGTATTATCCATTCAGTATAAGGGTTAAAGCTTTGGGATGAAGGACCCCTAGGATTGGATTTTGATTTGCTCTTGAAGGAATTTCCAGAGCTCTGATCTCTGTTCGACGATCGTGGAGCTGCGTTCGACGATCTTGGGTCAGATCATCGAGCTCCGTTCGACGGTCGACTGTGGCAGAGTTCAGGAATTAGAGATCGTCGACCGGAGTTCGACGATTTTGCCTGAGATAGTCGATCTGCATTCGGCGATCGTCGAGCTCCGTTCGACGATTTCTGCTGGAACTTAGTTTTCTTAGGCAGATCAGAATTCTTCCTAGCTACCTCTACAACTCCCTTCCCTTTATCAGAAATGAACTTGATTGGGGTTTTTAGAACTATAGGTTGGCTGGATGAAGCACCCAAGCCCAGTGTACTATTGAATCTGGAGTTCATTGTGCTTGTGATGTCCATCAGCTTAATACTTCTCCCATTAAGGGATTCTTCAAGCTTCTTGGCCTCTGATAGCTCACCTTTCAGTGAAGCTATCTGCTCCCTACAGCACTCCAACTCCTCAGAGAGTTTGAGGTTTTCTGACTTTAAGGTACTATGTTCAGATGATTGATTTCTGAGAGAGATAATTTTCTTCTCAGATTTTAGTAAGTCTAAACATAATGCTTTAAACTCAGACTTATAGTCCTCTGAATTGAAATCAAATGAACTAATTACCTGGTCCTCTTCAAGTTGAGTCTCTGAGTCTAACTCTGACTGTTTTGCATCTGAATTATGTTGAGAGGCATTGATTGTCATCATGCAGAACTCCTTCTCTTTAGCATCATCTTCATCATCACTTGAGCTGGATGAAGCTTCTGATTCTTCTTTAGTTTCACTCCAGGATTCAGCAACAAATCCCTTCCTTGTGTGTTTGTTCTTGCTTGAGGAGGGTTTGCCATTGCCATTCTTCTTGAAGTCTTTCTCCTTTCTTCTTTCTTTCTTGTCCCTTCTGTCCTTGTTTTTGTTCTCTGGACAGTCAGGTACAATGTGCACTGGTTTCCTGCAACCAAAGAAAACAATTTCTTTATTATTTGACTTATCATACCTTGGCTTATCATGCTCCTTGTATGATCTCTTTCTGAAGTCCTTTCTGGCCATCTTGTAGAATCTTGGCCAATAGACTAAGCAGCTCATCATTGCCTGTGACTTTGTCTTCAGGCTGATCTTTAGTTGCTTTGAAGGCTATTGTCTTTTCTTTCCTTGTGGCTGGTGAGGCAGCCTTCAGCTCTTCTTCTCTGTTCTTAATGAGCAGCTCATAAGATTTGAGCTTACCCAAAAGAGCTTCTGTGGTGATCTCATTCAGACTTCTGGCATCCTTGATTGGCCAGATTCTTGAATCCCAAGTGCTTGGGAAGCACATTGGGATTTTGTCATTAAGTTCAGTCAGTGAGATCTCCTTATCCAAAGTCTTGAGTTCATTGACTATTAGACTGAGCCTGTTATACATTTCAGTTACTGGCTCAGCTTCTCCTTTCTTGAAATTCTCATATTGGGATATGAGGTGGGATCTCCTGTCCTTTCTTTCATCAGCTGAGCCTGAGACTATTTCAGAGAGTTTATCCCAGATTTCCTTTGCTGAATTACATTCAGCCACCTTTTGAAAGATGTCATCAGACATGGTCTGGGCTAAGATATTCATAGCCTTTGAATTAGCTACCTTCCACTTCTTGATATCAGCATCTGTTCCTGATGGAGGTGGAACAGCATTTGTGCTTGTGTTCTCTGGAGGTCTTAGACAAACTGTCAAAACAGAATTAAAAATATCCTCGTCAATAGAATTCATATATAGTCTAATCCTTGCTTTCCAAAGTGCAAACTTAGACAGATTGCACACTGGAGGTCTGGTGCTAGCATAATCTTTGTTCTGGGCCATGATTTGTGAAGAAATAATTTAACAATAAAATCTAAAAAGGCAGATCTAACTAGGGATCTTGGGGTTCAGGTGTTAGCCTGTGCAACCACTGTTGATGCACGAAAATGCAAGGCGGGTCGAGCACCACCAGCTAACGGTTCGAACACCGGGGAATAGGGAGACTGCGAGTAGTAATCTACTAAGTGGATGAGGGCAGGAAGAAGAACAGGGCCGTGAACCACGGCAACAACAGACTTCGCCCGTCGCGGCCTGAAAGCCTCTCTTGCGACGGGCTTTCCCTTGATTGAAGAAGGATTGGGTTACAAGTGAAAGGAAAAGGTTAACAAGAGCAGAGCGAGGGGGAGTCCGCAAGGCACAAGATTCGAGTCCGCAGCCTGTAACAAGTAGGCTTCTGGATCCGAGTCAGCGTGCCCTGGGTGCACCACCTCCCCCATATTTATAGGATAGGGGGCCTGCCCAAACGGGCAGGGCTAAAATAACCGGCTGCCCGGGGTACAGGAGAACCGGGCAGCGGTGACGGGAAGCAAAAAGAAAGAACACGTCAGTCCGCGCAGAAGGGGCGGACTGGGCTCGCGGACTAGAGCTTCCACTGCTGCTGGGCGCGCCCGCTGGAGGGAGGCGGCCTGGGCGGACGAGACACTGCGTCCGCCACTGTAGAGAACCTGATACCCCAAGCGCTGGCGGACAGGTCCTTGCGTCCGCTGCTGGGGTACCATCCTTGGTGTCCAATTGGTAATACTGCCGGACGGGGCGGACTGATAATTCACGTCCGCGCCTGCTGAAAGTGGGGCTTTGGAATCTTGTAGTATGTTGCGGACTGAGGGGTTAACATAATCCCCGCACATTTTTAAGTTTCCAGAAAACTTCGAAAATGTTTTCTTAACCGCCGAGTCTGCAAGCCTCGAAAACGCCGCCAATGCTATAAATATCGCTGGAGGGCCTGGAACTGTTGAGAATCTCGATCGACACGGGGCGCTACTCACCACTTGCTGTCTCTACTTTCCAGTCTGGCATGGCTAGGCTTGGAGCTTTCTTCTCTAGTCTCACTGCAAAGGGCGACCCCGCACTGTCGACGCCTATGAAGACCAAGAGGATTGTAAAGAGGTTGACAAGAAAAGATCCTGTCCGCCCCACAGGAGAGAGTTCCTAGAGCCAGAAGCCTGCGGAGAAAGCAGTCCGCCATGCCGACGTATCTGCTCGCGGGATGCCGCAGTCGACGCCGAACCACTGAGAAGTGAGAAGATGGTGACCTTGTCGGACTCCGCCCCTTCTCAGAAGACCGCAACCTCGGCAGACACTGCTGGCAAACACCTTGGGGCTGACGTATCTTCTCCCCATGCCCAGGTGCCTATTGTTAACCTGGATGAAGATGATAGGCGGACTGAGGAAGAGGACGATGCGCCCTCAACGGCATTGACTGCTGTGAATCCTGAACCTGTCCGCGAAAACCAGCCCGATTTAGGGGGGTCCGCCGCGGATTCTGCTGAGAAGATTGCTAAGAGGAAGAAGAGGAAGAGGGACGGTGCGACCGTCGCCGAGCTGGTTGAGAAGAAGCTGCGCGCAATGAAGGAGAAAAATGTCTCCAAGCGGACTGGGGACGCGGACTTACAACACAGGCCGCGCGACAAAGAAGTTCCAGACAGCGATCTGGTTACTCCGGAGGCCCAAATCCAGGGAGATAATTCCCTCTCAACGGTCAGTCTATCCACGGATGAGATAATTGATTCCATAGACGTCGATCAACTTGATTTAATCAACGAATCCTTGCTGGTTGTACTGCAGCAATCTGAGGCGGAGACTACTGGAAATAAGGGTGACGAACTCCCTCCCTTGTCCGTTGCGGAGGAAGAGGAGAGAGAGAGAGAGACTGAAGGAGAAGATAGAGGAGCAAAAGAAACAAATTGTTGCTCATGTTGCTGCGGTGGGGGCGGCCTCGAAGCAGGCCGCGGCGGATAAAGCCGCTGAGGATCTGCGGATTGCTGTGGAGCTGCTGCAGTCAGGTAAACTTCAACCAGCGCCTAAATACTTTCAGCGTAAGTGGATTTACAGGTCGCCGCCGCGGACGTCAAGACCAATCAGAATCATCACCGAGACAGACGATATTGTGTTCTCAACAAGTGCACCTGCCGAGAAAAGCGCAAAGGTTCACCGCAAATGGAGGAAGCGGTTAAGCGCCTTTGACCCGGAGCGGGCAAGGCGGCCAATCATCTTCGATAGTCGGCAACTCGCTGCTGTTATGTCTAAAAGTGATCTTTCATCCTTTCTTTGCATCCGCCGCGAACTGCATTTGAATGTGAAGTTGACTTTGTTTGTTGCAGGTAGAAAGTCGCCGCCGGGCTCCATCGAGAGCGGCGAGATCGCGGTCACGCCAAATACCGGTGCCGACGCGGTCTCGCATGTGGAACCCGCGGGGGATGAGCCGCCCAGCCTGAATATGATTAAAGAGTTAGAGAAGAAATTTGAAGCTGAAATGCAGTGTGTCAAAGCTGAGTTATAGAAAGCAGAGGAGCGTGAGAGGGCGTCCGCGGCGCGTGAGAAAGTGTCCGCGGAACGCGAGAAGGCCCTAAAAGACCAGATCGCCAGCATCTCGCGGGCGCTGGAGAGGTCTGAAAGGGAGAAGAAGAGGCTCGCGGATGACGTCCGATTCTACAAGGGCAAGCACTTGGTGTCAGTGCATGAAGGAAAGGAGAAGCGGACTGCTGAGGTTGCTGAGCAGAGGCCGTGAGAGCCAGATCGCGCTGCTCCGGAGGTCGCTGCACCGGCAGGTGTCCAACAGCCCGCGGATGAGGAGCAGAGGCCGGCGGCGGAGCCGATGGTGCCTCTCAGCCGGGTAGATCGGGAGGCTGCTCACATGCACCGGACCATAAATGTCATTCATCATCATCTCTGCCGTGTGTACAACGAAATTCTCCAGATAAGCGATCAAGCGGCTCATCTATGCAGAGACAGGGCAGAAAGGCCGGCGCAGACCGACAACAGGGACCGCTGAGTCCGCAATGCCTTGAGCTTTTATTTGCTTAATTGTATAATTATTTGGATAATTGTGCTTCAAGCAATGCTGTGTTGTAAAATGAACTCTATTTGATCTGTGCGGACTCAGATTATATATCAGCAAAATATGTAGCTTAATCCGTGATGTGGCGAATTGCGCGGACTAATGCTGTGTCTGCTTCTCGATATTTAATATGCAGGTGGGAAATACTGTGAACTAAGCGGATTGAAAATGTATCCGCTCCTTCTGACCTTCCGGGAGAAAAAGGCGCGATCTGAGCGGACAACCAATCGTGTCGGCCACAACTTTTTGCTTTGAGTTTTCCTTGGCATGTGAATCTGTGTTTGTATCCGCGTAATTGTTTTGCTGTTTTAACTTTTTGCGGACTGTACGGATTGGAATTGCGAGCTCTGCGGCCTGGTCAAAAAGTTGTCAGACTCTTTAGCTATAAATAGGGCCTTCTGCTTTCTCTTATGCAGGAAACAGCTGAAGTACAAGGAACCCTGCGGCCTGCAAAATGGTGTCCGCCCGGACTGATGCTGCTGTCGCCTTCCATTCCGCGGACCACCGGAAATGCACATTGACAGAGGCCGACCTGGACGCCTTTGTCGAAAAGAAGATGGCGAACTCGAACATCCTCGTCCGCCTTCCCGCCCATCAAGAAAGATTGAACTTCTCAACCGCGACCCAGATCGCCATTCCAGTGGACCATTTCGACAGCGGATTCAAGTTTCCGCTTCTATGGGAACTTGCTGCCATCTTCGAGCACTATGGAATGGTGTCTGGCCAGCTTGCGCCGAATACACTCGCTGCGATATGCCGCTTTGTCACTTACTTGCGATCTAAAAAGATTGCTTTCTCAATGAATATCTTCCGTAAGATATTCTCTGTCCGCTCTATCACCGCTTCCGGAGGTCGCCCCTACAAGGGGGTCATATACTTCTACTGCAGGGGAATGAAGGTTGTGGGTCTTCCCAACAAGATCCACAACTGGTCCTCTAGGTTCCTGATTTTTGAGGGCGACCTAGGGTTCGCGCACACCTATCCGCAGGTGCGCGCGGACTCCGCCTTCAATAGTGTGCAACTGGATGTTCTTGAGTCCGCCATTGTCGAGTTCTTGGCCAACGCTAGGCTCGACATCGAGCATTATATTCCGCTGCTGGCGAGCTTAGCGGACGTCATGCCCGAAGAGAGTAAGTAGCTTCCGAACTTAGCTTTTGCATCCGCCGCGACCTTGGTGTTTAACCCATTTGTTTTTGCAGCGACCTTGGCGGTGCCCGCTAACTTGCTGCAAATGCCCAGCGGCTTCGTCCCTACACAGAAAGAAAAGAAAGAAGCAGTCGCCAGAAAGAGGAAGGAGGAAGGGGATCCCGCAGCGGATTACTCTTCCTCAGAAAGCTTCTCCATGAGTGGCTTCGGCATCAGCCAGAAGGACCTCAGGGGGAACCCTATGGTCCACTGGCACAGCAAGAATAAACACGTCCGCTTATCCACAGTGCTTCCTTCGTGGAAGAGTCCGCGGATAACACGCCACGCCCATATCACGATCTCCGCGCTTTACGGAAAGCGGAACCTGTGCGACCTCAAGAAGGTGCCCGCCGCAGACCTCCCTCTGCTAGCCTCTCAGGCTTCTGCGAACAGCGCGGTGACAAACCACTATGTTGCCACTCTGGCCAGAGACCTGTTGAGGCAGAACGAACAACTTCAAAAGGATAATAAAGCGCTAAAGGAAAGGAATGTGCGGCTGGGAAAAAGGGTTGCTCAGCAAAGAGAGGAGCTGGGGGTGAGTTGAATTCGCAGCGGCTTTAATTTGCCATCCGCCGCGGTCTGTCTGACCTTTGCTTTTTGTTTTGCGCAGGTCGCCTATGACTTGGAAAACAACAACTTCCAGTCTGCCATGCTCCCTTTCGTAAAGGAGACCGTCGAGGTCGCTATTGAGCGACTTGTCCGCGACGGCTTCATAAAGGAGGGACTGGATGGCGTCCCTTTTTGGAGATTTTCCCTGAGCTGGCTCCGTAGGTCGCGACGATGGAGAGGGCTAAAAAAGGCAAAGATGTTATTGAGGAAGAAGGCGAAGAAGAAGAAGAAGAAGAAGAAGACGGAGGGCAAGGCGAAGAGCCAAGCGTCAAGGAAACAGCGGACAACTCTGCCTCAAGCCAGCGAGTAGAGGAACTATCCGCGGAGTCCGACACTTCTGCATCTTCCTCTGCTACCGGGAGCTCGCATAGCGGGTCCGCCTCGAGTACTGGATCGGCTAGCAGTGGGAGCGGCTCCGGGGGCTACTCTCCAGAAGTTGACATTGTTGGTGACAGCCCTGCACCTCCAGAGAAGAAACAAAGGACTACAGATTGATCAGTGTATTTTTATCTTTTTTGGTTTTTGTAAAAGTGGCGGACGCAAGATTGCAGTCCGCCGAACATATAGAATGATTTAAACAATTTTTGATGAAATAGAAAAAGGATATTTTTGGCATGTGTGCTTTCTGCAATGTTCTCTTTCCACGCTCACCGCACCGACACTTTGCAGTCCGCACGTCACGCTAATAAGTTTGAGCTTTTTATCTTGCTGATTAAAGAATATTATTTTCCGTCGGAATAAGAAGAAATTGTCAGGCGGACTCTGTTGAGTTTCAATTGCAGTCCGCACGACACATCATTTATGACGAACTTTTGCTGATGAGAGAATCCAACTTATTAACCCATTCAACATTTGTCCTTAAAAAATGACAAGAATAGCCAGCTGAGCGAATAGCCTTAAACAATGTCAAGTGGTACTTCATTTTCTAGTAGAGTCCGCATTTCTCTTTATTAACTTATCAAATTGTAATGTAAGAGAACCATTCGGCGGGCTGAGCGAATACGGAAAACCAACCCGCTCATAATAGAAATGATTATAGATAATGGTTTCAAGAAAATTATCGGACGGAGCGGATACAGAAAACCACTCCGCCAAAGATAGAATCTACAAAATCCCAAGGAAACTGGCGGACTGCACGGATAGATAAGACCAGTCCGCCAAGATAGAAATGACCCATAGCGATAAAGAAAATCAATCCGCTCTTAATACAAGAAATGATTTATAGCTTGCGACCAAGTGGGCAGGTGAGCCGGAGCGGCATACTTTCCTCACCGGGTTACATGCTATAAAATCAACCCAAGCCGGCGGACTGAGCGGACACAGAAAACCAATCGCTCACCATAGAAGAAATGACCTATAGCTTGCGACCAGGTGGGCAGGTGAGCCGGAGCGGCATACTTTCCTCACCGGGCTACAAGCTATAAAATCAACCCAAACAGGCGGACTGAGCGGATGGATAAAACCTGTCTGCACATAATTCCCTGCGAAGAGCAAGATGCTCACTTGGTGGAACGGTTCCCTGCCCTCTTGCCTGGAGTACAGTCTAAGTTGTGGGTCTCCTGCAGGCACTGCTTGAGGGTACCATGGAGTGTTCGACGGTTACAAGCTAAGATGTCCAGCGGGCAGGTGAGCCGGAATGGCATACTTTCCTCACGCGATCATCGAAGTTGTAATGATATCCTTATGACGGCATGGTAGAGCTTTACCCCACCCAGCCCTCCATAATGCCGAGGTGGGGTCAGGTACTTGTCGGGATCCGAAGTCCAGAATCCAACCGCGCTAGAGCCTGCAAGCTCCCACTACACGGTGCGAAATCTCCTCGCAACACATGGTCTTTGTGGTGTTACGCTAATGACAACAGCTCTAGGGGAGGTTTTGCTGAACTCGGCGATGTCTCCTGGTATCAGGGAACCGTTACAGGTCTTTGGAGAGAGGGAAAACAGTAGAAAAAGGTGTCAGTATGGATCCTTCGATTAATAAAAAATATATTTGCAAAGCAAACATAAGAAAGAAGAAAGAGAGTTCAGGCGCAGAACCGTTTTTTGAATCTTTCTTAGCGTTTCATCTGTTATGATTACATAAACAAAACACTTGAAGAAGCGTTAGCAGGCAGTTTCTATTCATAATAACTCTTGAAGAAGATACACAAAGTAGAGAGAAGGAGTTTCAAGAATAGAACCGTTTGAGATCATCCCCGCTCCAAGTGTGTGGTATATCCTCTCCTTCGTATGTCTGCAAGCGGTAAGCGCCGCTCTTTAATGCTTCTTTGATAACAAAAGGGCCGGCCCAATTTGGATTAAGCTTCCCAACCGAACCAGCTCTTGCAGCAGCATCAATCTTCTTTAGAACGAGATCTCCCACTTGGAAGTGTTTGATCCTCACGTTTTGATCAAAGTAGCGGGCCATCCTCCTTTTGACCTCTTCCTGTCTTATGGCTGCTTGATCTCTGATGGCCTCGACGTGTTCCAAGCTGAACCTCATCTCTTCATTATTCAACTCAAGCCAGTCCTCAACGCCTTCTCTTGCAAGCAGAACTCTGGGTGACGGGACTTCAAACTCAACTGGTATAAGTGCTTCTGAGCCGTGAGAAAGCTTGAATGGAGTCTCCCCAGTTGCGGATGATGGCGTTGTCCTAAGGGACCAGAGAACTGATGGAAGCTGATCAGCCCAGCTGCCCTTGAGATTCTGCACTTTCTTTTTTAGCAAATTGAGGATCTACTTGTTGGCTGCTTCTACTTGGTCGTTGCTTCTGGGATGATGAACTGATGTAAACCGCAGCTCTGTTCCGATCTGCTTGCAAAAATCTATCATCTCGGAGTTGTTGAATTGTGGCCCATTATCAGTGATTATAGCCATTGGAATTCCATGTCGGCAGACAATCTCACCCTAAATGAAGTTTCTGACGACCTGAGTAGTTGTCTTTGTCAATGCCTTGGCTTCGATCCACTTGCTGAAATAGTCGATCATTACGATGATGAAATGCCGCTGACTGCTTGCCATGGAAAAAGGACCGAGGAGGTCCATTCCCCAAACTGCGAAGGGCCATGGAGTTGCAATCGATCTGAGGGACTGAGCTGCTTGGTGCTGAAGTGGAGCAAACTTCTGGCACTGAACACACTTTCTGGCATAGATCTCAGAGTCTCTCTTCATAGTGGGCCAGAAATATCCTTGCCGCAGGATTCGTTTTTCAAGAGTTCTTGCTCCCGAGTGGCTTCCACACTCTCCTGAGTGAACCTCTTGCAAAACAGTGAAAGCTTCTTCTTATGAAACACACCGGGCCATGGTAGAGAGAAAAGTTTTTCTGTAGAGGACTCCCACCACTAGGAAGTAATGAGCTGCTTTTATTCTGAACTTTTTCTTATCTCTGACTGTATGATGATAATCTCCCGTTGACAGATAGAGGATGAATGGGTCCATCCAAGAGGCACGTTGGTCTACTTGCATCAGATCTCCTTCCACCACTGCCGGGCGGAAGAGCTCGGAAGTTGTCCCTCATGAAAGCATCCCATGCTTGGAAAGAAAATCGGCCTCCTCATTTTCTGTTCTGGGGATGTGCTCGATAGTAAAGCTCTTGAACCTGCCGACCTCTATCTTCACAAGAGCTAGATATTTCTTCAAGATTGGCTCTCTTGTTTCGAAGTTACCGAGGACTTGTGACGCCATCACCAGAGAATCAGTTTTGATGTGAACATGATCGATTCCTAGTTCTCTTGCGAGCCTCAAGCCTGCTAGCAAAGATTCATATTCGGCCTGATTATTTGTTACTGGAAAGTAAAATTTGATGGCCTGCTCCAATTTGACTCCGTTTGGATTGATGAGAACCACTCCTGCTCCAGAAGAACTTCTACCTGAGGCACCATCAACATAGATGGTCCAAGCCAAAGGTGACCTTTCTGCCTGATCAGAACTGGACTCTGGCATGTTTATTAGAAAATCTGCTAGGACCTGAGCTTTAATGACTGTCTTGGGCACATAAGATATTTCAAATTCACTCAACTCTATTGCCCACTTAGCTAGTCTGCCGGAATGTTCTGGTTTTTCCAACACAACCTGTAAAGGCTGATCGGTGACAACTTGAATTGAATGTGCTTGGAAGTACGGGCGGAGCCTGCGAGCTGACATGACTAGCGCCAAGGCTAACTTCTCCAAAATTGGATACCGCGTCTCAGCACTCTTCAGAATATGGCTAACATGGTAAATTGGGAATTGCTTTCTGCCCTCTTCCCGAAGAAGAACGGAGCTAACGGCCTCGGGGCCAACCCCTAGGTACAAGAAAAGAATCTCTCCTGGCCGAGGACTCTGAAGCAGGGGTGCTGAGGTTAGTTGCATCTTCAACTGCTCAAAAGCTTTGGAGCATTCTTCCGTCCACTCAAACTTGGAGGCTCCTCGGAGAGTTTTGAAGAATGGAGCACTCCTATCTCCAACCCGAGAGAGAAATCTCGCAAGGCCCGCCAGCCTCCCCCCTAACTGCTGAACTTCTTTAGGCGAACGAGGGGTAGGCATATCAAGGATGGCTTTCACTTTATCAGGATTGGGGGCAAGTCCTTCCGGAGTAAGGAGATGACCAAGAAACTTCCCCTTACTCGCCCCAAACATACATTTCAAAGGATTGAGCTTCATTTTACACCTACGCAGAGTAGCGAACGTCTCTGCTAGGTCTCGCAAGTGCAGCGAAAACGACTTACTCTTAATCAAGAGATCGTCTACATACACTTCTAGGTTCCTTCCCTTCTGATGGTTAAACACTCGGTCCATCATCCGTTGGTAGGTTTCACCAGCATTCTTAAGCCCAAAGGGCATCACAAGGTAGCAATAATAACCATCATTAGTTATGAACAACGTGTGAGGAACATCAGGCTTATGCATTCTTATCTGGTGATAACCAGAAAACGCATCTAAAAAACTCATGTAAGAGTACCCTACTGCGGAATCAACTAAATAATCTATCTGAGGCAAGGGGTAGCAATCTTTAGGGCACACTTTATTAAGTTTGGTAAAATCTACACACATTCGCCATTTTCCTCCTGGTTTCTTAACCATTACAACATTAGAAATCCAAGTAGGATATTGAATTTATTTGATAAAATTTGCTTTGAGGAGCTTTGCGACCACCTCCCTTATCGGCTCAGCAAGCTTTGTGGCTATGTCCCTCTTCTTTTGTTGAATGGGCTTGCAGCCGGGATCAACATTCAAGTGATGGCAAGCAACATCAGGATCCACTCCTGGCATGTCTTCTGCTGACCAGGCGAAGACATCCAGATTATTCAGCAAACAGGAAATCAACTCAGCCTTTTGATCTTCAGGTAGCTCCGAGTTGATGGAGAGCTTCCTCTCCTCCCCCTCAGCAATGGGGACTCCTTGCGTCACCTGGGCAGGTTCCAGGTGAGTACCTTCATCAGCAGCGGTTTCTGAACTGGGGGAGGCTTCTGCAGCTTCTGTTGGAGCAAGGGAAGGGCTGGCTTCAACCATGTTGACAGTGCGGACGTAGCACTCCCATGCTCTTCTCGGGTCACTCCTGACTCGACACATCCTTCCATCGGCAAAAAACTTGATGGCAAGGTGGTAAGTGGAAACCACCGCTTGATACTTGTTTAACAGGGGCCTGCCGAAGATGGCATGGTAGCTGCTGGGGGCATCAACCACTATGAACTGTATCTGCTTAGTTGCCCCTCCAAGCTTCACGAGCAAGATGACGCTGCCCTCCACTTCTTTTCTCTCTCCCGAGAAACCATAGAGTGGCCCCTCAGTGGAAAGCAGAGGCTTTCCAGTCCTCAGGGCCTCGAAGGTAGACTTGAACAGGAGGTTGACCGAACTCCCTGTGTCAACAAGAATTCTATCGACCGTAAAGTCTCCAACCACAGCCTTGATTACAACTGCATCATCAAATGGATTGGCTGTTTGAGGTAGATCTTCTGGACCAAAGGTGATGACTTCTCTTGGAGGAGCAACAGAGGAAGAGGCCACCTCTGCCTGGGTGATCCTTGAAATTGACGATTTTCGGGTGGACTCGGTCCCGGCTCCACCATGGATGAAGAAGAGGCGTCTTAGAACCCCTTCCTCATCTGCATCGAAGCACTCCACCGGGGTGTTGATCGGCCCCAGGCGGCCCTTGTCTTCTACATCCACACATTCCTGGTATGCCTCAGCTACTTCTTTGCCTTTCGAGGTGGATGGCTTTGAAGAGGAAGGAGAATCCTTCTTGGCCAGGTTAATCTTGCCCTCGGCAAGCAACTTCTCTATCAGCGCGCGAAAGGCCTTGCAGTCCTCGGTTAGATGGCCCTTTTCTTTGTGGAACTGGCAATATTGTGCATTATTTCTTGGCTTCCACATTTTCTGAGGCTCTTGCCTCTTTTCTTCTGATCTTCTTTGCAAGATCTGGATGACTTCGTCAAGGTCCAGATCTGCAGCGTCCTCCATGGGGCTTTCATCAAATTGGCCCGGAGCAGGCAAGGCTGCTTGTTGGAGGATGGGAAGAGCTTGCAATGGAACGGCGGGAGTGGCGGCCAACGGCAGTCTCTGCTCACGAAACTGTTGATGGCCTTGGAAAGGTTTCTTGTTGTGAAAGTTTCTGCCTCTTTGAGACGGAGGCTTGAAGTCTGGGCGAGGGGGTTTGCCACGAGAGGAAGAAGCGGAGGCATCCATTCCTTCAGCCTTAGCTGTCAGGGATGAGACATAAGTTGGATTGGCATTTTCTCCTTCTATGAAACGGTTGACCATGGCGATCAACTCCTGATAAGTCTCAGGTTCCTTGGTTGTTGCTTTAAACTTCAGAGGGCCTTCCCGGAGGCCATGTATCAAGGCGACCTTATAATAATCGGGGTTTACATTTCTGACCCCTTGGATTTCTCTCTGAAAGCGATCAACGAATCGCGCCACCGATTCATTATCCCTCTGCTTGATTTCAAATAGGGCAGCTGGCCCATTCTTCCTCTTCCTTGAGTTAGCAAACCTCAGCAGTAACTGGCTACGAAGCTCTGCAAAAGAAGAGATTGTGCCCGAAGGCAGCTTGTAGAACCACTCTCTCGCTTGTCCTTCGAGAGTGGTAACCAGCAGTTTACACTTAATTGCATCTGAGAGGCATCTCAAAGAGACCGCCCCCTCAAATACTTGGAGGTGAGAAGCTGGATCTGTCGCTCCTGAATAGAATGGGATGCGAGGCTCCCTGAAGTTGCTCGGGGCCGATTCCCATCGGATCCGGTCGACAAAGGGAGACGGGGTCTCGAACTCTACGGGGTAGAATGGGCAGACTGGAGCTGGGGAGTCCATGGGCTCGGTGGACTGGCGGTCAGCAAAATGAAGCCGGCGGGCAGGAGTGCCCCTGGCAGCTTCTCTGAAGAAATTTCTGAAAGCGAACTGCTCCACCTGAGGGCGCAGAGGGGCAGCGGATTGAGCAGGGTTCCGAGAAATTACTGGCGACTGCTGAAGCGGAGTTCGGCAAGCTGGGGTCTGGCGGACTGGCGAGTCCGCTGGGTCCGCTGCGGCCTGAGGAGCAAGCCGCTGGGCAAGCGCGAGCAGAGCTTGGCTGATTGCGTCGAGACGCTGGTCAGTCTGCTGGCGGGACTGCTCGGCCTCAAGGTGAGCTTGCTCAATCGCGTCCCAAAGAGAGTCCTCTGAAGAGATGGAGCGGTCTGAGGAGTGGGCTCTGCGGTCTGACATTTCTGTCCGCTGGTTTCAAAACACTACTCGGATCTGAAGGTCGCGTGTTAACTGTTGATGCACGAAAATGCAAGGGGGGTCGTGCACCACCAGCTAACGGTTCGAACACCGGGGGATAGGGAGACTGCGAGTAGTAATCTACTAAGCGGATGAGGGCAGGAAGAAGAATAGGGCCGTGAACCATGGCAACAACAGACTTCGCCCGTCGCGGCCTGAATGCCTCTCTTGCGACGAGCTTTCCCTTGATTGAAGAAGGATTGGGTTACAAGTGAAAGGAAAAGGTTAACAAGAGCAGAGCGAGGGGGAGTCCGCAAGGAACAAGATTCGAGTCCGCAGCCTGTAACAAGTAGGCTCCTAGATCCGAGTCAGCATGCCCGGGGTGCACCACCTCCCCCCTATTTATAGGATAGGGGGCCTGCCAAAACGGGCAGGGGTAAAATAACCGGCTGCCCGGGGTACAGGAGAACCGGGCAGCGGTGACGGGAAGCAAAAAGAAAGAACACACCAGTCCGCGCAGAAGGGGCGGACTGGGCTCGCGGACTAGAGCTTCCACTGCTGCTGGGCGCGCCCGCTAGAGGGCGGCAGCCTGGGCGGACGAGACACTGCGTCCGCCGCTGTAGAGAACCTGATACCCCAAGCGCTGGAGGACTGAGCGGATAGGTCCTTGCGTCCGCTGCTGGGGTACCATCTTGGTGTCCAATTGGTAATACTGCCGGACGGGACGGACTGACAATTCGCGTCCGCGCCTGCTGAAAGGGGGGCTTTGGAATCTTTTAGTATGTTGCGGACTGAGGGGTTAACAACCACCAAGGTGTGGTATGTTTAACCAACCTCCCTCTGATACCAATTGAAAGTGTGAGCTAGATCTGATATACTCTAGAGGGGGGGTGAATAGAGTATGGTGCTTAAAAACTTTTTATAATAATTGTTGTAATCTGAGTGAACAGGGAAGCAAATAGTACAGAACCTATCCAATCACAAACTACAAAAGAAACTAATCACAGATCCTAACTAATCACAGATCAATCACAGCCAGAAACAAAAATAAAGACAAGCAAGCCAGAAGACACAAGGAGCTATAGTGGTTCCCCTAAACTTGGGTACATCCACTCTTCTACCACCCTAGGTAGGAATCCACTGCAGGATGAGTTGATCAAGTGTCCTGGGCACCAATGAGCTTTTGATAAGGTGCTCAAAAACCAAACCAGATTTTTTGATCTGGTGTCTTGCCAGCAATGAGCTTTTGATAAGGTGCTCAAAAACCAAGCATAAACTTTTGAAGGGAGTTTGAAAAACCCTTTACAGAGATGGGGATGAGAGAGTGATGGAAGTCTTGTCTTTCTCAAAGCAGCTGAGAAGACTATGTGGATTTTGATGTTGTCAAAGCTCCCCCTGAGTTCTTGAGATGTTCAGGAAATGAAGCTTTGTTGTAGGGTGATAGGCCTTCAGAAGTTGATCTCCAGCAAATGATGATTTCAGCAACAGCTGAAATGTTAGATGTCTGGAGTCTTGAATGAAGATGGCCTTGAACACTTGAATCAAAAGAGATCTGAAGATTTCAGATTTGTTGATCTCCTTTTGGTGATGGTGTTCTTGAGTGAATTCTTTTAGACAGAGAATGTCTACAACTCTTTCTCTTTTTCTCTTGTGAACAGTTGGTGTTGAGTAAGATGTTGTCCAGAGAATGTTTTTTTTCTTGTTCTTCTTGTTCTGCTTATCTGTCCTATGAGAGATTCAAAAAGCTTGAGTTTTATTCCCTGATTCTGAATAAAAAATGATCCTCTGTCAAGAATAGCAGTTGTCTTGTCATTAATTACATCCTTAATTGCCTTTGTCTTCTGGGGGAAAGTCCAAAGAAACATTCCTTGATAATCCCTTGAAACTTGGTCCAGAATAAATGAAAACGGCTACAAAATCTTCTGAATTAATTGCTGAGAATAACTCATTAACTGTTCTGAATTTGAATCTTGAAAGTCATTGAACTCTTCAGAAAAACGTCGAACTGAGCTCTACTATCGTCGAACTGAGCTCAGTGATTTGGATTTAGACAGCAACAGAGATCGTCGATCTGAGCTTAACTATCGTCGAACTGAGCTCAGAGATAGAGAATCAATACTGGAGTCAAGATCGTCGAACTGAGCTCGAAGATCGTCGAATGGAGTTCGACGATTTGTTGAAGTTGAGCTCAGCGATCGTCAAATGGAGTTCGACGATCCATCGAAGTTGAGCTAGATGATCGTCGATTGGAGTTCGACGATTCGTCGTACTGAGCTCGATGAAATGACTTAGTCTAAAAACTGAAAAACCTTGGTCTTGAGGGCAGCTTCCAAACCTAACTACTAACCCTTAGACTCAATCCTAATTGACCTTTAGATCTATACAGAGAGGTCAAAAATAGGTTTCCCCGAGACATAGTGATCCTGACCCAAATTAGTAATAGGGTGTTCCAACACGGCCATTGCCTCAGCCAACTTATCCCGGTCTCCTCCTACCACCTCTACCTCGATGTCGCTCTCCATCTCCATCTCCTCCCTGCCGCCTCCTGCTCCGCCGCCTCTATCCTCTGCTCCATCTCCTTAGCTCCCTCCTACCAAGAGATGTAGTTTATGGCGGTGACGTAGCATTACCGTGCCACTTTAGGGTCACCCCGGACCTGGACCTGGATCCCCTCGGCATTGAACTTCAAGGATTGGTGGAAGGACGAGGGGATGCAGAGGAAAGTACTGATGAGGGGCCTCCCAAAGATGGAGTTATAGCTGCTGGGGGCATCCACGATGACAAACCTGAAATTTTAGGACTGCCCCTAGGTAGACATGGAGCCCCACTCCTCCCTCTACCTCGTTCCTCTCCCCCGAAAATACAAACATGGTCTCATCCGAAGCCAGCACCATTTCACCTCCACTTTCATTGCGTCGAACGCCTTCTTGAAGATGACGTTGACGGAGCTTCCATTATCCATGAGGATCCGGGATATGGTGAAATTTTTGATGGCCGTCTGGATGACCAGTGCATCGCAAAAGGGATCCTCATGACCCGGCATATCACTCCTTGAGAAGGTAATCCTCTCTTCTGGGGGTGGGGTTTGGGATGTGGATCCAACGCTCCGGCGATACATAGCACGGAGGCTTGCCCTCCGAGAGGCCTCTACCCCCCCCCCCCCCCCCCCACCCCCATGGATCACTCCGATCACTCCCCGGGTCCCGACATCTGCCCGGTCTTCGCACCGATCCTCCTCCGCCCGAGGTAGGACCTCCTCAATCCTCACCTCTTGGCACAACTGTTGTTGTTGCTGCTCCCTGTTTCCCCTCATCTCGAGGATCTCCAGGCACGTGGCCGTAGCGTGCCCTTCTTCTTGATAGAAGTCGCAGTAGGGCAACTCCACCCTAACTTCTCTTCTCCACCTCCGCGCCGCTCTCCTCCTCTCCACCATGGCTATGGCCATAGCCTGATCTTGATTGGGGAGTGGAGGTCTTTATGCCTGCCTCCAACCCGGGGGTGGAATTGATCCTGGGCCCCCTGGTGGTTGTCCCTTCCCTAGTATCCTCTCTATGGCCCATGGTATTGCCACTCGGGCCTCCATCCCAACTGACAGTACGTCTCCTGTCGCCCCCACCTGGGCTGATGCTGTCCTTGGAGCTGCCTCGGATCCCTTTGCCGAGGTTCGGCTCTCCTCTCCTCTGACACCTTGCCGCCTCTTTGCTCCTTCTCTTCCCCTGTGGCCCACCTGGCCAATTTCAGGGCAAACTCTGGATTTGTCGCTTGCTCATTGACTTCCCTCGCCGCCCTCTCCATCTGCACCTCGTAGGAGAGGGGGGAACTCTTTTCAGCTCTTTCCTGAAGAATCCCTTTTACAGCCCCAGGGTGAAAGCCATCTTAAGGCTATGGTCGGGCATCTCCTGGACCTGGGTGACCTTCTCCTGAAACCGGTCAACATAGCTCCCCAAGGTCTTATTCACTCCCTGCTTGATGTGGAACAGGGACTCTGACTCCTTCTTCCTCCTCTTCGAGGTAGTGAACCTCAACATGAACCCCTGACACAGGTCCTCGAACCAATAGATGGAGCTGGCCGAGAGATGGTGAAACCACTCCCTCGCCTTCTCCTTGAGGGTGATAGCGAAGAGCCGGCACTTGAAGCCATCTGACATCTACTGGATCGAAACCATGTCCTCGAACCATTGGACGTGCTGGACCGGATCTCCCTTCCCAGTGTTGTAAGACATTTCGAGTTCCCTGAACACTTCTGGAACTGGGGCAGAAGAGACCAGCTTGCTAAAAGGGATGCCCCCCTGCCGGGCGAGCCGGAGAATCCCTCGCTCCCATGTCGCCAAACTGGCCTCCGCTCGCCAAGCTGGGAAAAAGCACGCACACGGGGAGCTCTCATCCCCTTCCTTCTTCGACAACCTCCCACCCGACTCGCCTGCTGGGAGCCTCCTCACCCAAAGACGGGGCAGCAGCAATCGAAACTGCTGGATTCGAGCACTCGGCCCGCGCGCCAAGTACGAACTTGACGAGGCTGAGCACCTCGTTCTTGAAATCTTCAAACATCCCCATCGTTGTCATAGGTGGCGGGGG
This sequence comes from Platanthera guangdongensis, assembly GCA_039583875.1. Taxonomy (NCBI): domain Eukaryota; kingdom Viridiplantae; phylum Streptophyta; class Magnoliopsida; order Asparagales; family Orchidaceae; genus Platanthera; species Platanthera guangdongensis. The sequence goes on from CM077159.1 coordinate 67,428,093, forward strand.
CGGCGAGTCCGACATATCTGAGCCTTGTCCTCCCTTCATCGAGCCTGCTGGAAATTTTCTACGCTGACCACTCTCCATGCTCACTGCACCAAAATGTTGAAACCGAACTTTGGTCTCTGTGGACTTCACCCTTGGGGAATGGGTGATCGCACACCTACTTCTTTCCTACAAGCAAAATGACAAAGGGAGACAAGAGGACCAAACCCAAGGGCTCGACGAGGAGGACCCACCACACACCTGGAAGATCTTAGAGTGCTTCCCCTCCTTAGCCAAAGGCCGAGCTAAGCTACCTCAGAAAGCGCTAAAAGACTAAGGAGCAAGTGAGTTTGAAAGTGTGCCTTTTGAGGTGCCCCTTGGGTCTTGTTTATAGATTTCTTGAAGTGACCTGCAAATAGCCAACCTCCGCTGTTTTGGACAGCTATGTGCAGCCCAACTTGATCTGCCAACAACGCAACTCTGCTATTCTAACAAGCTATTTGCACCCATGGGAGGGGCATCCAGGTAATTTTACCTTTGGGCCCCACTGGGCAGGTCCCATGGATATGGAAGTCCGCTCGCCACTACTCTTTACGCCCAGGGGGCGGGTGCGACCTGGCTCTCGTAGCTCGCCTTTTTGCGCTTAGGCGAGTGCGAGCCAGGCCACTGCGACCCTCCAATGCCTCTGTTAAGGCGGGCTGGCGGCCAGGTCGCTTATAGAAGAGCGGGATGGCCCGGTCTCAAATTGCCGATGCGGGAGCCCCGTATAGGGGCTCACTGATCTGGACACGTCGAACCCAACCCCGAATATTAGTTTGACGAATGTCAAGCCCGAACTCTACTCGACGAATGCAGACCACAAACTCTGCTCGACGAATGCCGAGCCAAGCACTGCTCGACGAATTCCGACCCAAACTATGCTCGACGAATTCCCGACGCGAGAGAGAGAGAGGGGGAGGGGCCAGCTCGCGCGGCTCGCCCTCCTAACTTGTGAGAGAGCAAGCTGGCCATCTGTTGCATGACCGAATGTTGTTTTGGTGAGGTGAAAGGAGGGGTTAGACCTGATTTACTCTAGAGGTGGGGTGAATAGAGTAATTAAAAATTTTGGCTGTTTTAAGTTTTTATTTCAGAGTGAAAAGAAGTGATACCAACAATATATAAAGAAAAGAACAGCAGCCTAAGATATTCTATCTATCACAGCCATAGTAAGAATAAAAGATAAAATGAGCAACCAGATGACACAAGATTTTTATAGTGGTTCCCCAGCCTAGGTATATCCACTCTTCTACCACCCTAGTAGGAATCCACTACAGGTTTTGATCAGGTGACTGCCACCTTTGAGTTTTTGATAAGGTACTCAAAAACCAACTCAAGTCTTTTGATCAGGAGACTTGCAACCAAGTAATAACTTTTGAAGGGAGTTAAAGAACCCTTCGTACAGAGAGGGGGTGGGAGATTTATGGTGTCTTCTCTTTCTCAAAACAACTGAGAAAACTTGTGGATCTTGATGTTGTCAAAGCTTCCCCTAAGATATTGAATTGTTTAGGAAGATTGGAGCTTTGCTTCAGGGTGTAGGTCTTCAGCCTATTCTGTTATTATTTAGGAATCTAGTAGACTGATGTACAATGGTTGTCTCTGAGGATTCAAGACTTTTGAAGAAGACTCTTGATTTGTGATGAATGTTCTTATTAAGATACCTAGACAGAAAATGTTTCAGCACACAGAATAAACTTCAGAATAATCAGGATCTGTGTTTTGTTCTCTGAATGTTCTTCTCTGTTATTCTCTGTGTTCTCTGTGTTCTATCTTTTGTCTTCCTTTCGACTAAAGAAAGGAATTTCTTTTATCTTTTTCAGTCAATCTCTCCTTTCAATTTTTGAATTCTAGCATTAATTGCTGATTGGCTGGAGAGAATGAAATACGGCTGGAATGTCTGTCATAAATGAATTTCCCCAACTGTCCCTAATAAAACAAGAAAGTAATTATCCTAATGAAGACCATTATAAATGCTACCACTAACGGCTATATTCAGAGAATATATGCATTAATTACTCTGGACAATGCTGCTAAATAATATGGAATAAGGAGAGAAATTGAGGAAAATACTAAGTCTGGAAATGCACAGAAATCGTCGACCAGAGGACAGATTTCGTTGACCTGAGATCAAAGTTCGTCGAACTGATAATTCCAGTTCATCGGCCCAAGCTCTGTGAACTGCGTACTAAGAATGACTTGCCAAATCTCTAGTCTGAGCTCGTCGAGCTGAGATTCTAACTTCGTCGACCTGAGTTCAGAGAAAGTATTCTGGACATATTATGTTGAAATTGAGCTTCCATAATTTCATCGACCTGATTTCGAATATCATCGAGCTCAGCTCAGAGAATAATCTCTGAGTTCGTCGAGTTGAGTTCGACAAACGTCGAACTAACTTTCTGAACTGATTTTCTTCTATGTCTTGAGTCTTCTTAGGTGTTCTGCTGGCTGGTCCATCAAGGTTGAATCTAAGGACTTAGCCTAAACTCTAAGACACAAAGACATGACCCTGGCTATACAAGGTGGGTCGAACATCCTAATTAGTGAACCTAGCCCAAATCCAACTAGGGATCCAACAATCTCCCCCTATTTGGGTGAGATCACTATACAAATAGAAACATTCACAAAGCAGTAAAGATATATCTGGCAGAAAAATTAAAACATTCAGCAGATATTTATAAAGTAGTTTTGTGAAATAACAATAAGAGTTCAGAAAATATAAAAAAATTAAGCAGAATGTTCAAATCTTTTCTTTTAGCTTTTCGTTTTCCTTGTTTCCTTTATCAGAACTTCCAGAAGGCTGTCTGAATATGATTTATCTGTTTGGGGTGGCAGCTTCTCTCTTTGATATTGTCATATCAGCAGCACCAATTATATTGAGAGAAGTGGCTCTAGGTACTACAACCTCTGGATGTAATTGCATATAATCATCTACATTAAAGAACTTATTTGTTTTCTCATACCTTTTCAATTCTTCTTTTTTGTATGATGACATGGTAGAGTATTGAGAAGGATACTTTTTTTCAGCTTTGGCTTTGTTTATCATTGATAATCCAACCAATTCCTGGAACCTTTCCATTCTAGCAGTAGTAGCAGTTTCAGGATCCTCAAATGAAATGGGAGGACACTCTGGCTTCTTAGGACTGTCAGCTTTAACTGGTTCAGGAACTTGTTGTTGCTGTTGCTGAGGATATTGTTGTTGTTGTTGATGCCTGCGGGAAGGATACCTCTGCTGGTTGCTTCCTTGAGAGGACGAGGATCTACCATGTTATCTTTGGTATGTTTGAGAATATAAGGTAGACCTCTGAGATGAGCTCCCTGATGCACCAGCAGCAGGTGGAGGAGGAGGAGGAGGTCCTTTCCTGTGTCTCTGAGGAGGAGGAGAATATTTTCTGCTTTTCTTTCTATCCTTCTACTGATTCTTGGATAGCCACATCCAAGCCGGCATACCCTTATAAGGAGTGATATTTTCCAGAATAAAATATGGGGTATCATGAGTGGGATTAGGTTTTGGTACAGCTTGAGGAACAACCTTTCTTTTCTTATAAACTCTCTTTTTAGACTTTGGCTCATCATCAGAATCATCTTCCTCATCTTCATCATCTGAAGATCCCTGAGGATTGTCATATAAGGCATTAATTTCCTTTAGAGATTCTGCAGATATCAGCAACTTTTCAGCCTGAGGATGTGCTTGAGATAATGGAGTTGGAGCTGGAGTAGCTGCTTGAGGTTTTGGAGCCTGAGGCTGTTCAGCAACTATTATATTTTCAGTAATTAACAATTTTTTTTCTTCTATATCTGCCATTATGATTTCATCGAAACTTGGAAGAGGACTGTCATCCATCTTATAGATAGGAGCAGAGACAGCCTCTAGGGAAAGAGTATCTTGGCGAGCAGATATTGTATTAGTCTCTATAGCTGCAAAACTGTCCTTGAGTTGCATGACAACGTTGGAGCTTATTGGAGAAGTGTAAGGAACTATATCCATAAAAGGCTTTAGGCTATTTTCTGGAAGAAAGTTCAAATGAACTGTATCAAAAGTATTTAACAAACTCAAAATATTTACTGTGGGATTGATAATATAATCACTAACAGTGTTTATTCCAGCTACAGCTATCTCATCCATATCTATATCAGAATCAATGAAATCAATTAAATCAGCAGGGATAACTGTGTCTGCTGCTGCTTTTGTTAATGCTTCTGCTACAGTTTCTACTGCTGCTTCTGCTGGAGCTAGAGCTACTTCTTCATGGAGTATCTCCCCCTACCTGGTTTCAGTAGGCACTGGAGCCAGGCCCCTGACTGAAGAAGGTGGGACAGAGAAGGCATAGAGTTGGGCAGTACGGGATGAGATGGAATTAGCAAGAGGGGAAATAGCCTCTACTATCAAGTTTTTGATGAGTGGAGTGAGAATTGCCAAAAGAGGTTGAATGGAAGTGGGGGTGAAATTGCATGAACTCTGAAGGTGTCTGAGTGGATATGGAAGGATGGATGGGAGATGATGGTGGAGGAGAAGGTAGAGAATCTGGCATTGGCTCATCTTTAGGTTATGGAGTATGAAGGGGGGATGATAGTAAGTCAAAAGAAGGTAGTGATAGAAGGTTGGAAAGGGGGTTGTTATCTAGATGTTGTGGTAGGGGAGATGAGGGTGGCGTACCATGTTGTGATGGAGTTGGTGTACCATGTTGTGATGGAGTTGGTGTACCATATTGTGATGGAATTGGTGTACCATGTTGTGATGGAGTTGGTGTACCATGTTGTGATGGTGTATGTGTTGGAGAGTGAATATGAGTTTGTGGATGATGCACTGGAGATGATGGAGTTGTTGGAGTATGGACTGTGGTATGAACTGGTGAAGAGAGATGAATTGGGGAACCTGGAGGTGGTGGAGGTGGAGGTGGAACATCTTCAGCAGGGTGGGGAGTGGCTGGAGTAGCCCTTGTACTCGCATAAGGTATGGAGGAAGATGAGAGACCCTTGGATAGCTTGGTGATATTCCTCTCCCACCTGCCAAAGAGGGCACAAGTAATCTTCTTGGAGGAATTAATGAATATGGTCGGTGTGACCAGGGATTCAGCAGTCTTGGCTTGAAGGCAGATTCCCAGAATCCTTCCAACGCACACCACTTTCTTGATGTTCTTCTTTCTACTCATCTCAAACATTATTCTAGCCCAGTTCACATGCTTCTTGTTTACAACAACACACATCACAAGGAATTGATGCCTAGTGATGTAGTCATGGGCTGTGTGCTTACCCAGCAGTACCTTCCCGACACCTGCTAGAAACTTGTAGTCAACAGATAGATGTTTCTTCAGCAGTTTGTTGGGTGAGTCTCCAGAATAACCCATTTTTATCAACATTGCATCAAATTCAGCACTATCAATCTCTAATTCTTCTTCACCATTAACTAATCTGAAAATGTCTGTTAAGACGGCGAGGGTAAGAGATATCGCGTTACTCAATATGGTGCCCGTCATGGTATCATCATCTGCGGAGGAGGAGGTGTAAACCCATTCTCTTATTTCTGTCCCAGCTATTTTCATCCTTGTGGTCATCAGATTCTTTAGCTGTTGATCTTCAAATAATTTCAGATCTCCAGGAATATTGGGTCAAAATGTTGGAATGACTCGAAGTCGATATCAAAACCCATATCAAATTTCATTGCTCCAAGAACGCCTGCTGGAATCGCCATGAGTTTGCCTGCAACAAAAATAAAGAGATCAAGTGCAATAGAATTGAAAGCGCTGGACGGAGGTCAAAGAAAACCTAGATATAAGGTTTTTCAGAATATGAATCGACAAACTCCGTTCTACAAAAAATAAAAAAATAAAAAAAATCTTTGATCTGAGGTCGACAAAAATATTTTATAGTCAAAAGAATTCGTCGATCTCAGTCAGAAGATGTGAAAACATTTCGTCGAGCTCCGTTCGACGAAAGTTTCCCAAAGCAAATTCGTCGATCTCCGGTCGACGAAAATAACTTCACTCACAGAGAATTCGTCGATCTCCATTCGATGAAGTTCTCTAGAACTTTTCTCTGTTCATCAAACTCCATTCGACGAACATTAAAAAATTCGTCGACCATAGACAGAAATCAAATTAAAGCTTCTTCATTTATCATCCCAAGCTGATTTATAAAGAATAGATGATTCCTCTCATCCAAAGGCTTGGTGACGATATCTGCTCTTTGTAAATCAGTGTAGATATAGATAAGTTTAATTTTATTTTTGTCTACACACTCTCTAATTAAATGGTGCCTAATGTATATATGCTTAGTTCTACTATGATGGATTGGTTTTTGTGCTATTGATATAGAACTTATGTTGTCACAAAGTAGAGTTGAATTATTTAAGTTGAACTCATAATCTAGAGGTTGGTTCTGAATCCACAGCATCTGGAAACAGCAACTGCCAGCTGCTATATATTATGCTTCAGCAGTTGATGTAGACACAGATGACTGCTTCTTACTAAACTAAGAGACTAATCTCATACCAAGGAACTGACATGTTCCTAAGGTACTTTTTCTGTCTACTCTACATCCAGCAAAGTCAGCGTCTGAGTATCCAGTTAACTCAAACTCTGACTAAGTGTGATACCGAAGTCCTAGACTAGGACAACTCTTTATAATCTCAAAATCCTTTTTAAGAAAATTATGTGAGAGTTTTTAGGGTTCACTTGAAACCTAGCATAAAGACATATAGAAAACATTATGTCAGGTCTGCTTGCGGTAAAGTATAGTAGGGACCCAACAATGCCCCTATATAATTTCTAATCAATAGGTTTTCCATGCTCATCAGAATCTATTACAGCATTAGTGGCCATGAGTGTTTTCTTTGCTAAGACATCAGCCATCCCAAACTTTTTGAGAACCTCCTTAGCATACCTAGCCAGGGATATGAAGATACCATCAGGTAGCTGCTTCACATGGAGACCAAGGAAGTAGGAGACCTCACCCATGTTACTCATTTCAAACTTTGAATGCATGAGGCAGAGAACCTCTTGCATAGTTTGGAATTTGTAGACCCAAATATAATATCATCTACATAAATTTGTACAAAAAAAATTTGATTATTATGGTGCCTAGTGAATAATGTCCTATCTATAATGCCTCTAGTAAACTTATGCTCTATAAAAAAGCTAGCTAAGGTTTCATACCTAGCTCTTGGAGCTTGCTTTAGACCATAGAGTGCTTTATGCAAATTAAAGACATATGAGGGATGAGTTGGAGAGATAAAACCTAGAGGTTGTTTAACATAAACTTCTTCTTTAAGTTCTCTATTCAGAAAGGCACTCTTAACATCCATTTGATAGACTTTGTATTTCTTGTAGGCAGCATATGCAAGGAAAAATCCCGATTGCTTCCAGCTTTGCAACTGGTGCAAAAGTTTGGTCATAGTTAATTCCTTCCTCTTGCCAATAACCTTGAGCAACCAGTCTTGCTTTATTCCTGATTATAACACCTTGGGTATCTAGTTTGTTTCTATATACCCATTTAGTTCAAATGACTGGGTAGTTTTTGGGTCTTGGAACTAAATCCCACACTCTGCATCTCTTAAATTAGTTGATCTCCTCTTGCATTACAATAATCCAGATTTGATCTTGCTCAACATCTTTGATGGATTGGGGCTCAATTTGAGATATGAAGCAGGCATGCATCAAGTCTTGGTTGAGTTGATGCTTTATCTGCACACCAACTAAAATGTCTCCAATCACTTGAGATGCTAGGTGATCTCTAAGTGTGACAAATTCAGTGGGAGGAGTTGGTTGTACAACAGCTTGGGCAATTAATTCCTCTTGTGCAATTATATTAGCTGTTGTTGGCTCTCCACTGATCTGATTGTCTTCATCTTCACTTTCATCAGCAATGTGTGGAGAAGGATGGCTAACTACCTCATTGGTGAAGGTTAATTCATTCAGCTTCTCACACAGATTGGTTTCCTGCAAAGATTCATTGGTAGAAGAAGTTTTCTCCTTGTAAACCATGTTAGTCTCATCAAATGAAACATGAACTGATTCTTCAATTTTTATTGTGGATTTATTATACACCCTATACGCATTTCTTACTTGGGAATATCCAAGAAAAATTCTCATTTCAGCCTTGGCTTCAAATTTTCTAATGTGTTTCTTATTATTGTTGTGAATGTAACATAAACATCAAAATATTTTAAAGTAGTCTACTTTAGCTTTCTTCCCTTTAAGTAGCTCATAAGGAGTATAAGACTTCTATTCAGTACATAATTTGTTGTGCTTACAGCCTCTACACAAAAAGATAGGGGCATATATGCATCTGCAAGTAATGTGCCTGCAGATTTAATTAGAGTTCTATTCTTCCTTTCAGTAACCTCATTTTGTTGACGTGTTCTAGGAGCTGAGAAGCATTGTCTGATACCTTCTTTCCTACAAAACTCTTGCATAAGAAGAGACTCAAACTCAGTACAATGATCACTTCTGATCAATGTAATTGGAGTAGAGTACTCAATCTGTATGTTCTTGAGAAAATATGTAAGAACTCTGAAGTTATCAGACTTTGATCTCAGAAAGAAAACCCAAGTGAATCTAGAGAAATCATCTACAATCACTAAAGTATAAGATTTCCCTCCTACACTTTGTACTGCAATAGGGCCAACGAGGTCCATATGTAGCAAGTACAATATCCTAGGTGAGTCACTTTTGTTTAATGATTTAAAACTACTTTTAGTTTACTTGCCTAATTGACAAGCCCTACAAAGGCTTTCCTTCTTATAGTAGCAAGAAGGAAATCCTCTAACAAGGTTGTCCCTAAATAGTTTGGAAATGTTTTTCAAATTAACATGACCTTATCTCCTATGCCAAAGGTCATTATTATTGTTGATTTGATTAAATAGGCAGATTTCTATTTAGTAGACTTAAAATTAACTATATAAATGTTGTCTTGTCTATTTCCAATTAAAATAGTTTTGTTCTATTTAGTAGAAATAATGCAAGAATTTGAGTTAAAAGTTACCCGATAACCTTTATCATATAATTGACTTATTGAAATGAGGTTATGCTTTAGTCCACTTACATATGCAACCTTTTTGAAGGTTACTGCCCCAATCATGACTTCTCCAAAGCCTTCAGTCTGGCCACAATTAGAGTCACCAAAGGTCAACTTTGGACCTAGCTTGGACTTGCAATTGATTACGGTGTCCTTGCTGCCAGTCATATGCTTGGAGCATCCACTGTCCAGATATCATTATTGATTAGAAGCTGGACAGCTCTTCACCTGCATAAACAGAAGTTAGTTGTTCTTGACCCAAGTTACCTTATGTCCATCTTTCTTCACATAATTAAAACTGGATATGTATGAGTATTCAGGTTGATATTTATATCCTAAGGGGTGGTATTTCCTTGGTGGAATGATCCATTGATTAAATTGATTACTAAATGTTCTTGGTTGGTTATGAGTTTTAGCAAAATCAATTTTTATGTTGGACTGAACTGGGTTCGATGAATTCTGGAACGTTCGTCGATCTGAGGTCGACGAACGGGTATGAGTTCGTCGAACTCCACTCAGAGAATGAAGATATTCATTTTTTGCGCCCCAATTTCATCGATCTTTGCTCGACGAACAATACTGGTTTCGTCGATCGCAGTTCAGAGAATGGTTATAGTAGAAGTTTGTGTTCGCAGTTCGTCGACTTGAGCTCGACGAACTCTACATGTTTCGTCGATCGGAGTTCGACGAAAACTGCTGAACATTGTTCTGGTTATTATTTTTCTTATTCTTTCTTCTTTTTTTATTCTTGTGTGTAAGTCCATTTTGATTAAGATTGTTATCTTATACTTTCTCCTTACCCTTTTCAGAAACAAATTTTATTGGGGTGGTTAATATGATTTTCTGAATGAGTGGGGGTTGGCATGATGAAGCACCAAAGCCCACCTTGTCATTAAGTCTGGCATTAACTGTGCTTGTGATGTTAATCAACTTGATACTTCTCCCATTTAGGGATTCTTCAAGTTTCCTAGCCTCAGCCAGTTTAGATTTTAAAGATATAATTTGTTCATTTTCTAGGGTTAATTCATCTTTTAACTTGTTATTTTCTGACAGCAGGTTCTCTTGTTCAATTATTTTGTCTCTAAGTTGTTTAATTATTTTCTTAGAGTTAATTAAGTAAAGACATACAGATTTAAACTCAATTTTAAATTCTTCTGAATAAAAATCAAAAGAGGACAATACCTGATCCTCTTCTGATAGAGGTTCTTCAGTGTCTGATTGGTCAGCTTTAGAATGGGTGCTTGATGCATCAATGACCATCAAGCACATTTCCTTGGCCTTTGCTTCCTCTTCATCTTCACTGGAGCTTGAAGATGATGATTCTTCTTCAGTTTCACTCCAGGTTTCTACCACAAAGCCCTTCTCCTTCTTTTTCTATTTGCTGGAGGAAGGCTTGTTGTATTGTTGTCTTCTAGAGTCCTTCTCTCTTCTTCTTTCTTTCTTATGATTCTCTGGACACTCTGAGATAAAGTGTCCAGGTTTCCTGTACCCAAAACACACTATTTCTTTACTGGGTTTCTTATCATACCTGGGTTTTTCATCATGCCTAGATGACTTTCTCCTGAAATTCTTCCTAGCCATTTTGTAGAATCTCTTGGCTAAGAGACTTAGGAGTTCTTCACTTGATGCTGGAGCTGCAGATTCTTCAGTAGCTTTGAATGCTATGCTTTGCTCCTTTCTTGCTGGTGGAGGAGTCCTTTGTTCTGCAGCTTCTCTAGACTTTATCAACTGCTCATAAGATTTGAACTTTCCCAATAGAGATTATGTGGAAATCTCATTTAAACTCCTGGCATCCTTTATTGGCCAGATCATCGAATCCCACAAGCTTAGGAAGCACATGAGGATCTTATCATTTACTTCTGTAAGAGTGATGTCCTTGTTTAAAGTATTCCACTCATTGATTATTGAGCTCAATCTGTTGTATATGTCAGCAATAGACTCTGACTCATCCTTCTTGAAATTCTTATACTGGAGATGAGAGTTCATCTTCTATCTTTCCTCTCATCAGCAGAACCAGCTACCATCTAGTTAAGAGAGTCCCAAATAGCCTTGGCTGATGTGCATTCAGCCATCTTCTGGAAGATGCCATCAGACATAGTCTGAGCCAGAATATTCATGTCCTTTGCATCAACAATCTTGGCCTTCTTCAGAGCATCTGTCCACTCATGTGGTGGAACAACATGTGTGCTTGATGTTGATGTAGATGTAGATGCTATTGGTTGAGGAGGACCTATCAAAATAGAATTGTAGATGTCCTCATCAATGTAATTCATATAAAGCTTGATTCTTGCCTTCTAGATGGCAAACTTATTCAAGTTGCACACTGGAGGTCTGGTGCTTGCATAATCCTTGCTCTGTGCCATGCTATGAAATGAATAAACCTTAGAGAATTAAGGATCAGATCTAACAAAGGATCTTTTGCTTCAAGGGTTAGCTTGTACAACCAAAGGAACACTACTATGATACCAATTGAAAGGAGGGGTTAGACCTGATTTACTCTAGAGGGGGGTGAATAGAGTAATTAACATTTTTGGCTGTTTTAAGTTTTTATATCAGAGTGAAAATAAGTGATACCAATAATATATAAAGAAAAGAACAGCATCCTAAGATATTCTATCTATTACAGCCACAGTAAGAACAAAAGACAAAATGAGCAACCAGATGACTCAAGAATTTTATAGTGGTTCCCCAACCTGGTTACATCCACTCTTCTACCACCTTGGTAGGAATCCACTACAGGTTTTGATCAGGTGACTACCACCTTTGAACTTTTTATCAGGTACTCAAAAACCAACTCAAGTCTTTTGATCATGAGACTTGCAACCAAGGAATAACTCTTGAAAGGAGTTAAAGAACCCTTTGTACAGAGAGGGGATGAGAGATTTATGGTGTATTCTCTTTCTCAAAACAACTGAGAAGACTAGTGGATCTTGATGTTGTCAAAGCTCCCCCTGAGATATTGAATTGTTCAGGAAGATTGGACCTTTGCTTCAGGGTATATGTCTTCAGCATGTTCTGTCAATGTTCAGGAATCCAGTAGACTGATGTAGAATGGTTGTCTCTGAGGATTCAAGACTTCTGAAGAAGACTCTTGATTTGTGATGAATGTTCTTCTTCAAATACCAGGACAGAAAATGTTTCAGCACACAGAATAAAATTCAAAATAATCCTGATCTGTGTTTTGTTCTCTGAATAATCTTCTCTGTTATTCTCTATGTTCTTTGTGTTCTATCTTCTGTCTTCCTTTCGACTAAAGAAAAGAATTTCTTTTATCTTTTTCAGTCAATCTCTCCTTTGAATTTTTGAATTCTAGCATTAATTGTTGATTGCATGAAGAGAATGAAATACGGCTGGAATGTCTGTCATAAATGAATTTCCCCAACTGTCCCTAATAAAACAAGCAAGTAATTATCCTGATGAAGACCATAAGCAATGCTTCCGCTAACTGCTATATTCAAAGAATATATGCATTAATTACTCAGGACAATACTACTAAATAATATAGAATAAGGACAGAAATTGAGGAAAATACCAAATCTAGAAATGCACAGAAATCATCGACCAGATGATAGATTTCATCAACCTAGGATCAAAGTTCATCGACCTGAGAATTCCAGTTCGTCGACCTGAGCTCTGTGAACTGTGTACTGAGAATGACTTGCCAAATCTGTAGTCTGAGTTCATCGAGATAGATTATAACTTTGTCGCCATGAGTTTCGAGAAAGTATTCTGGACATATTGTGTTGAAGTTGAGCTTCCAGAATTTCGTTGACCTGAGTTCGAATATCGTCGAGCTCAGCTTAGAGAATAATCTCTGAGTTCGTCGAGCTGAGTTCGACAGACGTCAAACTAACTTTCTAAACTGATTTTCATTTAAGTCTTGAGTCTTCTTAGGTCTTCTGTTGGCTGGTCCATCAAGGTTGAATCTAAGGACTTAGCCTAAACTATAAGATACAAAGACATGACTCTGGCTATACAAGGTGGGTCAAACATCCTAATTAGTGAACCTAGCCCAAATCCAACTAGGGATCCAACATACGGACAGGGCGCCATGGTCTGCTTGTCTGGCCTGCCGGGCACACTCGGCGAACACGGGGTTGTACAATAGGATGTCCCGACGGATCGTTAGAAAAGTATTCCCATGTTTTGCTCGTACTGTTGCAAGGTGTTACAACAACAGACCACTCGAGGTGTGATGTATTATTCATAATTATAGTAAATGTTTGTATCCTTGCATGTTTTGTAAGGAGGTATTTGCGTGCTTTATAGCACATTTGGTGTATTGTGTACTGACTAAGACATCCCGAGGTGCTCAAAGGTGCGTCATTCTGAAGTGAAAAAAGGGATGTGGATTGTGAAATGGCTAAGATGTCCCGAGGTGCTCAAAGGGGCACCATCCCGAGGTGAACATAGGGATGTGGATTGTGAAATTGCTAAGACATCCCGAGGTGCTCAAAGGGGCACCATCCTGTGATGAACATAGGGATGTGGATTTTGAAACGGCTAAGATGTCCCGAGGTGCTCAAAGAGACGCCATCCCGAGGTGAATAAAGCGATTGAGTAAAGAGAGGTTTATGTCGACATAACAAACAGAGTGTGTGTGTGTAAGCATAGGTGAGTCATCATATCATATTGCATTGCATTGCACCGCATAAGATCCTCATCATATAAATTTGTATAAGCACTTTTATATGATGAGTTACTTTATATTGAACCTGATCCTTAACTTATAAATTTGTATGGGCATTTTTATAAGTTAAGTTAAATTTTATACTTATGATTTGATACACTGCTAGTATAGACGCACTCTAATATACAGGTTAATACCTCTTGTTGTTACTTATTCAATTATACTCACGTTGTTATTAATGTTTCTATTAACTGCTAGTTAATGTCTATCACCTCATTATTTGTACTTACTGATTATATTGTGCCTCCTCTTTCTTTCCTCCCGCCCAGTTCCAAAGAGTTATCGGGGTGAGAGATTGTGAAGCCACTTAGTATTTATGAATAACGGTTGCTACTCAAATTTTTTAGCAGCAGCAGCAGCACCCCTTGCAGGAGGGCAGCCAGGCCAAGGAGACATGGTCTGATGCTATGTTTCTTTCGTTTCCATGAGTGACAGATGTGATTTAGGGAGTTGTGATGTAGCCTACGGGCAACACCTTATAGTACACTGATGTTAATACCAGATCTTTAATGTCCTGTTAAATTGTATTATTGTGGACTTTATATACTAATTGTGGATCTTGGACTTGACTTTTTTTATTGATGGGTTGATAGTATGATATTGATTATAGCTGGAAGGATAGGCATTTTGTGTTATAGGTTAGCTCGTGTTCTGACGCTACCATAAGATGGCTGTTCTTGGCATAAAGTTCCCCATCGTCTTTATCTTGTGTTCCGGGAGGGGGGAGGGGGGGTTCTTACAGTGGATATCCTAGTCCCACCACCATCCTTAGTCTCAAACCTATGGTTCAATATTGAGCATTCTCTAGTCAGGCAGGTAGCCACGACTCTAACTATGCCAACGACGATTCCATGTACTGTAGGAATCTATCCCGATAGATAGTGCTGGTACAGTTCAGCCACATCCTGTTGCTCAATTCGTCATTTGTACTACGCACGACATGGGTCAGCCTCCCCTTTCCTGTTACCTCATACATATCTGATGTTATATAGCAATGCTGACTCTCACAGCCACCACAGCTGGGCAATCCAAGCTCTAAGCTACATATGAACCACATTTTACGATGGACAAAAGCTTCGCAACAACAATCAAAAGATCTTTAGGTGCTACCACCAGCGATAACACTACCGATGTGTGGTATCTGATAGAACAACATTCTTGCCCCCATATCTGGGTGTTTTTCCTGGAGAACATGTCCCTACACATCTCCAATACTCTTTGCAGCATCCCGCAACACCCAATGACTCAATAAATTACACATTTAACATCGGAGTCTTCTTCGACATGTAAATCAATCATCACCAATCCAGACCAACCTATTTAGATGGGATTCACACAGCATGCCTATTTTGTACTTCGATTCTGTATTCTATATGCAATATCTACCAAGGATATAATCGATCGAACCGTTGGAAGTGTTGCCTCCACTAGTTCATGGAGTATCTTCCCTATTATGCCAAAACAAAGGACTATCATGTACAAGGTTTTCAAGAGGAGAATCGTTACCCTTGTATATCGCTTAGGAACCTTAAACACAGATTAGATCTGGATGGAAACGTTTGTTGCACCTTCCGCTCCATAGAAGTATGCTTGGTTTGTATATCCGATCACAAGGAAAACTTCATTGGCTCTTCTAGAGGACTGGTTTCAGTCTTCTCCTTCTTCTCCTTCTTTCTCAAAGTTGAAGAGAGAGAGTCAATGTTAAAAGATGAGAAGAGTTTTCTTCTCAGGCCTCATAACAATCCAGGCTCTAAACTCAGTCATAGGATTACTAAGCCAAAACACGTGGATGGCCCAGTTTAATTGACCATTCTTTTTAAATGTGATACCGTCGCACAGTGGCTCGTTATCATCTGGCGGAAGCTTAGTAGGTTGTGGTGGACTTATCCAGCATCGCTTTGCTGCTAAACAATACGCTCAACATCACTCTACATGTGGTATGTTATCGCCAACTATATCGCTACCGTATATCGTTAGTAAATTTGAATTCATCAGTTTTTTGATTGCATCTACTACATGGATGTTCATTGTATCAACTTCATCACTACCGCCAGCAGTATCGCTACTTTCGGACATTAGCAACTCGATGCCACTTGTTATTCTTGATGCCACTGGTTGTTCTCAATGTCGTCAACTCGACACCATCAACTCAACGCCTACTATAGGCGACGATATCTTGCTATCGTCGAGCAACAACTTCTAGTAACTAGAAAATTGTTGTTTTCAAACATGGAAAACCCAGGGTGTTTGTAACACCTCCATCCATCAACGTAGAATATAACAAAAGGTCCACCCGGGGTCCCACGACATATTCCACGGACGGTTAGTGGAATTACATGTGAATATCAAAACTACCAAATGAATCCTAACTCAGAGCATTCTAGCAGAAACGTAATGGGTTATTAGAACTCAAGTACCAAAGGATGTCCACTAATATAGCACATAGGAATATTATACAAAATACACTAAAAAGTGCGGCCTTAAGGACTTACAATTGTTATTCATAAAAGTTGTTTGCAAACATCGGCACGCAGGCCAGCCACACAAGAAAATAATAAAAATCTCCTTGCTTGGCCTTCGAGGGCTGGCATAGCATCAAATGGCTGCAACCAGCTATTTCCCGCTCGGCTCTCCAGCATATGCATAAGTACGTTAAACTATAAAGGTGGCAAACAAGGCAAAGTCAGCTTTAGATAACCAATTAATAACGACCCTACCCCACCCCCGGGCAACGATATTCCTTCCCTACAGTCATAGCATTCATCTATATATATCACACCGAGGTACAACTTAAGTACCATTCAATATATCATGAAGATACAACCTAAGCACCATTCAAGATATCATAAACAATTGCGTCACCAGCCAAATGTTATGTGCTCTTAGGGCACCTTATCCGTGTACTAGACAACCCACAATCCTGCCACCATCCAAAAGTCTGAGACTAACGCTAAACTATGAGCATTATTAGTCAGGCACCAAGACAAGACTCTCCCCCGCATGCCAACATTATTTGACATGTACCTTATGTCTATTAACCATATGACATGAGGTCGGGTACAGTTCAGCCTTTTCTAGTTGCTCAATTCGTCATGCCATCGCCAAAAGACGAGCATTCATGGCCAATGGATAGACGCGGGTCACATCCCCTTTCCTGTGAATTAAACATAACCAATGTTAAATTTAATAGATGGCTCTTATGGCCATCACATCTGAGCACCAAGCTCATAGCTCACAAACTAGCCAAACGATCTCCGAGTGATAGGCTTCGTAATCAAAAAATTATCTGGGAGCTATTGCAAGCAATATCTACTATATCCTAGCATTAACAACAGAACTTTCTTTCCATCCCCAGACTTAGCCACAATTGGAATTTCTTTCCAGAAAAACCTACAGTTTCCTACAGTTCCAGAAACTTGACTTTCACAACATATAAAGCTCACCAAGAGCTATCGCCACCGATATGCACTATCGCCCGACGAAATCCAACAGTTATTAAAACTGTGGTATTCTCTGGGTATTTTCCTGGAGCGTATCACTAGTACTTCCTGCAACTCCAATTCACAGCCACAACCCCCCCCCCCCCCCCCCGACACCGTAAACTACACGTTTATACTCGGATTCTTCTCCGACACATAAATTAAAACATCACCAATCAATAACAACTTGTCTGGATGACCTTCAGATATCATGCCTATTCTGCACTACGATTTTCGGATTCTATATGCAAGACTACCCGGGAATATCACGTAACAACCCATCAGAATTCCCTTCACTCTCCACCTTTTTAGTGGGGGATTCCATCCATATGAAAATTAGGACTTCACTTGTCCAAGAAGAAATATCGTTACCCGTATAGATCATTTCGTAGTCATGACCAAGTCTTTTATCCAGATGAAAAGGACCATCTCGCTTTCCTCTTCACGGATCTTGTTTCAACTCGTAAATCTGACCACGGGATCTCCTTCACCAAGCTTCCAAAGCTCGGCCTTCAGCCCTGTTCTTCCTTTCTTCCAAGGTTTGATGAAATGGGAGGAGAGAGAGTGAGAGTAGAGAAATGAATCTTCTCTTCACCTCTTCTCTACTTAAGTAGTTTCGGTAATAAACCCAGCCACACGATCCTTTCTTCAATAGGAATGAAGGACCACGATTTCAGCTGATAAGTGAAACTTATCGATTTCACGGGGTCATATCGACTATCTCCTGGCCGATATTGTCGTTAGCCACTTTGACCACAGTCAACATCGCTCTTAGGCCGCTTTCTGACACGTGTATAACTATCAGGTAGCACTATTGTCACGATAGTCTCTATAGTTGGGTGATTGCTACTAGTGAGCTCTGTTTTCCAGTTTTTGGGGTGATACAAACCTCCCCTCCTTGCAGAAATTTTGTCCCAAATTTTTATTCATTTGAAGTAAAATAGTACAAAATGTTTACAACATTACTTTATAAAAACAACTCGGGAAACTCATCTCGCATGGTTGCTCATGCTCCCATGTTAGTTCTTCACGGCCATACTTATCCCAACAGAGTTTGACCATCATGATTGCTTTATTTCGTAGTTGTCTGATCTCCGTGTCCTCGATACGAAAGAGTCTAACTTTCATCATCATTCCACTATCGACTGACACCTGATCATTATCAATCACTTATGTAGACTCTTGCGAAGCTTATCACAGCACCGATATGTGAAACACATCGTTAAAACCACTTAGCTCCGCTGGTAGAGCTAACCGATAGGCAGCTTCACCAACCCGTTCAACCACTTGAAATGGACCAAGGTACCTCATACTCAGGTTTTTCAAGCATCAAATTTGGGACACGCCCTTGAATGGCTTTATTTTCAAATATACCCAATCGCCAATCACAAACTCCACATTTCGGTGCTTAGCATTGTATTAAATCACTTGTCTATTTTGAGCCACCAACAATCGCTCTTGAATAGTGCATATAGTCAAATTTGCATCTTTGACCTCTTTACGCTTTTATAGCTTCGATTCGCCTATTTTCACTCAAGCTAAAGGAGTACGACACTTCCTACCGTATGAAGCTTCGAAGAGTGCCATCTGAATACTAGCTTGATAGCTATTATTATGGGAGAACTCGATCATATAGAGATGGTCCTCCTACCTCTTCAAAAATCCAAGGCACACAGACGAAGCATATGCTCCAATGTCCCGTTAGTACTCTCGGTATGACAATCCATCAAGGGAAGAAAGGCCGTACTGAACTTCAGTTTAGTACCCTAAAACTATTGGATTAGCCTCCAATAACTCGAAGTAAATCATCTGTCTTGGTCACTGACGATGCTACGGGGCACACCGTGCAAACATACAATGTTGTCAACATACAACTTAGCCAATTTCTCAACAGAATCGTCCTTCTTATTCTTTATGATGTGTGATACCTTTGTCAACTGGTCAACGATCACCCACATGACATCGTTCCCACTCTGTGATTTCGACAACCCATGCACAAATTCATAGATATATCGTCAAATCTCCACATCGGAATTAGCAACGACTTCAGGAAACCACCAGGTTTATGACATTCCGCTTTTACCAAGGAACAAGTATAGCACTTTGCCACGTAAAGAGCTATGTCCTTCTTTAAACCCGACCACCAGAACATCTTTTTCATGTCCTTATACTTTTTTGTGCTCCCTGGGTGGATTAAGTATTTAGTAAAGTGTGCCTCATACATCAACTCCTCCCACAATTTACCCACAATTGGGACATACAAACAATCGTCTTTTTTCAAAAGGTCGTCATCCAAGGAGAATTGGGAATTTGACCCATCCGCTATATAGCGCTTCATACTCTCATCGAGTTCCATCGCTTGTCGAATCCTATCTGTGAGGTCATATTGCATCTCTGTCCAGTTCAAGCACGCATTTGTAGTGGCATTCTTGTTAACACAAGAAATTTCTAAGACCTCCAACTCCTGGTTCAGACGCTCCACATGTATCTGTAGCTAACTTGCTCGTACTGGAGTCCTATGACTCAAGGCATTTTTGACCACATTTCCCTTCATGGGAGTGTAATGTATCTTTAAGGTGTAGTACCCGAGAAACTTCATCCACCTCCATTGTTGCATATTCAGATCCTTTTGATATATTAAAAATTTAAGGCTTTTGTGGTCCGTGAATATGTCAACTTTCACGCCATATAAGTAGTGATGGCACAGCTTAAGTGCAAAAATCATAGCTGCTAACTCCAAGTCATGAACTGGATAGTTTTGCTCGTGCACTTTCGACTGGTGTGAGGCATAAGTTATATCCTTTCCAAACTGTACAAGAACGCAGCCTAAGCAGCTCCCTAAAGCATCATGATAAATCTCATTGACGTATGTATCAAAGGCAAACTCAAAATAGGTGTCGTGGTCAGGCGAGTTTTCAACTCCTCAAAACCCATGCGCACTTAGTCGTCCAAGAATTTTTGATCCTTTCCCGTCAGTGTGGTGAGAGGTAAGGTTATCCACGAAAAGTTCTCCACTAAGCGCTTGTAGTAGTCAGCAAGTTTAAGGAATCTCCTAACTTTCACCACAGTAGTCAACACAGGACACTCTCGTATCGCAATAATCTTCAACGGATTTATGACAATACCCTCCCCACTAACTACATGGCCAGGAAAAACCACTGACTACGCCCAAAACTCACACATTGAGAACTTGACATAGAGTTTATTCCTCAAGTGATTTGCATGATATCCCTCTGATTGAGAGTACACCAATATGTTGTCAATAAAGATGATCATAAATCAATCTAAGTACTCCAAAAGAGTCTGGTGCATCAAGTCCATGAACACCGATAGCACATTCGTTAGCCCAAACGGCATTATAGTGAACTCAAAGTGATACAAATTGATCTAAGTTCTCCCAAAAATTCTGGTGCATCAAGTATATGAATACTGATGGCGCAATTGTTACCCCAACGACATTACAGTGAACTCATAGTGACAGTAGCATGTACCAAAAGCTGTCTTGGGAATGTCACATTCCTAAATCCGCAACTGGTAATAGCCAGACTTTAAATCTAGCTTTGAATAGATAGTAAATCCCACTAGTAAATAAAACAAGTCATCAATCCGTGGAATCAGATAATTATTTTTCTTCGTCAACTTGTTCATTTCTCGATAATCAATGCATAGACGCAAGATTTCATCCTTCTTCACAAAGAGGATCGGGGCACTCCAAGGTGACATACATGGACATATATATATATATCCTTGCTCTTGCAATTGTTGTAATTGAAATTTTAATTCTGCCATCTCCTTTGGAGATATACGGTATGGTGAGCTGGTCACATGTTTCGCTCCTGACACTAACTCAATAGTGAAGTCAATCTCTCTCTGGGGCGGAATCCTAGGGAGAACTTTTGGAAACACATCTACATAATTTTGCTCCCTTTGGCACCTCCTTGAGTACGTGGAGAGCAGACATCAATATCGTGCTCGATCCTCGCATACAAGCAAACGTCATCTCGTGTTCGATGTTTTATCCCAGCGTGACTTCCTTAAAGTTACAATTTATACAAGCACGCTACTCTGAGAGCCTTTCCATTCCAAAGATTACGTCAAACTCAGATATCGGTAGCACCGATGCTTCCAATCTGAAATCCTAACTTCCTATCTGCACCTCAACACAACAAGATCCATCTGCACACATCAAGCATCTGTTAAGCAACAAAAACTTTAATCTATCTGTCGACATAAGAGTAGGCACTCTAATTTGCAATAAAAATTTCTCAAATAGAAACGAATGAGAAGCACCAATATCGAACTGTGCACTCATCAGATAGTCCCAAATAAGTACAAATCCTACCTTGATCAAGTTTTACACGAGCAATTCAAAAGGTATAAAGTATATAAAGCATGAAAACTATATGCTAGTAGTACCTGTGATTATGTTAGCATGTTTAATGGCCTCCTGTTTGCCAAGATTCTAAACCCTCGGTTGAGCTGAATCATATTGGGATGCAGTGGGTCCACCACCTTTCCCTTCGTAGCATAAGATGTTCATGCCTTCTTATCCGTTATTGGAAGGCCATTTGGACATTCACGGGTAAAATGCCCTGGCTTGTCACAAGTGTAACATGTACGAGTGCTTTGCCCAGATGTTGTTCCAGAAGCAATAGTAGATGGATCCTATCCAGAAGACTTGGACTTCTTATTCCATTTCTAAAAATGAGATTTTGAAAAAGACGGCACTTTGAACTCGGGTTTTTTCACAGCCAAGTCCTTCTTTCCCTGCACCCTCTTCATGTCCTTCTGCAACGAACAAGTTGTTTTAACCAATACTTGAAACCTTGATTCATCGGACCAGAGAGAAGCAACCTAAGCTCATCTCGCAGTCCCTCATAGGACTATTTGGTCTTACGCTCCTCGTCAGCAATAGTGGACCACGCATATATTCCCAACCTAGTGAACTCATGCACGTAGTTATCTACACTACTCTCGCCCTGAGTCAAGCGCTGGAACTCATTTTCCATGTCAATCCATTGCGACGAAGGCAGATACTTTGCCAAAAATAATCTCAAAACCTCATCCATCGAGATCTCAGATAGTCGTCTGCCCACAAAGTGGTGTAACTCCAACTCATCCCACCAAAGCCGAGCCTCTGACTCCAATAAGAAAGCGGACAATGTTACCTTCTACCCCTACTCTTTTTCAACTGTCATCAACACTCTCTTGACATGCAAAAACCAGTCCTTCGCCTGCATTGGAGATCTTGCACTCATGAATATAGGAGGATAAAAACTCATAAAATGCTTCAGCTGCCTTTCAGTAGCTCACCTTTCAACCAAAGCTTCAATAGGCACTTACCTAACAGCTATAGGCTCAACCATACCAACCTAGTCTGGGATAGTAGTGTTGGTGTTACCATGGTGATTTGTAAGTGATCAAGCATGTAGTCTCACTGCCAACGTAGTATGAGCCTATCAGGGTCGCACATAAGAGCATTTGGAGAATTTGAAAGATTGGATTATGATGGTTTTACTCGTATTAGTGTGTGAAGGACTCGACTCAGCCAGACGTTGAGTGCGTCGAGACCACTTAATGCTTTCGTCGAGTCCAGTATTGATTCATCGAGTTAGTGTTGAGTGCATCAAGACCACTCAATGATTCATCGAGTCAATTATTGATTCATCGAATGATGGCGTTGAGTACGTCGAGACCACTCGACGCCTTCGTTGAGTCAAATGTTGACTTGTCGAATTAGGCACTGAGAGCGTCGAGACCATTCAATGCCTTTGTTGAGTTAAATGTTAGCTTGTCGAAATAGGTTTGAGAGGGTCGAGCTCACTCAATGATTAGTAAAGTCAAGTGTTGATTCGTCGAGTCTGGCACTGAGATCGTTGATTCCAATCGATGCTTCGTCGAGTCAAATGTTGATTCGTCGAATATCGATGTGAATACTTGAGGAATTCTACTTCGTCTGGTTTATTTCCACCATGTCCGGTTCAACCGGGCTCTGCGGTTAACGATTGGTTCGGTACTTAGTATATAAACAATATGTACAGTAAACCGAACAAAGGAGACGATACATTTTGACCTAATCAAAAGTCGGCTTCTTCTTCCTCCCGGCAGAACAGTTCTGCCAAGGCCGTGAACACCGATATCGCCGCCGACCATACTCCATCTGAGTACGTCGTAGGAAAGTGTTTCCAAGGCGTCGTATTCATTGTTGTCGTCTCTTTTGGAGCAAACCTAACAGTCTGTGAATAAGTAGAGTGCTTTCTTCAACCCTAGATATTGTGTGACACGAGTTTACGGGTTCTCCCGTTTGTGTGGATCAGCTGTAGAGGCGTGGACACTATTCTATGCTCGGAACTCCATCTGTTGTCGTTCGTTGGACTTCATCGGAGTACCTTGGTTGAGTATTGTCTCAATCCCTCGAAGGTAAAGTTTTATTTATAACAATTTTACTTCTTAATCAATGTTCATCGCTAGATCCGAACTATTTTGGTTTTTCTTGTTCCATTTCCATTGCGCACAAGTGTTGTGACGCATAGCAAAACCCAATAGTAGTATCATAGCGAGGTTCATATGTTGATCATTATGTCAGGAGTTACTAAATCTATTATGTAGATGTGGAAATTTAGAAGTGTTATAAATAAACAAATCTATTCTTAGAATCCCGCTAAGAACGCATGTGTTTTCCTTGTGAAAGTGAGCTGTTAGATCAGGAATACTCTAGAGGGGGTGAATAGAGTATTCAGGGTTTATAAAATTTTCTTCTGATTTAATCTAGTGCAGGAACAAAATTAAAACAGCAATCCTAACAAACAGCCACAACACAAAAAACAAAAGAAAAGAGCAATCCAGACAAAACAAGAATTTATAGTGGTTCCCCTAAACTTGGGTGCATCCACTCTTATACCACCCTGGTAAGAATCCACTCAGATTTTTGATCAGGTTCCTGACACCAATGAGCTTTTGTCCAGGTGCTCAAAAACCAATCCTCAAGTCTTTTGATTAGGTGACTTGGAAGCAGGAATAACTTTTGAAGGGAGTTATAACCCTTTACACAGTGGGGGGTGAGAAATGATTACGTCTTCTCTTTCTCAATATACAACTGAGAATATTGGTGGATATTTTATTATAGCACAGGCTCCACTTGAGATATAGAATGGTTCAGGTAGAAGAAGCCTTGCTGCAGGGTGATAGGCCTTCAGTAGTACAACCTTGATCAACAGCTGTTCAGGAACTTCTTTGACAGATTGTGATGTAGTTGTCCTTTGAAGTATCCTGGAGTGTTGAATACAGAAGACTCTTGATTTTGATTGGGTGTTCTTCTTCTTCAGATAGCTGATGATCTTCGGGAATATGGATTCTTGTTGTGTCAGAATTCTGTGTTGATAGACAGCAGTAAATCTCTTGTTTCAGACTGACTATTTTCTGTATCTATCATCTCTCTGTATTGTGTATCTTGTTCTGTCTGTCTGTATACATGAAGAAGAGAAAAAATCTCTTTTATATTTCCTATCAAAAATGGTCTTTCAAAATTTTGAAATCTTCTACAATTAATGCTGACGGCCATGAGAATAAACGACATTGAATTATTTCCCCAACTGTCCCATGAAAAACATTGCAGGCAACAATCCTGGAGAAGACCATGTTCAATGCTCTGTCTAACGATTATATTCCAGAGAATATTTGAGCATCAATTACTCAAGAATTATTTCAGTAAGAAGGGGACAGAAGGATGGAAAATAACTAAGTTTGGATTCGTCGAACTGATAATAGAAATCGTCGAGAAAAGTTCACAGTTCGTCGAGCTGAGTTGCTGAGTTCATCGACCAGATGACTTCTATTTGTCGAGCTAATTTCCAAGATCGTCGAGCAGAGAGCAGAACTATAATCTCTAGAAACTTTGTCTTTTTTGTGTATGGAGTTCGTCGAACTAATATCTGGTTTCGTCAACTGAAGTTCAGCAAAATATTTCTGGACTTAGAATAATTTCAGATGCTTCTGGATGAAGATGTTGAAGTGAAGTATCCAGAATTTATCGACCTAAGAATTGGTTTCGTCGAGCTTAGGACCACTTAGCTGCTGCTGGATAACTCTAGTTATTGTGGTCACAGTTCGTCGAGCTGAGAATCAGGTTCGTCGACCAAAGTCTGACTCTGGACTTAGAATAAAGAGATGTTTTCTAATCTTGAAGTGTTGAAGTATAGTGTCCAAAGTTCGTCGACCTGAGTACCAAGTTCGTCGAGCTCAGCTTAGAGAATTTACTCTGAGATCGTCGAGCTGAGCACGACTACCGTCGACCAGAGTTCGACGAACGTCGAACTCATTTTACTTGGTCTTTAGAAAAACTCTAAGTCTTTAGTCTTTGACAGTCTTGTTGATAGCTGATCCATGTGATGTTGATTCTGAGGACTTGGCCTAGACTCTAGGACACAAACATAACCCTGGCTATACATTGTGGGTCATATGATCCTAACTTACTGAACCTAGCCCAAATCTTACTAGGGACCCAACAATCTTCCCCTATTTGGGTGAGGTCACTAATTATAGACTCAAATCAAAATTGAAAAACACAAGGCAAGAAAGCATATATATGGAAGAGATCAATAACACATGCATCATATATATATATATATATATATATATATATATATATATATATATATATATATATATATATATATATATATATATATATACTAGCATCTTCGAACGGGCTCCGCCCGTTCTCGATGCGTCGCGGCGGGCTTCGCCCGCCCCCGGCGGGCTTCGGCTTCGCCCGCCCCCGGCGGGCTTCGCCCGGCGGGCTTCGCCCGCCCCCGGCGGGCTTCGCCCGCCCCCGGCGGGCTTCGCCCGTTCTCGATGCGTCGCTACGGGCTTCGCCTGCTTGGCATTCCGGCGGGCTTCACCCGCATTCCGGTGGGCTTCGCCCGCCCCCCGACAGTTAAAAATTTTAATTTTCTGATTTTAAGAATTATTTAATTTTCAAAATTTTAAAATTAATATTTACAATATACAATATTAATTATTTAATTATTTATTAAATAAAAAAATAAAAATAAAAAATTATAAAAAAAGAAATCGGGCCGGGCAATATTGTAATTTTCTAAATTTTCAAAATTTTAAAATTAATAAAATTAATGATTTATTAAATAAAAAATAAAATTAATAAATTAATTATTTATTAAATAAAAAATAAAAAAATAAAAATTGTAAAAAAAAAAGTAATCGGGCCGGGCAGGGCCGCCGCTCCCGCCCACAGCTGCCGGCGGAGCCGCCGCCGGCCTGCCCGGCGCCCACGGCCGGTTCGCCTGCCTCCGGCGAAACCGCCGGGGGTTGTCTGGCGGCGAGCGGGCAGGGCCACTGCCGGCGGTGGCCCTGCCCGTGAGCTCCAGAACTGGGTCTCACGGGCAGGGCCACCGCCGGCGGTGGCCCTGCACGCTGGCCGCCGGACAACCCTCGGCGGGTTCGCCGGAGGCAGGCGAACCCGCCTATGGGCGCCGGGCAAGCCGCCGGCGGCTCCACCGGCGGCGGCAGAGGAGGTCGTGGAAGTGCGGAAGGCGGAAGCGGGGGTATCGGGGTTTTTTCGGAGATGAACAGTGCCAGCTTCAGAGGAAATGTTATTGGCAGGCCTTTTGTTTTGAATCCTACGGCCCGTATTTGATGGAGTTTGATCGGACGATCCAGATGAGTTTCATGGTGTGATCCAAATATGCATATTGTATTATATAATAAAGATATATATATATATATATATGTACATAAGCTTTGTTCAGAAATAGAAAGCAGTTATAAGAACATAACCGAAGTAAAGTAGTTCAGAATCACTTATTTTATTTCTTCTCTTTGGGCATTACTTCTTTACCTTTATCTCCGGGCTTGGTAAAGACAATTTCTCTGTTTGGATCTGAAGCTTGCACTTTTGTCATGGTCATATCAGCAGCCCATATAATCTTCAAAGATGTGGCTCTGGGGACAACTGCTTCTGGGTGCAACTTCATGTAGTCATCAACATTGAATAACTCGTTTGCATTATCAAACCTCTTAAGCTCTTCTTTCCTGTACTTAGACCTTGTGGAATACTCAGAAGGATCCTTTCCTTCAACTTTGGCCGTGTTAATCATAAAAAGGCCTACAAGTTCTTGGAACCTGACCATTCTAGCTGTATTAGCTGTTTCAGGATCTTCAAAAGGAATAGGAGGAGAAGTTGGTCTTTTAGGACTTTCAGCTTTCTGATCTGGAGGGAATGATTGTTGTTGTTGATGCTGCTGTTATGGTTGATACTACTGCTGTGGTTGATGCTGCTGTTGTGGTTGATGCTACTGCTGTGGTTCATGCTGCTGCTGTGGTTGATGCTGAAATTGATGTTGCTTGCCTGAAGAGTAATGCCTATGCTGGCTACTTTCAGAAGAAGATCTCCCTTAATGTCTCTGATATGTCTGGAATTGGGTAGATCTTTGGGAAGTTATGCCTGAAGCACCAGCAGCTGGAGGAGGAGGAGGTGGATCTTTTCTGTATTTCTGAGATGGAGGAGGAGAGTATCTTCTGCTTCTCTTCCTCTCTTTCTGTTCATTTTTGGATAATCATATCCAAGCTGGCATCCCTTTATATGGAGTTATTTTCTGGAGAATATAGTAGGGTGTGTCATTGGCTGGATTTGGCTTAGGAGCAGGAGGAGGAGCTTTTCTCTTTTTAGATACTGGCTTTTTCTTTTTCTTAGCATCCTCAACAGAATCCTCATCATCATCACTGCTATCCTGTGGATTATCATATAAAGCATCTTGCTTTTTCAGTATTTCATCAGATATAATGGGTTTCTGAACTTGGGATGGAGCTGGAGTAGATGCTAGAGCTGGAGCTTGAAGAGAAATTTCAAGAGGTGCTGGAGAAATAACTGTGACAATGCTTTCAATAGCTGCCTTATTCTCTTCTTCAATGTCAGCCCCGATTAACTCATCTAGATGAGGCAAGGGTGAGTCATCCATTATAAAAGTTGGGACTGAAGGGGAAGATACAATTGGGGAAACAACTTTAGGAAGAGGTGAAGTAGGAACCTCTTGAGAAGCAAAGTTGTCCTTAAGCTGCTTCGCCACTTTGGGGCTTATTGGAGAGGTGTGTGGGATAATAGCCAAAGATGGCTTAGTATACTCTGCTGGAAGGAATCACAAGTATGCAGTATCAAAAATGCTTAACAAATTAACCAAATCTACTGTGGGATTTAAAATGAAATCACCAGCAGTAATTAACTCTTCTGGGACTGCATATTCCATATCCATGTCGGTCTCAATAAACTACATTAAAACAATTAAATTTGTATCTGTAAGCTCTGTATCTACTGCTGTTGCCACTGCTTCTACATCTACTGGAGCTGGAGCTGCTGAAACTGAAACTGAGACTGCTGCTACTTGTGCTGCTGCAACTTCTTCATCAAGCATCTCCCCCTGCCTGGTTTCAGTAATAACTGGAGTCAGGCCCCTAAATGAAGAGGGGGCAGCAGAAAGGGCAGAGATTTGAGCAGATATGGTAGAGATGGAAGTAGCAAGAGCAGTAATGGCCTCTGCTATGATGGTTTTGAGGAGGGGTGTGATGAGAGCAAGGACAGAAGAGATGGTGGCGGGGTCCAGTGGTGGAGTGGCAGATGGTGTTGAGGTGGAAACAATTGGAGGGATGGTAGATGTTGGTGAGGATGGAGGAGGGACATCTTGCATGTGGACCTCCTGTGTGGATGGATGTGGAGGAGGAGGAGAATTAGGAGTAGATGTCAGCAGATTGAAGGATGGTATGGAGGACAAGTGTGGTGGAAGAGGAGATGAAGGTGGTGTTGGTTCTGGTATATCATTTGGGGATTGGGGTGATCGATGTGGAGTGGGTTGATGGTATTCATGGGTGGGAGAGGAGGGGAAATCAATGAGGTCTATGGGTGGAGAGGTGGCAGGTAAGGTAGCTATAGTAGGAACATGATCAGAGGGTTGGGGTTGTTGATGTGGTTGAAGTTGTTGTTGGAGTTGTGGATGTGGTTGAAGAGAGGGAGTATGAACTGTCGAGGGTGATTGTTGTTGAGTTGCTAGAAGGGATGGAGGTGTGGGGATGATCTCTTCAGCAGGGTAGGAAGTGGCCCTAACCGCCCTTATGCTTTCAAAAGCTGGGGTGGAAGAGGTTGAAGCCTTGGATGTCTTAGTTATGGTCCTCTCCCACCTGCCAAACAAGGCACATGTGAGACTTTTGCTGGCATTTATGAATATGGTCTGTGAGATCAGGGATTCAGCAGCCTTCTCCTTCAGGAAGATCCCCAGGATCCTTCCAAAGCAAACTTCTTTCTTATTATTCTTTTTCCTTATCAGATCAAAGTGAGATGTGCCCAATCCACTTTCTTCTTATTGAGCACTGCACACATGACCAAGAATTGATGTCTGGTGATGTAGTCATGGGCAGTGTGCTTGCCCAGCAGGAGTTTTCCCAACATATTTGCCAGAAACTTATATTCTGCAGATAGGTGCTTCTTCAACAGCTTATTTGGGTTATCTCCAGCATAACCCATCAGACTAAATATCATATCATATTCTACAGTATTTATATATAGTTCTTCTCCATTTATCAGATCAAAAATTTCAGTCAAAACTACAGGAGTTAAAGAAACGGCATTACCCGCGATTATTCCTGTCATGGTGTTTTCCTCTGATGCAGATGAAGTATAGACCCATTCTCTAATTTCTGTTCCAGCCAGTTTGATCCTGGTTGTCATTAGGTTCTTCAGTTTCTGTTCTTCTAGAAGTTCAAGAATATGTAAGAAGATCGGGTCTGAGTGTTGAAATGAGTCGAAGTCGACATCGAAGCCGGTGTCGAACTTCATTGCAGCTAGGATTCCTCCTTGAATTGACATGAAATCACCTGCAAGAGAGAAAAATAGCGATCAAGTGCAAAGGGAACAGAAAGCGCAGGACAGAGGTCGAAGAAAACCTAGTTATAAGATTTACAGGAATATGAATCGACAAACTCTGTTCCATGAAAAATAAGAAGTTCTTCGACCTAAGAACAACGAAATAATTGATAGTGAAATAATTCGTCAAGCTCAGCTGGAAGTGTTGAAGACATTTCATCGAGCTCCATTCGATGAAAGTTTTCTGTAGTGGATTTGTCGATCTCCGTTCGACGAAAACAACTTCACTCACAGAGAGTTCGTAGACCTTCGTTCGACGAATATCTCCCGAACTTTCCCTAGTTCGTCGATCTTCGTTCGACGAACTTTGGATAATTCGTCGAGTGCAGATAGAAACTAAACTAAGTCTTCTCCATTGATCATTCCAAGCTGATTTATAAAGAATAAGTGATTTCTCTCATCTAGAGGTTTGGTGAATATATCAGCTCTTTGTAAATCTGTGTAGATATAGACAAGATTAATTTTGTTTTTGTCTACACACTCTCTAATGAAGTGATCTAATTTCTATATGCTTAGTCCTACTATGATGGACTGGATTTTGTGATATTGCTATAGCACTTGTGTTATCATAAAATAGAGTTGAATTATTTAAGTTGAGACCATAGTCTAGGAGTTGGTTTTGGATCCACAGCATCTGAGAACAACAACTCTCTGCTGCAATATATTCTGCTTCAGCAGTTGAGGTGGATACAGAAGACTGTTTCTTGCAAAACCAAGATACCAACCTCATACCAAGGAACTGACAAGTCCCTGAGGTTCTTTTTCTATCAACCCTGCATCCAGCAAAGTCAACATCTGAAAATCCAGTTAAGTCAAATTCTTACTCAGCAGGATACCATAAGCCTAGACTATGACAACTCTTTATATATCTCAAAATTCTTTTTAAGAAAATTAGATGAGATTATTTAGGGTTCACTTGGAACCTAGTACAAAGGCATGTGGCAAACATGATATCAGGTCTGCTTGCTGTTAGATATAGTAGGGACCCATCAATGCCCCTATATAATTTCTGATCCACAGGTTTCCCATGTGCATCAGAGTCAATCACAGCATTAGTAGCCATGGGTGTTTCTTTCCTCAAGCATCAGTCATCCCAAACTTCTTTATAAGCTCTTTAGCATACTTAGTGTAACACCCCCATCTGTCGCATGGCATATAACAGAAGGTCCAGCTGGAACCCGACGCCATATACCACAGACAGTCGGAAGGGATAGTAAATGAATAATCAAACCAACCAATTAAGACTACTCGTCCTAATCACAGAGCATTCTAGCGGAAGTTTTTAAAGTTGAAAGAACCCAAACTTAAATCCATCAAATATGAATGTCCACAGCTACAACTACAGGAATGAAACCCCAAATACACTGAAACGGGTACATGGCCTTATGGCCTTACAAATGTTCATAAAATATAACATGTCTTACATACATCGGCTCGCAGGCCGGCCACACATGGCAAATGTAAATACAACTATTCTACGGCCTTCTAGGGCCAGCACAGCAACATGGGCTCCAGCTCGCTATTTGGCGCTCGGCTCCGCAGCACCTGCAAGCACATACCACCGCACGGTGGCAAACAAGGCAACGGTCAGCTAAAAGCCGACCAAATTATAATGACCCCGCCCCTTACACGGGATGGCGGTGCTCTTTCCCTGCATAACATTAGCCCAACAATATATATAGCGCAATTATATTTCGCCACAGGTGTAGGCTCGCCCTGCCAAACACCCCGTGTACTCAGGGCACATTCATGGTGAACCCTGACCCATCAGTGCATTCACCACCACCCCCAGGATGGCAACAACATGTGAGCATTTAGCCTTTCTGACCACCGTCTAAGGCTCCGACTATGCCAACGGCCAGTCCCCGTCTTCGGGTCACTCGCACCAAACCACATAGCCTAGGTCCAATTCCACTTGCTCGTTGCTCACGCCGCATGTCCAATTTAAGTCCTATGCGCGGGCCAAACTTCTCTCGGATCCCAAATTTTCCAAAACAATCTCATAACCCAGTTATGATCAAGGTCGGTTCCCAGACCGCCAAGTTAGCAGAACACGTTTCCGCTCAATTTTCCGGGTGCGCCTTGAAGCTAACCTCCAAGGATCTCTGCTGCAATCTACCGCGTAGAAACCCGAAAAAACCCAAAGCACGGAGTCTTCTCCGGCAAAACATATCAAATGCAACATCACCGATCCAGACAAAACACGTCCGGGTAGGCTTCACACACAATGCCTATGCCCGTACTTACGATTCCGGGCTCTATATGCAACACAAAGGGGACTATTCAAATCAACCCCAAGGAACACCACGCACTCACCGCACACTCGCGAGAGCGGGATTCCCTATGCAGAAAGAAAGAGCTTCAAACGCTCAAGTTGAGAATCGTTACCCTTGTAGTCCGTTTTGGCGCCATGGAAAAACTACGGGGTTAGAACTCTTCGCAACGACCTTCCCTCCACGGATCCGCTCTCCGATTTCAAAACGGCGCTCCGATGCTCCGCCGGCGGCCGGAAACCTCCTTCTTCTTCCTCTTCTCTCTCACTTTGGAAGGAGAAAGCTTTGGAGAGAAAATGAGAAATTAACCCCCTATTCCCGGCCTTAACAGAGCAGGATCTCATCTGAGCCGTCGGATCTTAATTAAAGAAAACGAACGGCTCGGATCTGCCCAAAATTCTCCAGACCTGGGCCGAACACGGCTTGGCACACGGCCGTGTCCCAGGCCGTGTGCCTCGATCCAGGCACGATCGTCGGACTGAGAAACGCACACGGGCCAAGACATGCCCGTGTCTCACCTGACACGCCCGTGTCGGGTTCCTCGACACGCCCGTGTTCGGGGGCGTGTCTCGCATAACCGCCACGGCAACGGACATGACCCAACTGAACACGGGTAGGGACACGGGTTGGCACACGCCCGTGTCGGATGACACGCCCGTGTCATCCGGCCGTGTTCCTGGCCGTGTCCTTCTCGGGTTGGAAACGGCCAAAAAAATCACCAGCCAGACACGGCCTTGGACACGCCCGTATCCTAGGACGTGTACCCCTACAGGCACCAAAAACCCTTTTTTCTGCGACCGACTCGCACACAATACTCGGGGCGTTACAAATCTCCCCCACTTAAGGAATTTCGTCCCGAAATTAAACAAAGGTACACAAAATCTAAATGATACCTGAGTGGAATAACTCGGGGTATTCCTCCAACATAGCTTGCTCTCGCTCCCAAGAAAGCTCCTCACGTCCGCAATTATTCCATTGGACTTTAACCATACGGATATCCTTGTTGCGGAGTCGCTTGACTTCAACATCTTCAATACGTACTGGCTTGACCCTTGTGGTCAACTCATAATCAAATGGTAATTGATTATCCGCAATGATCTGCAAAGGCTCTTGCACTGCCTTACGCAACACCTATACGTGGAACACGTCATGTAGCCCACTCAATTCTGCCGACAGCTTCAATCTATACGCCGCCTCGCCAACACGCTCCAGGATTTCAAATGGTCCAAGGTATCTCGGACTCAGCTTCTTCAAGCGTCGAACCCGCGATACACCCTTGAACGGCTTGATTTTTAAATATACCATATCGCCAACATTGAACTCCACTTTTCTATGTTTGGCATTGTAACACTTTGACTGTCTATCCTGAGCAATCTTCAGCCTTTCCTGAATTGTCCGTATCACTGAAGTGGCGTCTTCCACCGCTTGACGTTTATACAACTTCGATTCGCCTGCCTCCAACCAAGACAACGGCGTACGACACTTCCTCCCGTACAAGGCTTCGAAAGGCGTCATTCCAATACTTGCCTGAAAACTATTGTTGTATGCAAACTCCACCATGTACAAGTGATCCTCCCAATTCTTCCCGAAATCTAGGATGCACATGCGAAGCATGTCCTCCATAGTCCTGTTTACTCTCTCGGTTTGGCCATCTGTCTGCGGGTGAAAGGCTGTGTTGAACTTTAGCTTAGTTCCCAACATACCATGCACCAACCTCCAGTCATTCGACGTGAAGCGTCCATCACGATCACTCACAATACTGCGAGGCACACCATGTAATCGTACAATATTATCCACGTAGAGTTTGGCTAACTTTTCCACCGGATCCTCCTTTCTGACTGGGATAAAGTGCGACACCTTTGTCAACCTATCTACGACCACGCAAATGGCGTCGTTTCCCTTCTGCGACTTCGGCAATCCGTGCACAAAATCCATAGATATGTCGTCAAACGTCCATTCTGGGATAGGAAGGGATTTCAAGAAACCTCCGGGCTTCTGGCATTCCGCCTTCACTAATGCACAAGTACGACACTTGGCCACATAAAGTGCCACATCCTTCTTCAAACTCGGCCACCAGAATAATTTCTTCATGTCTCTATACATCTTCGTGCTTCCCGGGTGGATTGAGTACTTGGTATGATGAGCCTCATACGTCAACTCCTCCTGAATACTATCCGCACTAGGAACGCATAGTCGACCGTCCTTCCTTAGCAACCCATCTTCAACCACAAACTGGGAATTTGACCCATCCAAAGCTTCATCCAAGATCTGCTTCATGCTGTTATCCTGAACCAAAGCCCGCCGAACTCTATCCGCTAGGTCACACTGCACCTCTGTCCAAAACAGTTTCGCCTCGGCACTAGACTGCTTATCGACGCAAGATATCTCCAATGCCTCCAACTCTTGGACCAATCTCTCATCATGTACTGATAACCAGTTGGCTTGTGCGGGAATCTTACGACTCAACGCATCCGCCACTGTATTTCCCTTCCCAGGCACATAGTGTATCTTGAAGGTGTAGTCCTCTAAGAACTCCATCCACCTCCGCTGCCTCATGTTCAGATTCTTTTGGTCCAACAGGTACTTCAAACTCTAATGATCGGTGTAAATATCGACCTTCACACCGTACAGATAGTGCCTCCAAAGCTTTAGAGCAAATATCACGGCCACTAACTCTAAGTCGTGTACCGAATAATTCCTCTCGTGAACCTTCAGTTGTCGTGAACCATAAGCTATCACTCTCCCATGCTGTAGCAGGACACAGCCCAAACCACTGCCCGAAGCATCACGATAGATCTCGAACCCTTTGGTTCCACTTGGCGAACATAAAATGGGCGCCGTGGTCAACCGCCTCTTCAATTCTTCAAAAGCATGTACGCACTCCGAAGACCACACAAACTTCTGATCCTTTCTTGTCAACGTCGTGAGTGGTAGTGCTATCCGCGAGAAGTTCTCTACGAAGCGCCTGTAGTAGCCAGCAAGCCCCAGAAAACTCCGGACTTCTGCCACCGTAGTCAAAGTAGGACACTCCCGTATCGCCACTATCTTCGCCGGATCCATAACTATTCCTTCTCCACTGACAACATGACCAAGGAATGCTATCGAGGATAACCAGAATTCACACTTGGAGAACTTTGCATACAACTGACTTTTCCTCAATGTCTCCAACACCATTTGTAAATGCTTGCAGTGATCCTCCTCGCACCGCGAATACACCAGGATATCATCGATAAATACGATCACAAACTGATCCAGGTATTCTCTGAACGTCCTATTCATCAGATCCATAAACACGGATGGAGCATTCGTCAACCCAAACGGCATAACCGTGAACTCATAATGCCCAAACTACGTACTGAATGCTGTCTTTGGGATGTCGCTCTCCCTTATCCTCAACTGATAGTAATCAGACTTCAAATCTAACTTCGAATATACAGTTGATCCAACCAACTGATCAAATAGATCGTCAATCCTCGGGATTGGATATTTGTTCTTCTCCGTAAGTTTGTTCAATTCCCGATAATCGATACAAAGCTGCAAGCTCCCATCTTTCTTCTTAACAAAGAGAACTGGTGCGCTCCAAGGCGACGAACTTGGACGCACATAACCTTGCTCTAGAAACTCTTGCAGTTGCACCTTCAACTGTGCCATTTCTCTTGGGGCTATCAGATAGGGGGAGCGTGACACCGGTTTGGCACCCGGTACCAGCACTATAGTAAAGTCTATCTCCCGCTGAGGAGGGGCTCCTGGGAGATCATCTGGAAACACATCAGGATACTCGGACACAACTGGGATGCTGTCCAAACTAGGCTTAGGCGTCGAAGTCTGCACTAGAGTGACATATAGTTCTGCCCCAGACCGAACTGCCTTGAACATCTGAAGGGCTGACACCAGAACTTTCCCTGACCCCTTCATGCCCGCAAAAGTAGTCTCTCGATCAGTGTCCAGACCCAACTTGACTTCTTTACGGCTGCAATCAATACATGCACTTTGCTCCGAGAGCCAATCTATACCGAAAATTACGTCGAACTCCACCAACAGTAGAACCAACGCCCGCAAATCAAACTCCCGGTCTCAAATCCGAATCTTCACAACACAAACCCTATCCGCACGCATTGAGCACCCATTAGGCAACAACACATCCAAGTTGTTTTCTGCCATCGAGGACGGACTCCGATGCACGATATAAGTTTTTCGGACAAGAAGGAATGTGATGCTCCCGTATCAAAAAGGGCTCTCGCCGGAAACCCAAAGATTAACACAAAGCCTAGCACTGACAAACGTAAGCTAACAAATACGAAGGTAACAACTATAAAAGTTAAACCACGGTAATTTAACTCATACCTGTCACCACGACCGTTTGCTTTATGGCCTCCTGCAGACCAAGGTTGTAGACTCTAGGCTGGGCTGGAGAATGATGGGACACGGTTGACTCCACCGCCTTCCCTTTCTCCTCATAAGTTGCTCCAGGTCTCCTCTCGGACTTTGAACGTCCGCTCCAACACTCCCGAGCAAAATGCCCCGTCTTCCCGCAGTTGTAGCAAGCTCCGGGGACTCGACTTGTAGTTGCCCCCTATGCATCAGCCGAAGGGGCTGAGTTCGAAGTCCTCCGCTTCTTGTTCCATCTGCAGAAACCTGTCTTGTTACTTGGCTCCTTGAACTCGGTCTTCCTTTCTCCTGGGTCCCTCTTCTCTTGAACTTTCTTCGCAACCTTTTCCAACGATCGGGCCAAATTGACCAAGGCTAGGAAGCCCTGCGTCTTAGGCCCAACAAGGAGTAACTGTAAATCGTCGTGAAGACCCTCATAGAATCGGTTGGTCTTCCTTTCTTCTTCTGAAAACATAGCACCAGTATAACGACCCAACCGTGTGAACTCATGCAGATATTCGTCCACGCTTCTGGATCCCTGAGTCAACCCAAGAAATTGATTCTCCATCTCCAACTTCTGAGCAGAAGGTACAAATCTGGCTAGGAACAATCTTGAAAATTCCTCCATCGGCACATCCGCAAGTTGCCTTCCCACTAGAAGATGAAACTCCATCTCGTCCCACCACAGCCTCGCTTCACCTTCCAAAAGAAAAGTCGTTATGGTGGTCTTCTGCCACTCCTCAGTTATTGTGGCCGTCAAGACCCTCTTTATGGAAGAGAGCCAGTCCTCAACTTGAGTTGGCGTTCCAACCCCATTAAACCTCGGAGGATTAAAGCCCATCACATGCTTTAACTGCCTCTTCGTAGTTCTCCTCGGCTCTACTAACTCAACTGCGGCGCGTTCCACCACTCTCGGCTCTGCCGCCTTAACCAGTTCTTGCTCATTCGCAGGAGGTGCGCGGTGCATTTTCCCTGCAGGTTGGGCATTTATCATTGCGAACACTGCCTCACCCACCATCCTGATGGTTTCCACTAAAGGAGGTGTAGCAGGCACGTCCCTTGGTGCACTACTTTCCGCTGATTGCGGACGCTCTGACTGACCAGCACCGCTCCCAGCTGCCTATAGTAGCAAAGACACAAGATTAGACGACAAACAAATTGCTAAAAGCAATCATTGGAACACTCAGGTTCCACCAAACAAGTGTATTTTCATTCCTAAGTGGACATTCGTGGGTTCTTTTTGATGTTATAACGATGACGCACACATGTGCTCACCACCGCTTAAAAGAATTCGCCCACGAATTCATTTAAGCCTGACCGTAACCAGAAGTCTGATACCAAATTGTAACACCCCTCTGATACCAAATTGTAACACCCCCATCTGTCGCATGACATATAACAGAAGGTCCAGCTGGAACCCGACGCCATATACCACAGACAGTCGGAAGGGATACTAAATGAATAATCAAACCAACCAATTAAGACTACTCGTCCTAATCACAGAGCATTCTAGCGGAAGTTTTTAAAGTTGAAAGAACCCAAACTTAAATCCATCAAATATGAATGTCCACAGCTACAACTACAGGAATGAAACCCCAAATACACTGAAACGGGTACATGGCCTTATGGCCTTACAAATGTTCATAAAATATAACATCGTAGGTGGCCGGAAACCTCCTTCTTCTTCCTCTTCTCTCTCACTTTGGAAGGAGAAAGCTTTGGAGAGAAAATGAGGAATTAACCCCCTATTCCCGGCCTTAACAGAGCAGGATCTCATCTGGGCCGTCGGATCTTAATTAAAGAAAACGAACGGCTCGGATCTGCCCAAACTTCTCCAGACCTGGGCCGAACACGGCTTGGCACACGGCCGTGTCCCAGGCCGTGTGCCTCGATCCAGGCACGGTCGTCGGACTGAGAAATGCACACGGGCCAAGACACTCCCGTGTCTCACCTGACACGCCCGTGTCGGGTTCCTCGACACGCCCGTGTTCGGGGGCGTGTCACGCATAACCGCACCGGCAACGGACATGACCCAACTGAACATGGGTAGGGACACGGGTTGGCACGCGCCTGTGTCGGATGACATGCCCGTGTCATCCGGCCGTGTTCCTGGCCGTGTCCTTCTCGGGTTGGAAACGGCCAGAAAAATCACCAGCCAGACACGGCCTTGGACACGCCCGTGTCCTAGGCCGTGTACCCCTACAGGCACCAAAAACCCTTTTTTTCGCGACCGACTCGCACACAATACTCGGGGCGTTACACTTAGCTTGAGAGATGTAGATGTTATCAGGCAACTGCTTCACTTGGAAACCAAGGAAGTAGGAAAGCTCACCCATGATACTCATTTCAAATTATGAATGCATGAGGTTAGAGAACCTCTTGCATAATTTGAAATTAGTAGACCTAAATATGATGTCATCCACATATATTTGCACTAACAATATTTGCTCCTTATGATGTCTAGTGAAAAGTGTTCTATCTACTATGCCTCTAATGAATTTATGCTCTATCAAAAATCTGGCTAGGGTCTCATACCAAGCTCTTGGAGCATGCTTGAGACCATAAAGAGCTTTATGCAATTTGAAAACATGATAAGGGTGAGTTGGAGAGACAAAACCTGGAGGTTGTTCAACATTAAGCTCTTCTTTAAGTACTCTATTCAGGAATGCACTCTTCACATCCATCTGATACACCTTGAATTTCTTGAAAGCTGTGCAGGTAAGGAATATTCGGATTGCCTCTAACCTTGCCACAGGTGCAAAGGTTTGGTCATAATCTATTCCTTCCTCTTGTCTGTATCCTTGAGCAACAAGCCTAGCCCTGTTCCTCACTATTGTACCTTGGGCATCCAATTTATTTCTGTATACCCATTTGGTTCCAATGACAGGATAGTCTTGGGGTCTTGGAACCAAATCCCAAACTCTACATCTCTCAAATTGATTTAATTCCTCCTGTATTGCAATGATCCAGTGGGGATCTTGCTCAGCATCATGGATGGATAGAGGTTCAACCTGAGAGAGAAAACATGAATGCATCAAATCTTGGTTGAGTTGATGTCTGGTCTGTACACCTGCTGATATGTGTCCAATCACTTGAGATCTGGGGTGATCACTTAGTGTGACAAGATCAGTGGGTGGAGTTGGTTCAGCAACAACATTATGAACTAATTCCTCTTGTGGAATTATGTTTGATGTTGGGGGAATATCAATTCCTTCAGTGCCTTCATCTTCACGTTCTTAAATGACTTGTGGAGAAGGATGTGTTGGAACGTATTGGGTGAGGTTTAGTCCATCGAAACTCTCACACAAGTGAGGTACCTGCAAAGTGCTATTGGTAGAAATCTTTTTCTCCTTGCAAGACATGTTAGCTTCATCAAATGTAACATGAATGGACTCTTCAATTTTTAGAGTTGATTTATTAAAAACCCTATAGGCTTTGCTTACTTGGGAATATCCAGAAAGATTCCCTCTTCAGCCTTAGCCTCAAACTTTCTAATATATCTTTTGTTGTTGTTGTTGTGAATATAACATATACATCCAAATACTTTAAAATAATTGATTTTAGGTTTCTTCCCTTTAAGTAATTCATAGGGAGTCTTATTCTTTAGTTTGTGAATTAAACTCCTGTTCAGGACATAATTTGTTGTGCTCACAGCCTCTGCCGAAAAGGTTAGGGGCATGTAAGCATCTGCAAGCAAGGTACCTTCAGCTTCAGTGAGTGTCCTATTTTTCGTTTCAGCTACCCCATTTTGTTGAGGTGTTCTAGGAGCTGAGAAACAATGTCTGATACCTTCCTTCTCACAGAACTCATGCATAAGAAGAGACTCAAACTTTGTGTCATGATCACTTCTGATCAATGCAACATGAGTAGAGAACTCAATCAATATGGTCCTGAGAAAATATGTAAAAACCTTGAAGGTATCTGACTTAGATCTCAGAAAGTATACCCAAGTGAACCTGGAGAAGTCATCCACAATAACTAAGGTGTAGGATTTCCCTCCTAGGCTTTATACAGCAATGGGTCCAAAGAAACTCATATGTAGCAAATACAAAATCTTAGGTGAATCACTTTTATTAATAGATTTAAAACTAGATTTAGTTTGCTTGCCTAGTTGACAAGCCCTGCAAAGGCCTTCCTTCTTGTAGGGACCAGAAGGTAGACCTCTAACAAGGTTGTCTTTTGATAGCCTAGCAATGTTTTTCAAGTTTACATGACCTAGCCTTTTGTGACATAAATCATTCTGATTACCAGTTATATTAAGTAAGCAGATATCAGAAGTGGCAGAAAGAAAATTAACTAAGTATATGTTACCTTGTCTATTTCTAATTAAAATAGTTTGGTTTTCTTTATAAGAAATAATGCAAGAAGATGAGTTGAAGTGTACCTAATAGCCTTCATCACATAACTGACTTATGGAGATGAGGTTATGCTTGAGTCCTCTGACATATGTTACTTTCTTGAAGGTAACAGCTCTAATCTTCACTTCTCCAAAACCTTCTGAATGGCTACATTTGGAATCCCCAAAGATAAGCTTTGGCCCCAGCTTGGGCTTGTAGTTGTGTAAGATGTCCTTGCTTCCAGTCATGTGTTTGGAGTACCCACTGTCCAAGTACCAAGTCAGATTCACACATAGATAGCTCTTCACATGCAATGGAAACACTCAATTCTTCTTTACCTATGTTACCTTGGATCCTTTGTTTTGCTGGTATGAAAAGCTAGAAATGACAGAAAATTCTGGTTGGGATTTGTATCATAAATAGTGATATCTCCAAGGTGGTATAACCCAATCAGCTACATGATTAAATGGTATTCTAGAAATATTAGAGTTCCTGTTAAAATTATAGTTTTGGTTTAGTATTTCTGGGTTCGATGAATTTCTGTGAGTTCATCGACCAGAGTTCGACGAATTGGGTTAAGGTTGTCGATCTCTGCCCAGAGAATGAACATATTCATTTTATGTGCCCCACGTTCGTCGACCTCTGCTCGACGAACCATATAGAGTTCGTCCATCACAGTTAGATGAATAATTATAACTATAGTTTTCGTTCAGAGTTCGTGGATTTGGGTTCGACGAACTTGCTGCATTTCGTCGATCTAAGTTCGACGAATTCTGCTGAACCTTGTTTTTACTTAAGGTTTTCTGATTTTTGGTTTTCAGACCTATTGATTTGGGAACATTTTCTATTATTTGTTTATGGTTTATTTTCTCTTTCCCCTTAGCAGAAACAAATTTGATTGGGTTTGTCAGTATGTTTTTCTTGAGGATGGGGGGCAAACTTGATGAAGCACCCAAGCCTAGCTTGCCATTGAGTCTGGCATTTACAGTGCTTGTGATGTCCATCAGCTTGAGGCTTCTTCCATTAAGAGTTTCCTCAAGTTGTTTAGTCTCACAAAGCTCATTCTTTAACATTATTATTTGTTCATTAGTTAAGGTTAATTCATCTTTTAACCTATTGTTTTCAGAGTTGACATTCTCTAGGTTTCCTAATTTTTCCCTAAGAGTTTTAATCTCCTTTTCTGAGTTTATTAAGTGTACACATATTGTTTTAAATTCAAATTTAAAAGAATCGGAACTGTAATCAGAAGAAGACAGTACCTTGTCAGCTTCAGAATCTGAAACTGCTTCATTGTCTGAGTCCTCTTCTTTTGAGTGGCTCCTGGAAGCATCAATTTCCATGAGGAAAACCTCCTTGGCTCTTGCCTCTTCCTCATCTTCACTGGAGCTAGAAGTTGTTGATTCTTCTTCAGTCTCACTCCAGGTTTCAGCCACAAAACCCTTCTCCTTCTTCTTGTATTTGCTGGAAGAAGGTATGTTGTTGTGTTGTCTCTTGGTACTTTCTCTCTTCTCTTTTATTTCTTCTAATTCTCTGGACACTCAGAGATGAAGTGTCCAGCTTTCCTGCAACCAAAGCATATTACTTCTTTGGTAAGTGTTTTATCATACCTTGGTTTGTCATCCTGTTTGGATGACTTCCTATTGAAATCTTTTCTTGCCAACTTGTAAAATCTTTTGGCAAAGAGACTCATGAGTTCTTCATTTGTTGAGGGAGTCTCTATCTCTTCAACTGCCTTGAAAGCAATGATATGCTCTTTTCTGGCTGGAGGGGGTGTTCTCTGCTCAACTGCCTCCCTGGATTTAATCAGCTGTTCATAGGACTTAAGTTTGCCTAATAGAGATTCTGTGGATATCTC
This sequence comes from Platanthera guangdongensis, assembly GCA_039583875.1. NCBI lineage: Eukaryota > Viridiplantae > Streptophyta > Magnoliopsida > Asparagales > Orchidaceae > Platanthera > Platanthera guangdongensis. Next base: position 67,471,047 of record CM077159.1, read on the forward strand.
ATTTAGGCTTCTGGCTTCTTTGAGACATATCCTTGAATCTCATGAGCTTGGGAAGCATATTAGGATCTTGTCATTCATCTCAGTGAGGGTGATGTCCTTATCCAAGGTTTTTAGCTCATTGATGATTGAGCTTAACCTATTATACATTTCAGCTACTGACTCAGCTTCCTCTTTCTTGAAATTCTCATATAAGGATATGAGGTTGGATCTCCTATCCTTTCTTACATCTGCTGATCCAGCCACCATTTGATTTAGGGAATCCCAGATGGCTTTGGCTGAAGTGCATTCAACAACCTTTTGAAAGATATCATATGACATAGTCTGTGCCAGTATGTTCATTGCCTTGGCATCTGTAACCTTGGCCTTCTTTTGAGCCTCAGTCCACTCAGGTGGTGGAACTGCATTTGTGCTTGAGGCTACTGTAGATGTAGAAGCAGTGGCTTGAGGAGGACCTGTCAAGATGGAATTGTAGATATCTTCATCAATAGAGTTCATATACAATTTGATTCTTGCCTTCCAGATGGAAAATCTATTTAGGTTGCAAACTGGAGGTCTGGTGCTTGCATAGACTTTGTTCTGTGTCATTGTTGTGTATATAATATAAATAAAAATAAAGATAAAAGATGAAATCTGATCTAACATAGGATCTTTGGTTCAAGGGTTAGCTTGTGTACACCAAGGAATCAAAGCTCTGATAACAATTGAAAGTGAGCTGTTAGATCAGGAATAATCTAGAGGGGGGTGAATAGAGTATTCGAGGTTTATAAAATTTTCTTCTGATTTAATCTAGTGCAGGAATAAAATTAAAACTGTAATCCTAACAAACAACCACAACACAAAAAATAAAAGAAAAGAGCAATTCAGATAACAGAAGACTTTATAGTGGTTCCCCTAAACTTGGGTACATCCACTCTTCTACCACCCTGGTAGGAATCCACTCATATTTTTGATCAAGTACCTGACACCAATGAGATTTTGATCAGGTGCTCAAAAACCAATCCTCAAGTCTTTTGATCAGGTGACTTGCAACCAGGAATAACTTTTGAATGGAGTTATAACACTTTACACAGTGGGGGGTGAGAGATGATTGTGTCTTCTCTTTCTCAATATACAACTGAGAAGACTGGTGGATATTTGATTCTAGCACAAGCTCCCCCTGAGATATAGAATGGTTCAGGTAGAAGAAGTCTTGCTGTAGGGTGATTGGCCTTCAGTTGTACAGCCTTGATCAGCAGCTGTTCAGGAACTTCTTTGACAGATAGTGATGTAGTTATCCTTTGAAGTATCATGTAGTGTTGAAGACAGAAGACTCTTGATTTTGATTGGGTGTTCTTGTTCTTCAGATAGCTGATGATCTTCAGGAATTTGGATTCTTGTTGTGTCAGAATTCTGTGTTGACAGACAGCAGTGAAGCTCTTGTTTCAGACTCACTATTTTCTGTATCTATCGTCTCTCTGTATTGTGTATCTTGTTCTATCTGTCTGTATACAAGAAGAAGAGAAAAAATCTCTTTTATATTTCCTGTCAAAAATGGTCTTTCAAAATTTTGAAATCCTCTGCAATTAATGCTGACGGCCTTGTGAATAAACAGCATTGAATTATTTCCCCAACTGTCTCATGGAAAAATGGCAGACTATAATCCTGGAGAAGAACATAATCAACACTCTGTCTAATGGTTATATTCCATAGAATATTTGAGCATTAATTACTCAGGAATTATTGAAGTAAGAAGCCTATGTCTGGATTCGTCGAACTGATAATAGAAATCATTGAGCTGAGTTCACAGTTCGTCGAGCTGAGTTGCTGAGTTCGTCGACCAGATGAGTTCTGTTCGTCGAGGTGATTTCCAAGATCGTCGAGTAGAGAGCAGAACTATAATCTCTGGAAACTTTGCCTTTTCTGTGTATGGAGTTCGTCGAGCTAATATCTTGTTTCGTCAACTGAAGTTCAGCAAAATATTTCTGGACTTAGAATAATTTCAGATGCTTCTGGATGAAGGTGTTGAAGTGAAGTATCCAAAATTTGTCGGTAAGCCGGTAATGAAATCCATCGAGATACTCTCCCACTTGCACATCGGAATCTCCAAGGGAGTCAGCTTGCCACCAGGCCTCCCATGGTCGGCCTTCACACGCCTGCAAGTGAAACACTCTGAAACAAATCTGGCTATGTCCTTCTTCATCCCGTACCACCAGACAATCTGCTTTAAATCATGATACATCTTGGTAGACCCTGGATGGTAGGCAACACTAGATCCGTGGGCGTCTCTGCACACAATATCCAGGATATCTCCAACCGCAGGGATGCAAAACCTGCCACGGTACTTCAAGGTACCCGCATCATCTATAGAGAAATCTGGTAATTCACCCTTCTCAGCTCGAAGATACAAATACATAAGATCGGGATCGTCCTTCTGATGCAGTCTCGTAAGCGTAATCCACGAAGGTTCTGCTACTGCTAAGCTACTCTGCGAATCACAGCTTCCCACAGAAATGTCCATCAACATAAACTCTTTCACTAGACGCTCGGCGGAAAGATTAAAAATCTTACCTGACTTCCGACTCAGGGCATCAGCCACCACATTTGCCTTGCCTGGATGATATTGAATTTCAACATCATAGTCGGCCACGTACTCCAACCACCGCCGCTGGCGCAGATTCAATTCTTTCTGAGTGCAGACATACTTCAAACTCTTATGATCCGTGAAAATCTTGCACTGCGCGCCATATAGCAAATACCTCCACAATTTCAGCGCATAGATCACAGCTGCAAACTCCAGGTCATGCGTAGGGTAGTTCCTCTCGTGAGTCTTTAGCTGCCTCGACCCGTACGCAATCACCTTTCCGCCCTGCATCAAAACGCAGCCCAGACCGACATGCGACGCATCTACATATATATCATACTCACAACCCTCCGTAGGCAAGGACAAAATTGGAGCCGAACATAGCCTTCTTTTTAGTTCCTCAAAAGCCTTCTCACACTTACCATCCCATATAAAAGCTACGTTCTTCTGCGTCAACTTGGTCAACAGCGCGGACAAGGTAGAGAAGCCTTCTACAAATCTTCTATAATAACCAGCCAAACCCAAGAAGCTTCTGATCTCTTTGGGGGTAACAGGTCTCGCCCATTCCATAACAGCAGAGATCTTTTCTGGGTCCACCGATATTCCCTATTATTAATCACGTGGCCTAGAAAAGAAACTTGAGGCAACCAAAATTCACATTTGCTCAGCTTGGCGTATAGCTTATGGTCTCTCAGAGTCGCCAAGACTAGCCGCAAATGTCGATCATGCTCCTCTGCATCCTTAGAATACACCAAAACATCGTCTATAAAGACAATCACGAACTTATCTAGAAAATCCTTAAAAACTTTGTTCATCAAATCCATAAAAGCTGAGGGCGCATTAGTCAATCCGAATGACATAACCAAAAACTCAAAATACCCATGACGAGAGCGGAACGCCGTCCGCGGAACATCTGACTCCCGAATCCTCAACTGGTGATAGCCCGAACGAAGATCTATCTTGGAAAACACGGCACTACCACGCAGTTGGTCAAACAAATCGTCGATTCGCGGTAAAGGGTACCTGTTCTTAATAGTAACCTTGTTCAACTCTCTATAGTCGATGCATAACCTCATCGACCCATCCTTCTTTTTAATGAACAGCACTGGCGCACCCCAAGGCGAAGAACTCGGCCTTAAAAGCCTTTTCCCAACAACTCATCCAGCTGAATTCGCAACTCTTCCAGCTCTCGCGGGGCCATCCGGTATGGCGCCTTTACGATAGGACGCGTGCCTGGCTCCAAATCTATTGCAAACTCGACATCTCGATCGGGTGGAAGATCGGGAAGATCGTCTGGAAACACATCAAAAAAGTCACACACCACAGGAATCTCTTCCAAACGGGGCTCATAAACAATCGACCCTACCAGAGAAACCACACCGGCAAAACAGCTAGAAACAAGCAACTTCCGAGCACGCACCGCAGAAATGACTGGAGACTCCTGAAGGGAATACCCATAAATGCTCCCTGGCTGACCGTTGTCTTTGACGAAGTCCAAGCGCTTACCCTTGCACTGGATCACAGCATCGTACCTTGACAACCAGTCCATGCCCAAAATAACGTCAAAGTCCTCCAGGTCAATCACCTTCAAATCTGCCTTGGCTAGAAAATCTCTCAACAAAATTGGACAATCGAGGATACCCAGGTCCGTAACCACAGAGTCACCGGAGGGGAACTTAACGCAGAAGGCACCACCAACAGATCTAGGCCCAATTTGAACCGCTCCACGGAGGCTCTAGCCACAAACGAGTGGGTAGCGCCAGAATCGAAGAGAACGCGCGCCCAGCGGTTCTTTACCTTAAATCGTCCTACGAATTGCACACGCATCTAAGGCAACAAGCGGTAAAACAAAAACTACAACTAAAAGGGAACGTAATGAAACGACTGGGGAGGAGTCGAACCTGAGATAACCTGGGTCGAGGTCTGCGCTTCGTCTGCCGAAAGCACATTCAGCTATCCTTTTCCTTTATCCACTCGCTGAGGTGGTGGCAGAGCCTGGAGGGGAACTGGCTGCAGAATAGACTGGGTCTGAGGGCACCTTGTCTTGAGATGACCCTTCTGGCCGCACTGAAAACAGACCTTATCTTTTAACCAACAACGGGCAGCCTCATGCCCCTTCCTTTCACACAAGGCACACACCAAGTCTCCCCTGTAAGTACCCTGAATCGCGTGCACCTGTTCCTTCTTCTGCGCTCCCAACCTTTTGAAACACTTCTCAAAGGGGTGGCCTGGCCGGCCACAAAAGCTACAAATCTCTTTAACCTTCTATCTTGAGACAGCATCAGGTTCCTGAGGGCTCTTCCCTCCACCGGACTTCCGCTTATCCTTCCTTAACTGCTGGCCTCTATTCTTGGCATTCTCAATGGCCTCAACTCTCAAAGCAGCTTTAACCGCGCTGGCATAACTGACCGCTCCATAGGCATTCGCTAACTGCTGAATGTCGCTTCTTAGTCCACCCAGAAATCGCTTAACTCGGTCTGCCTCAACACTCACCAGACCCGGAGCAAACCGACTCAACTTACTGAACTCAATCTCATACTCACTAACCGTGAGTTTTGTAACGCCCCGAAAGTTGTGTGCGAGTCGGTCGCGAAAAAAAGGGTTTTTGGTGCCTGTAGGGGTACACGGCCTAGGACACGGGCGTGTCCAAGGCCGTGTCTGGCTGGTGATTTTTGGTCGTTTTCAACCCGAGAAGGACACGGCCAGAAACACGGCCGGATGACACGGGCGTGTCATCCGACACGGGCATGTGCCAACCCGTGTCCCTACTCGTGTCCTGATGGGTCGTGTCCATTGCCGTGGTGGTTATGCATGACACGCCCACGAACACGGGTGTGTCGAGGAACCCGACACGGGCGTGTCAGGTCAGACACGGGCGTGTCTTGGCCCGTGTGCGTTTCTCAGTTCGACGATCGTGCCTGGATCGAGGCACATGGCCTGGGACACGGCCGTGTGTCAAGCCGTGTTTGTCCCAGGTCTGGAGAATTTTATGCAGATCTGAGCCGTTCGTTTTCTTTAATTAGGATCCGACGGCCCAGATGAAATCCTGCTCTGTTAAGGCCGTGAATAGGAGGTTAATTCCCCATTTTCTCTCCAAAGTTCTCCCCTTCCAAAGTGAGAGAGAAGAGGAAGAGGAAGGAGGTTTCCGGCCGCCGGCGGAGCATCGGAGCACTGTTTCGAAATCGGAGAGCGGATCCGTGGAGGGAAGGTCATTGCGAAGAGTTCTAACCGCGTAGTTTTTCCATGGCGCCAAAACGGACTACAAGGGTAACGATTCTCAACTTGAGCGTTTGAAGCTCTTTCTTTTGCATAGGGAACCCCGCTCCCGCGAGTATGCGGTGAGTGTGTGGCGTTCCTTGGGGTTGACGGGAATAGTCCCCCTTGTGTTGCATATAGAGCCCGGAATCGTAAGTACGGGCATAGGCATTGTGTGTGAAGCCTACCCGGACGTGTTTTTGTCTGGATCGGTGATGTTGCATTTGATGTGGTTTTGCCGGAGAAGACTCTGTGCTTTGGATTTTTCGGGTTTCCACGCGATAGATTGCAGCAGGGATCCTTGGAGGCTAGCTTCAAGGCGCACCCGGAAAACTGAGCGGAAACGTGTTCTGGTAACTTGGCAGTCTGGGAACCGGCCTTGATCATAACTGGGTTATGAGATTGTTTTGGAAAATTTGGGATCCGAGAGAAGCTTGGCCCGCGCAAAGGACTTAAATTGGACATGCGGCGTGAGCAACGGGCGAGTGGAATTGGACCTAGGCTATTTGGTTCGGTGCGAGAGACCCGAAGACGGGGACTGGCCGTTGGCATAGTCGGAGCCTTAGACGGTGGTCAGAAAGGCTAAATGCTCACATGTTGTTGCCATCCTGGGGGTGGTGGTGAATGCACTGATGGGTCAGGGTTCACCATGAATGTGCGCTGAGTGCACGGGGTGTATGGTCGTGCGAGCCTACATCTGTGGCGAATTATAATTGCGCTATATATATTGTTGGGCTAATGTTATGCAGGGAAAGAGCACCGTCGTCCCGAGTAAGGGGCGGGGTCGTTATAATTTGGTCGGCTTTTAGCTGACCGTTGCTTTATTTGCCACCGTGCGGTGGTATGTGCTTGCAGGTGCTGCGGAGCCGAGCGCCAAATAGCGGGTTGTAGCCCATGTTGCTGTGCTGGCCCTAGAAGGCCGTAGAATAGCTGTTTTTTTATATTTATCATGTGTGGCCGGCCTGCGAGCCGATGTATGTAAAACACTCTTTATTAAGTGAACATTTGTAAGGCCATAAGGCCATGTACCCGTTTCTGTGTATTTGGGGTTTCATTCATGTTGTTGTAGCTGTGGACATTCATATAATTGGATTTAATTTTGGGTTCTTTCAACTTTAAAATCTTCCTCTAGAATGCTCTGTGATTAGGACGAGTAGTCTTAGTTGGTTGGTTTGATTATTCATTTAGTATCCCTTCCGACTGTCTGTGGTATATGGCGTCGGGTTCCAGCTGGACCTTCTGTTATATGCCATGCGACAGATGGGGGTGTTACAATTTGGTATCAGACTTCTGGTTACGGTCAAGCTTAAATGAATTCGTGGGCGAATTCTTTTAAGGGGTGTTGAGCACATGTGTGCGTCATCGTTATAACATCAAAAGAACCCATGAATGTCCACTTAGGAATGGAAAATACACTTGTTTTGTGGAACCTGAGTGTTCCAATGATTGCCTTTAGTAATTTGTTTGTTGTCTAATCGTGTGTCTTTGCTAATTTAGGCAGCTAGGAGCGGTGTTGGTCAGTCAGAGCGTCCGCAATCAGCGGAAAGTAGTGCACCAAGGGACGTGCCTGCTACACCTCCTTCAGCGGAAACCATCAGGATGGTGGCTGAAGCGGTGTTCGCAATGATAAATGCCCAACCTGCAGGGCAAATGCATCGCGCACCTCCTGCAAATGAGCAAGAACCGGTTAGGGCGCCAGAGCCGAGAGTGGTGGAACGCGCAGCAGTTGAGTTAGTAGAGCCGAGGAGAACTACGGAGCGGCAGCTAAAGCACGTGATGGGCTTTAATCCTCCGAGGTTTAATGGGGTTGGAACGCCAACTCAAGTTGAGGACTGACTCTCTTCCATAAAGAGGGTCTTGACGGCCACAGTGACTGAGGAGTGGCAGAAGACAACCATAGCGACTTTTCTTTTGGAAGGTGAAGCGAGGCTGTGGTGGGACGAGATGGAGTTTCATCTTCTAGTGGGAAGGCAACTTCCGGATGTGCCGATGGAAGAATTTTCAAGATTGTTCTTAGCCAGATTTGTACCTTCTGCTCAGAAGTTGGAGATGGAGAATCAATTTCTTGGGTTGTCTCAGGGATGCAAAAGCGTGGACGAATATCTGCATGAGTTCACACGGTTGGGTCGTTATGCTGGTGTTATGTTTTCAGAAGAACAGAGGAAGACCAACTGATTTTATGAGGTCCTTCGAGGCGATTTACAGTGACACCTTGCTGGGCCTAAGGCACAGGGCTTCCTAGCCTTGGTCAATTCGGCTCGATCGTTGGAAAAGGTTGCGAATAAAGTTCAAGAGAAGAGGGACCCAGGAGAAAGGAAGACCGAGTTCAAGGTTCCAAGTAACAAGACAGGCTTCCGCAGATGGAACAAGAAGCGGAGGACTTCGAACTCAGCCCCTTCGGCTGATGCATCGGGGGCAACTACAAGTCGAGTCCCCGGAGCTTGCTACAACTGTGGGAAGACGGGTCATTTTGCTCGGGAGTGTTGGAGCGGACATTCAAAGTCCGAGAGGAGACCTGGAGCGACTTATGAGGAGAAAGGGAAGGCGGTGGAGTCAACCGCATCCCATCATGCTCCAGCCCAGCCTAGAGTCTACAACCTTGGTCTGCAGGAGGCCATTAAGCAAGCAGACGTGGTGACAGATATGAGTTAAATTACAGTGATTTAACTTTTATAGTTGTTGCCTTTGTATTTGTTAGCTTACGTTTGTCAGTGCTAGGCTTTGTGTTAATCTTTGGGGTTCCGGCGAGAGCCCTTTTTGATACGGGAGCATCACATTCCTTCTTGTCTGAAAAACTTATATTGCGCATCGGAGTTCCATTCTCGATGGCAGAAAACAAGTTGGATGTGTTGTTGCCTAGTGGGTGCTCAATGTGTGCGGATAGGGTGTGTGTTGTGAAGATTCGGATTGGAGACCGGGAGTTTGATTTGCGGGCATTGGTTCTATCGTTGGTGGAGTTCGACGTAATTTTCGGTATGGATTGGCTCTCGGAGCAAAGTGCATGTATTGATTGCAGCCGTAAAGAAGTTAAGTTGGGTCTGGACACTGATCGAGAGACTACTTTTGCGGGCATGAAGGGGTCAGGGAAAGTTCTGATGTCGGCCCTTCAGATGTTCAAGGCAGTTCGATCTGGGGCAGAGCTATATGTCACTCTAGTGCAGACTTCGACGCCTAAGCCTAGTTTGGACAGCATCCCAGTTGTGTCCGAGTATCCTGATATGTTTCCAGATGATCTCCCAGGAGCCCCTCCTCAGCGGGAGATAGACTTTACTATAGAGCTGGTACCGGGTGCCAAACCGTTGTCACGCTCCCCCTATCGGATAGCTCCAAGAGAAATGGCAGAGTTGAAGGTGCAACTGCAAGAGTTACTAGAGCAAGGTTATGTGCGTCCAAGTTCGTCGCCTTGGAGCGCACCAGTTCTCTTTGTTAAGAAGAAAGATGGGAGCTTGCGGCTTTGTATCGATTACCGGGAATTGAACAAACTTACGGAGAAGAACAAATATCCAATCCCGAGGATTGACGATCTATTTGATCAGTTGGTTGGATCAACTGTATATTCAAAGTTAGATTTGAAGTCCGGTTACTATCAGTTGAGGATAAGGGAGAGCGACATCCCAAAGACAGCATTCAGTACGCGGTTTGGGCATTACGAGTTCACGGTTATGCCGTTTGGGTTGACGAATGCGCCATCCGTGTTTATGGATCTGATGAATAGGATGTTCAGAGAATACTTGGATCAGTTCGTGATAGTATTCATCGATGATATTCTGGTGTATTCGCGGTGTGAGGAGGATCATTACAAGCATTTACACATGGTGTTGGAGACATTGAGGAAAAGTCAGTTGTATGCAAAGTTCTCCAAGTGTGAATTCTGGTTATCCTCGATAGCGTTCCTTGGTCATGTTGTCAGTGGAGAAGGAATAGCTGTGGATCCGGCGAAGATAGTGGCGATACGGGAGTGGCCTACTTTGACTACAGTGGCAGAGGTCCGGAGTTTTCTGGGGCTTGCTGGCTACTACAGGCGCTTCGTAGAGAACTTCTCGCGGATAACACTACAACTCACGATGTTGACAAGAAAGGATCAGAAGTTTGTGTGGTCTTCGGAGTGCGAACAGGCTTTTGAAGAATTGAAGAGGCGGTTGACCACGACGCCCATTTTATGTTCGCCAAGTTGAACCGAAGGGTTCGAGATCTATAGTGATGCTTCGGGCAGTGGTTTGGGCTGTGTCCTGCTACAGCATGGGAGAGTGATAGCTTATGGTTCACGACAACTGAAGGTTCACGAGAGGAATTATCCGGTCCACGACTTAGAGTTAGCGGCCGTGATATTTGCTCTAAAGCTTTGGAGGCACTATCTGTACGGTGTGAAGGTCGATATTTACACCGATAATAAAATTTTGAAGTACCTATTGGACCAAAAGGATCTGAACATGAGGCAGCGGAGGTGGATGGAGTTCTTAGGGGACTACACCTTCAAGATACACTATGTGCCTGGAAAGGGAAATGCAGTGGCGGATGCGTTGAGTCGTAAGATTCCCGCACAAGCCAATTGGTTATCAGTACATGATGAGAGATTGGTCCAAGAGTTGGAGGCATTGGAGATATCTTGCGTCGGTAAGCAGTCTAGTGCCGTGGCAAAACTGTTTTGGACAGAGGTGCAGTGTGATCTAGCGGATAGAGTTCGGCGGGCTTTGGTTCTGGATAGCAGCATGAAGCAAATCTTGGATGAAGCTTTGGATGGGTCAAATTCCCAGTTTGTGGTTAAAGATGGGTTGCTAAGGAAGGACAGTCGTCTATGCGTTCCTAGTGCGGATAATATTCGGGAGGAGTTGATGTATGAGGCTCATCATACCAAGTACTCAATCCACCCGGGAAGCACGAAGATGTATAGAGACATGAAGAAATTATTCTGGTGGCCGGGTTTGAAGAAGGATGTGGCACTTTATGTGGCCAAGTGTCGTACTTGTGCATTAGTGATGGCGGAATGCCAGAAGCCCGGAGGTTTCTTGAAATCCCTTCCTATCCCAGAATGGAAGTTTGACGACATATCTATGGATTTTGTGCACTGTTTGCCGAAATCGCAGAAGGGAAACGACGCCATTTGGGTGGTCGTGGATAGGTTGACAAAGGTGTCGCACTTTATCCCAGTGAGAAAGGAGGATCCGGTGGAAAAGTTAGCCAAACTCTACGTGGATAACATTGTACGATTGCATGGTGTGCCTCGCAGTATCGTTAGTGATTGTGATGGACGCTTCACGTCAAATGACTGGAGGTTGGTGCATGGTCTGTTGGGTACTAAGCTAAAGTTCAGCACAGCCTTTCACCCACAGACGGATGGCCAAACCGAGAGATTCAACAGGACTATGGAGGACATGCTTCGCATATACATCCTAGATTTCGGGAAGCATTGGGAGGATCACTTGTACATGGTGGAGTTTGCATACAACAACAGTTTTCAGGCAAGTATTGGAATGGCACCTTTCGAAGCCTTGTACGGGAGGAAGTGTCGTACGTCATTGTCTTGGTTGGTGGCAGGCGAATCAAAGTTGTATAAACGACAAGCGGTGGAAGACGCCACTTCAGTGATACGGACAATTCAGGAAAGGCTGAAGATTGCTCAGGATAGACAGTCAAAGTATTATAACGCCAAACATAGAAAAGTGGAGTTCAACGTTGGCGACATGGTATATTTAAAGATTAAGCCGTTCAAGGGTGTATCGCGGGTTCGACGCTTGAAGAAGCTGAGTCCGAGATACCTTGGACCATTTGAAATCCTGGAGCGTGTTGGCGAGGCGGCGTACAGGTTGAAGCTGTCGACGGAGTTGAGTGGGCTGCATGACGTATTCCACGTATCGGTGTTGCGTAAGGCAGTTCAAGAGTCTTTGCAGATCGTTACGGACAATCAGGTACCGGTTGATTATGAGTTAACAACAAGGGTCAAGCCTTTACGAATTGAAGATGTTGCAGTCAAACGACTCCGCAACAAGGAGGTCCGAATGATTAAAGTCTGTTGGGATAATTGCGGACGTGAGGAGCTTTCTTGGGAACGAGAGCAGGCTATGTTGGAGGAATACCCCAAGTTATTCCACTCAGGTATCATTTAGCTTTTGTGTACCTTTGCTTAATTTCGGGACGAAATTCCTTAAGTGGGGGAGATTTGTAACGCCCCGAAAGTTGTGTGCGAGTCGGTCGCGAAAAAAAGGGTTTTTGGTGCCTGTAGGGGTACACAGCCTAGGACACGAGCGTGTCCAAGGCCGTGTCTGGCTGGTGAATTTTGGTCGTTTTCAACCCGAGAAGGACACGGCCAGAAACACGGCCGGATAACACGGGCGTGTCATCCGACACGGGCGTGTGCCAACCCGTGTCCCTACCCGTGTCCTGATCGGTCGTGTCCGTTGCCGTGGCGGTTATGCGTGACACGCCCACGAACACGGGCGTGTCGAGGAACCCGACACGGGCATGTCAGGTCAGACACGGGCGTGTCTTGGCCCGTGTGCGTTTCTCAGTTCGACGATCGTGCCTGGATCGAGGCACACGGCCTGGGACACGGCCGTGTGCCAAGCCGTGTTCGGCCCAGGTCTGGAGAATTTTGTGCAGATCTGAGCCGTTCATTTTCTTTAATTAGGATCCGACGGCCCAGATGAAATCCTGCTCTGTTAAGGCCGGGAATAGGAGGTTAATTCCCCATTTTCTCTCCAAAGTTCTCCCCTTCCAAAGTGAGAGAGAAGAGGAAGAGGAAGGAGGTTTCCGGCCGCCGGCGGAGCATCGGAGCACTGTTTTGAAATCGGAGAGCGGATCCGTGGAGGGAAGGTCATTGCGAAGAGTTCTAACCGCGTAGTTTTTCCATGGCGCCAAAACAGACTACAAGGGTAACGATTCTCAACTTGAGCGTTTGAAGCTCTTTCTTTTGCATAGGGAACCCCGCTCCCGCGAATATGCGGTGAGTGTGTGGTGTTCCTTGGGGTTGACGGGAATAGTCCCCCTTGTGTTGCATATAGAGCCCGGAATCGTAAGTACGGGCATAGGCATTGTGTGTCAAGCCTACACGGACGTGTTTTTGTCTGGATCGGTGCTGTTGCATTTGATGTGGTTTTGCCGGAGAAGACTCCGTGCTTTGGATTTTCGGGTTTCCATGCGATAGATTGCAGCAGGGATCCTTGGAGGCTAGCTTCAAGGCGCACCCGGAAAACTGAGCAGAAACGTGTTCTGCTAACTTGGCGGTCTGGGAACTGGCCTTGATCATAACTGGGTTATGAGATTGTTTTGGAAAATTTGGGATCCGAGAGAAGCTTGGCCCGCGCAAAGGACTTAAATTGGACATGCGGCGTGAGCAACGGGCGAGTGGAATTGGACCTAGGCTATGTGGTTCAGTGCGAGAGACCCGAAGACGGGGACTGGCCGTTGGCATAGTCGGAGCCTTAGACGGTGGTCAGAAAGGCTAAATGCTCACAAGTTGTTGCCATCCTGGTGGTGGTGGTGAATGCAATGATGGGTCAGGGTTCACCATGAATGTGCCCTGAGTGCACGGGGTGTATGGCCGTGCGAGCCTACATCTGTGGCGAATTATAATTGCGCTATATATATTGTTGGGCTAATGTTATGCAGGGAAAGAGCACCGCCGTCCCGAGTAAGGGGCGGGGTCGTTATAATTTGGTCGGCTTTTAGCTGACCGTTGCTTTATTTGCCACCGTGCAGTGGTATGTGCTTGCAGGTGCTGCAGAGCCGAGCGCCAAATAGCGGGCTGGAGCCCATGTTGTTGTGTTGGCCCTAGAAGGCCATAGAATAGCTGTTTTTTTTATATTTATCATGTGTGGCCGGCCTGCGAGCCGATGTATGAAAAACACTCTTTATTAAGTGAACATTTGTAAGGCCATAAGACCATGTACCCGTTTCTGTGTATTTGGGGTTTCATTCCTGTTGTTGTAGCTGTGGACATTCATATAATTGGATTTAATTTTGGGTTCTTTCAACTTTAAAATCTTCCGCTAGAATGCTCTGTGATTAGGACGTGTAGTCTTTGTTGGTTGGTTTGATTATTCATTTAGTATCCCTTCCGACTGTCTGTGGTATATGTCGTCGGGTTCCAGCTGGACCTTCTGTTATATGTCATGCGACAGATGGGGGTGTTACAAGTTTAATCTGCTTTAAGTAAAGAAAGTCGTTCATTAGCCGGTCCCGTTCGACTGAAGGCAGGAACTTACTTGACAACAGCACCTTAAATGACTCCCAAGTGCAACCTGCCACTAAGCTCTCTTTCTCTCTCAGCCACCAATTCTTTGCTAAGCCCTTGAGCTGGTAGGCAGCGAGCATCACTCTCTGATCGTCCGTAATCCCTGAGTAAGATAACATCTCCTCAATGGTAATCAGCCAGTCATCCAAAATCATGAAATCTGCCTGCCCATCATAGGTAGGGGGTCTCAGCCGCTGAAACTGGGATATGAACGCCATCTCCGGGGGCACCACAGCCAAAGGCACGGGAGGAGCAGGAGGGGTAGGAACAGCTACCCCCTCAGTGGGGTTCTGAGCTCTCGGGGTCTGTCCCGCCACCACTGCTACAAGGGACTAAATCTGAGCATGCATAGCCACTACCTGCCTCGATAACTCCTCATTACTCTGCCGCAGGATTTCTACCAACGCATCGCTCTGCGCTCCTGACGTATCACTCTCGGATTGGGGGCTCGTTCTCGTCGCAGGACGTCTCGCCATCCTAAAATCGCACAAGCTTTAGACAAATCCTAGCCCATCAACTAGAACGAAACTACCCGGTACGGACAAACATACTTAAATATGAACTTCAACTGCAAAACTTGCTCTGGGAGTTGTTTTTACCATGATGATGGTATGCTTATCCTAAGATGGTTCACCACCATCATACTGACTCATGTGCCTAAACCATGAATGCATGCATTTGTATTCTTTTTGACTCAAAACTATGTTTGTACATATGTCATCTTGCAAATCTTTAGCTTGGCACGTTGTGCTGATGAAATGTTATGTTATGCATGATGTGCTATGCATTCTAAAAAGGCCTTAGTGCATGCAATGGGCGGCGTACACATGAAAATGTTATGCATCCCATACTACATAACATTCCCATGTAACGAAAAAGAAAACGTGCTAGCCGCATTCATGTGGTGAGGTTATGCATCCCATACTACATAACCATCACATGTTGCCTCCAATGGTGGATCCATATACAAACACATATTATGCATCCCATACTGCATAATATGCCATGTATACTTCTTCATACTCATGAGTGTAGTGTTCGTGCTTCGGCCAAGACGTGCTGATGACATATCGGTGTGTGAATGGTATGATGCTAAACACTAATGCAGACAAGGGAAAGGTTGCCCAACCATTTGTCAAGCAACCTGGCTCTGATACCAACTGTCACAACCCGCATTTACTCAACTGTAAAAATCGTATCAGAGTAAGAGAAAACACGCGCCATGATGCCACGTCGTGCAGGGGATAACTGCACACGCTCAGGCAAAACTCCAGACGTTAGAGTTTAAGGAAAATTGTTAATTAAGTATGAAAGAAAATCAGTTTTGTTGAATGGCCGTATCCCTCGGCCCTGTGGATCAGCTAGTCCACTGTTAAAACTATATTTATACGCAGCAGAAAATACTTTGGTTCAATTAAATTGACGCCCTAAATGAGCGTAAGTGTCCCCGGGGGACGACTTATGCGTGCACGACCCTAAGGAGAATATAGTAGGTATAAAAAGATAGTGTTTTACGCTGAGGAAAGATAGTGTCTTTGATTTAGAAACATGTTATGCATGTGGTACATATAATAAT
This sequence comes from Platanthera guangdongensis, assembly GCA_039583875.1. Classification (NCBI taxonomy): domain Eukaryota; kingdom Viridiplantae; phylum Streptophyta; class Magnoliopsida; order Asparagales; family Orchidaceae; genus Platanthera; species Platanthera guangdongensis. The sequence continues at coordinate 67,486,668 of CM077159.1, forward strand.
GCTTTTAGGTTTTAAAATATCTAACATGCAACCTAGCATAAATCCTTCCCAGAAGCAAGTAACCAACCACAAATAGGCAAAAACAGCAGTTTAAATTCATATTCAGCATCACAATAAGCCACCAGTGGGCGCCAACAACCTGACACGAACCCACTAGCGAGTATGTATGTCTATACAGAAGAGTGAAGAACTACCTCACAACAAACGGGGATCAGCAATCTCAGCTACCCTAGAGGCCACCAACAAGCCCCTCCAGAAGAACTAGCCGCTGAACTGGCTACAACCTGGACCTGAGGCATTCAAGGAAAGAACACCTCAGCAAGGAAACAATCAAAAGGTAAATAGAGCAATGAATTAATTAGCAAATAAAAAGAAGGGTTTACCAACCCGACAGCAAACCGCAATAAGCAAAAGAAAAGGGGATGACAGTAAGAAAAGAATGCTGTCAAAAACATCGCAGAGCACACCAAGTGCGATCAATAAAACCAATATACCTTACCAAGAGAGAGCCTGCAGCAGCATCAGGACATATACATAAGCCAAAAAGAAGGGTAAACCTAAACAGGAAAGAGACTAACAGCCCTAACATGTGGGTAAGCGGCAGTGGTCAAAACATGGGTCTGAATGCATAACCAGAATCAGACCCAAAAAGGGCTAAGGGGTCAAACAGTGGCAGCTTTAGGGTCCCACACACACCAACCCAAACCGGGGCAAAAGGCGGTGGCCACAGCTCTCCACATAAAACCACCCCTCCAGAGGCCACCAAAACTCCACCACCTGCCACAACCCAAGAGTCGGCATGCAGATAATTAGCCGAACACCCAATGCCCCCCCCCCTTCTAGGGAAAGTCCCACTAACAGTCCTAAGAAACACACGAACCCAAGGCAAAACGTCGGGTCCACCCGACGCGGCCTTGCACGCCTAACCAAAACCAACCCTGAGTCTTCCTGACCCCAAAACAAGCGCAACACCCAGTATCGACACGATGTGTCGACACCACGACAAACCGGTGTCGACACAAGGTGTCGACACAACCGCTGCTGGTGTCGACACCAAGTGTCGACACCTCTGTGGCCGGTGTCGACACAAGGTGTCGACACTGCCGCTGTGGATGTCGACACCAAGTGTCGACACCACTACGGCCGGTGTCGACACAAGGTGTCGACACTGCCGCTGCGGGTGTCGACACCAAGTGTCGACACCACTGCGGCCGGTGTCGACACAAGGTGTCGACACTGCCGCTGCGGGTGTCGACACCAAGTGTCGACACCACTGCGGCCGGTGTCGACACAAGGTGTCGACACTACCGCTGCGGGTGTCGACACCAAGTGTCGACACCCCAACTGGCCGGTGTCGACACCAAGGTGTCGACACCCTGACAGGCTGGTGTCGACACCACGGTGTCGACACCCTCACAGGCTGGTGTCGACACCACGTGTCGACACCCAGACAGGCTGGTGTCTACACCACGGTGTCGACACCACGGTGTCGACACCCCGACTGGCCGGTGTCGACACCAAGGTGTTGACACCCTGACAGGCTGGTGTCGACACCACGGTGTCGACACCCTCACAGGCTGGTGTCGACACCACGTGTCGACACCCAGACAGGCTGGTGTCGACACCACGGTGTCGACACCCTGACTGCCCGGTGTCGACACCAAGGTGTCGACACCCTGACTGGCTTCAGGCGCCAGATCCAGCACACATCCAGAAACGAGAACGAGGATTCTCTCTCTCTCTAGAGTACAACATCCATCGGCAATGGCAGCTACTCAACCTAAACCGAACCGAAACTGTCCCTAATAGACACAATCTCTCGGAAAACTGAGATTTAACTGGAACTTCCTACACTAACCACAGTATGATCGGGAACAAACCCTAGCTTACACCTAAGATCTAAACAAGAAAGAGATAAAAATTAGCTCAAAAGAAAGACAAAGATCAGCTTTGGCAAGGATGAGGGGACATCACTTGCCTCAATACCAGGAACTCGGTCGGCTTCCTCCCCCGCTCACGGATCTGGCCGCAGAGCAGCAAGCTGAGGAGCAGAAAGAAAGCAGATCCCGGCGAGGGCAGTCCAGATCCACTCTCGAAATCGAATTCCGACCGCTAAATCTCCAGGAATCGGCGTCCGAAGGCTAGGGTAGTCCGGCAGTTCTCTTCCTCACGCACAGGCGGCGGCTTCTACCAAGCAGAGAAAAAGGGAAGAAACAAATAAACCCAGCCCTAATTCTAACCCAAGACTATATATATATCAGTTAAATAATAAACAAACCACATATCAATAATTATTTACACTTAATATCAAAACAACACGAAACCTGAAACTTCTCGGAAAAAGACGAAATTCACGCCGCGGCTAAAAACCCACGCTACGAACACAACTGCGAAGTCGAAATTAACATTCGACGAACGAAATCCGGGATAACACCTCCCGAAGCCAAAACACAAGCATTCCCTAAGAGGCCCAGCCGAGTCATCAAACAGACTCCGGCTAGCTGGGGAATCTTGCTAACAGGCTACAAACAGGCTACACAGGGAACCCTAAGAGCTAAAACCACGCTCTACAATGGCAAAAAGCCGGAAATACGCCATCGTAACGCCAGCCAAAGATCAAACAAAACACAGAAAAACCGGGGGCGTTATAGGAACTGTCGAGCAGACAGTGACTTTGAGGGTTGTGCTTGTAGGTTGTTTCCAAGAGAAATGAGTTGAGAAGAAGAAGGGGGCCGCTAGCAGTGGCAACAACAGACTTCGCCCGCCGCGGCTTAAATGCCACTCTTGCGACGGGCTTTACTTTGATTAATATTCAGTGATTATAGCTTGAGTTGCACCATTACATGGAAAGCAAATAAAGGGTACATAGGGGGAAGCTGGCGGCTAAGGAAAGAAGATGTCAGAGGAGACCGCGCAAACTGAGAGGAGAATGTTGGCAGGCCGCACGGGCTGGAAAGCGGAGTAGGCAAGGTCTGATGCTTGACCTTGCCGAAGGTTGTCCTCATGTCTGTGTCCTCCTGAAAGAGAGGTAAGGTGGGCTATTTATAGGCCCGAGGAGGTGACGGCTTTTGGTAACATCACCCCCAATGAGTCGGTGAATTATTGGAGTAGAACTTGAAAGAATTGGTTCCTAAATCACCTAGAGGGGGGGGGGGGTGAATAGGTGCAATTCCTTTTTCTTCTAAGATAGAACTTATAATTCAGTTAATTAAGTAAAAAAGATATTTCTACAGCTATCACAGCACAGAATTAATTATACAACACATAAACACAGATTGCACACTGATTTATAGTGGTTCCCCAAGGTCTGAGTACATCCACTTCCCCCTTCTCCTATCTAGCAGTATGCTAGATTCGGCCTAACTTCTTTCCTTCTTCTTAGATCTTCAGATCTTACATCTCAGAACCCAAACAAGGCTCCTACAACTCAGAGTGAGTCCACACACCTACAGCTCAGGCAATCTGCCCTACCTCAGCCTTCAACAAGGCGTACAACTCAGAGATCAAAATGTCCTACAACTCAGGCTCACAGCCCTACCTCAGCCTTCAACAAGGCCTACCACTCAGAGAACTATATCTCCTATAACTCAGCCTTTATAAATCAGGCTTACAACTCAGATCTTAAAAAGATCCTACAGAAAATAGATGTAAATCTAAACTTTAACTACCACCCTGGTTGAGAGAGAATGGATGGACAGTTTCTTGATCAGTTCTTGAAAGAATCTGACGATAGAGATCGACCTGACTTAGCTTTCTTCAAAGCTTCTTAAATCTGAACAGAGTAGGGTTGATCTCGTTTGAAGTTGATCTTCAATCAGCTTCTTTCTTGAAATTCAGAAATCAATCTGAATCCTTCTTGGTATACTGGTTCAAACTCTGCACTTGAGAGACTTGTTGATGTAAGTCCCTTTCTTCACTTGAATAGATGGAGCTCTCTCTCTCCAACTTCTTCTGAAGATTCTTCTGAATTCTTCTTTTAATTTCCTTGACAAACTTTGACTAGATCACCACTTGAGAATGTCTTCTTAGATCTCCTGTTGAAAATCTTCTTTTGTTTTTTTGTTTATGTGTGTAACTTGTCATTCTCCTTCTATTGATAGAGAATGTCTTTATATAGACTTTATCCATGGTAACCGGCTGATCCGGTTTCTAACAAACTTCTGACAGCTCTAACAGTTGTAGTAGACCGGTTGGATATGACAGTTGTCAAGTCTTACAGTCACTTCTTGAAACTCTGTCTCTGTCAGCAAGATGTCGAGACTGAACTTCATCATGTGTCGACAAAAGTAGACTAAGTGTCGACACAAGCCTTGGTGGTGTCGACACAGCTCCCTTGGTGTTGACACTACTTCTTGACACAGCTTCTGTAGAATGTGTCGACACTTGTTCTGTGTGTCGACACAGTCATTTCTTTTCTTCACAAAATTTAACTTTGTTGAAACTCTGCCATGTGTCGACACAAGTCATGTGTGTCGACAAAGTCTTCTGTGTGTCGACACTGCCTCTGTGTGTCGACTCAGTTGATGTCGACAAAGTCTTTTCTATGTGTCGACACTACATTTGTGTGTCAACACAGTTGATGTCGACTAAATTTCTCTGTTTGTCGACACTGCCTCTGTGTGTCGACACAATTTCTTCTGGTGTCGACACAGCTTTTCCAAGTGTCGACACAGCCGACTCCAGGTGTCGACATAGCTTTTCTCTAGTGTCGACACAGCAGACTCCAGGTGTCGACATAGCTTTTCTCCAGTGTCGTCACAAGTCTTCATAAGTGTCGACACAGCTTCTCTGGTGTCGACTCATGGACTTAGAAACTTTCTCCTGCATTCCTGCATTTTCTTAACCTGCACATATAAACTCAAAACAAAATAAAATACACCTTGATGCATATCATTGAGTTAGGTGAGGCTTCTTCAAATCTGATACATATTTTCCAATGTACCCAACAATCTCCCCCTATTTGGAGAAGTCATAACCCATAGTCAATGATATACACCATTCATAACAAACACGTATTATGATGTATAAATACATTACATGACAGGGTGACTTATAAACAAAACATATATAAAATACATCACAACATAATGATGCAAACATAATGAGCATTAATCATAGTTTTGTTTAAACTTTCAAAAGTTTCTTTACAATAGTTTACATAGTTTTTTAACACTAAAGATTACAGTGTTGTAAAATCTAGTAAATCTATCCTAATGCTGCTCAGCCTTCTTGATAACTATTCCTTTGCCTGATAGGATCTTGTATTGTACTGGAGCATCAGTATCTTCAGCTGGCTTTTTGCCCTTCAGATCTTTCTTCTTTTGTTTTTTAGCCCTTATTCTTTGCCTTTCAAAATAGTGAAAAGGCTTTGGGAAATACTTGCTAGGCTCCTGAGCATTAGGAGGTAGCTTCCCAGCTTTTGCCTTTCTTCTATATTGCAGAATAGCTTCCTGCCTAGCTCCATGCTTTTGCCATTCTTGCTCTATGTACCATTTACCCCTGTCATGGGTCTTATCTTTTACAACCTTCCAGGCAGTCAATATGATATTCCTTGAAGTAGGACTCCACTGCTCAAAATGAGGATTCAACTCAGCCTGTTCTCTGAATCTCTTCTTTGAAAGTTGAGCTTCTTGCTCCTTATTCACAGCTGCCTCTGACATTTCTACCTTTTCAAGGATAACATTGTTAGCACCATCTGGAGGGCTGTATATTGATTGTACTTCTTGCTGAATCATCTCAAAATATGCTGGAGGGTAAATAACCTGAGCAACTTCAGGTTGATCACCTTCTAAATAAGCAGGTTGCACACCTGACTCAGCTACATTATCATCATCACAGAGGGGTGGATATCCAAGTGTGGCTCTGATGCTATTAGATGTCCATTTAGCATGATCTGAGCCTGCTTTGACTAATACTCTCTCGCTCTTTATGACTTCTCTTTCAATGTGATCTCTAAGGTCATCTTTCTGAAATCTCACTTGTTCATCTAGATAATTAACACCATCTTTATAGAATGACTTTATTTTCAGCAGCTGATCAGAAATGATTTTTGTGAAGTCTTAATAGCTGTTTGGACAGCAGTTAATTCTTCCTGTAATTATTTGTCAAAACCTGACTTGGCTTTAGCACTTTCCTCAGTCTGGGCAGCAGCAGTATTCTTCAATTCTGTGACAATCACATTATGTGATTGAGTTAGGTTGTCATTCATCCTCAGTTGATTTTCAAGCACATAGTCTTGCTTAACAGCTATATCATCAACGTGAGTCTTTATGCCTACTGTTGTTTTGCAAGATAGACTACAACATTGCCACCTTTGTGAAAGCAATCTGTCATTTCCTTTTTGTTCTGATTACTTCAAATCTAATGGATTTGATATCTTGAGCCAACGAGAATTGTAGATCTTTATGGGTCTCATCCATATATTTCTCCATGGCTATCCTTTGTTCATCCAACTTTACTTGCAAAGAGACCAACAAAAACTATAATCAGTTGCTGGGGTAGGTTGAGGAGCAGTTTGCAAAGCACTTTTATAGTTTTGGCTTCTCCTTTTGAAAACCATCAGCTTTCTCTTCTTGGCTTTTATTTCTGCTTCATCTTCAGAAGCTGAGGTACTGGCAATATCAACTCTTTCCATAGGACTAGGTGACTGTTTCTTTTCTGTCCTAGGTTGCTCCCCCTGAGTCCCTTGCTCCTCCCCCTTAGTTTTGACATACTCCATTTCAGTGAACAACTCATCTAGGGTAAATTCTTGTTGAGTTGGGACTTGAGGCACTACCAACTCAGGAGGATCAGCAGCTGCAGATGTATCCTCCATGATAGCATCCTGTGCTTGAGTTGTCTGGTCAGCATCAATAAAAGACACACTTAGTGTTTCATCCTTATTAATGAAAATTGATTGAATAATTTCTTGGATTACCTGAAGTATAGTTTGAGTAGCCATTTCACTTTCCAAGTGTGTTGGCTGTTCCTCAAGATGAGGTTCCCACTGCATCTGAGCACCATCTACAATTTCTTATGCAGGAGAGTTTTTAGGAATATCTGGCCTCTCTTCATCAGGCATGTTCTTTGTTAGGACTCCGACCCATCTTGAGATTATCCTTATGTCCATCCTTCTCATATGGTTGATTTTTGAACCAGCAGTCTGTTTCATTACTTCTGGAATTATTCTAGCCAAGTATAGACTCATGATCCTTCCCAGATTTGGCTTATTAATGTCTTCCTTAATCTTTTCAAAGACAACTACAGACCAATCTGTGTTGATTCTGAAGATAATCTTGGTCATCAGGCTGAACATATAAGCTGAAACCCTATCATGTCCCCCTGACTTGCAAAGAATGACTTTTCCAACCACTTCTGAAAGGAATTTTCCTTGCATATTCATCCCTTTTCTATTCATTGCAGATCCAATCTTCATGGTGGGATCCAATGTACACCACTAAAGTGCTTCCCTAGTCTTGGATGAGGGTACTTCTCCTTCTTCCTAAGTTCTTGGGAGTTGAAGAGTTTTCCTCAAGCTCTTCAAGGTAAGTTTAACTTTAGCTCCATGAACTGTAGATTTGATCTTAAGTCCAGTTGAATATACAGTAGTTGCGCCATAGAATTCCAGTATTTCTTTCTTCCATATCTTTGTAGGTTCAGAAACCAGAAATTCCAAACCATTTTCTGCAATTAGGGTTACTACTGCTTTAATCTCGGGTTCCGCGTAATCAAAAGCATTGCGAACCAGCTCATAGCCTTCGTTGACGTTATCTTCAAGCTTTGGCGTCATTGGCGTTGAGTGAAAGCTTGGATTGAGAAGATAGAAGTTGTCGACACAGGGTTTTGGTCTCGAAAAGATGGAGAGTGTGTCGACAGAATATGTTGTTGACCTATTTATACCCTTCTAAATAATGAAGGTCAAAAGTCGCGTCAAAAATCTCTCAATGTGTCGACACAGTTGAAATGTGTCGACACAGACTTCTAATATCTCGACAGAAGTGTTAACTTCTATATGTCGACACAATACTATTTGTCTTGGTCGTGTTCGACGAAGAGCCCGTAAAGTCGCCGATCTGAGGTCGACGAATCTGCGCTCGACGATATGTGTCCATTCTGCGCTCGACGAACTCTGTGTGTTAACAAATTCTAAAGAAATATCTTCTTTCTCTACATGGTCTCTAAGAAAATGGTATCTTATTTCTATATGCTTTGTTCTATTATGAGAAATAGGATTATGAGCAATAGAAATAGCACTAGTAGAATCACATAATAAAGGAGTTCTACTTACCTGAATATCATAATCTTCTAACTGATGTTGTATCCACAACAGCTGTGTACAACAACTTCCTACAGCAACATACTCAGACTCAGCTGTGGAAATTGCCACACTAGTCTGCTTCTTACAGCTCCATGACACCAGTCTACCTCCTAGAAATTGACAAGTGTCTGTTGTGCTTTTCCTATCTACTTTGCAACCTGCAAAGTCTGCATCTGAATAGCCCATTAGTAAAAAATCATTATTCCTAGGATACCAAAGGCCTAGATTAGGTGTGCCCTTAAGATATCTCAAAATCCTTTTGACAGCTATAAAATGAGATTCTTTAGGGCAGTATTGGTACCTAGCACAGACATATGTAGCATACATGATATCTGGTCTACTAGCAGTCAGATATAGAAGGGAGCCAACTATCCCTCTATATAAAGATTCATCTACAGGTTTCCCTGCATCATCTTTGCTTAGAGACATACTTGTCTCCATTGGAGTTCTCATGGTAATGGATGATTCCATACTATACTTCTTAATTAACTCCTGGGTGAACTTAGACTGGGATATGGACAAGCCATCATCAGTCTGTCTTACTTGGAGACCCAAGAAGAACTTAAGTTCTCTCATACTGCTCATTTCAAATTTCACTTGCATAAGTTTTGCAAACTTTCTACAAAGGTTATTCTCAGTAGAACCAAATATTATGTCATCAACATATATTTGGACTACGATAATCTTTCCTTTCGATTCTCTAAGGAATAGAGTCTTATCTATTTTCCCCCTTGAGAATTTGTTCTCAACGAGGAAAGTAGACAGAGTTTCATACCAAGCCCTTGGAGCTTGTTTTAACCCATACAAAGCTTTCCTAAGTCTATAAACATAATTAAGTTTGAGTGGATCAACAAAACCTGAGGGCTGCTCTACATAGACCTCCTCTTTTAAGTCTCTATTCAAGAATGCTGACTTAACATCCATTTGGTATACTTTGAAGCCTTGATATGCTGCATAGGCAAGGAATAGCTTGATTGCTTCCAACCTTGCCACTGGAGCAAAAGTCTAATCAAAGTCAATGCCCTCTTCCTGCATGTATCCTTCGGCAACTAGTCTTGCCTTGTTCTTCACTATGATCCCACTCTCATCAAGCTTGTTTCTATAAATCCACTTTGTCCCTATGACATTGTGGCACTTTGGTTTTGGAACCAACTCCCAGACCTTGCACCTCCTGAATTATTTTAACTCTTCCTGCATAGCTTCAATCCATAGTGGGTCTTGAATAGCTTCTTCAAATCTCTTGGGTTCCAGTTGAGATAAGAAGCTTGAGCAAAGAACTGGATTTAAGTTCCTGCTCCTTGTTTGCACTCCATGTCTTGGATCACCAATGATCTGGTGTACTGGATGATCCCTTAACTGTCTAACTACTGGAGGTAATCTATCAACAGTTTGACCTTCTTCAATCTCTTCATTATGATGCACCTCATGGTCTTCATTTTCCTCTTGAGTGTCTTGTACTCCCCCTGGACAGAACTACCATTTTCCTCTTCCTGCTTTGCAGTTGGATCTTCTCTGATAGTAAGCTGGTCCATCTTCTGTTATATACTTGTGGAGCTACAAGAACTACTTGGCAACTCACTGTTAATAAGTCTAGATTCATCAAAAATGACATTAACTACTCTTTTACAACTTGAGTAGCCAAATTGTAAACCCTATAAGCCTTACTATTGTTGCTGTACAAACAAATATCCCATCTTGGGATTTGGCAACAAACTTAGTTAGGTGAGACTTACCATTGTTAAGTACATAGCACTTGCAACCAAAGATCCTAAAATAGGATAAGTTTGGTTTTCTGCCCTTCATAACCTCATAGGGTGTCTTTTTGTGGCTTTTGGTGATGGAAGCCCTATTGAGCACATGGCATGCAGTGTTTACTACCTCAGCTCAGAAATATTCTAGGAGAGTAGTGTCACTCAATAGTGTTCTTCCAGCCTCAATGAATGTCCTATTCTTTCTTTCAGCAATGTCATTTTGCTGAGGTGTTCTAGATGAGGAGAATTCCTAATGAATCCCAAATTCTTCACACAACCTTATCATACTTTCAGATTGGAATTCAGTTCCATGGTCACTTCTGATTTTGACCACTGAACTATCTAATTCATTCTGAATTTGTTTGACAAAATTGTAGAAGACATTTGGGGTTTCAGATTTCTGCCTCAGAAAGAATACCCATGAAAATCTAGAATAGTCATCTACCACCACAAAAGTATAGACCTTCCTACCAAAACTATGAACTGGCATAGGACCAAATAAATCCATATGCAAGAGGTATAAGCACCTCACAGAGTTTTTGGTTTGTAGGCTATGAAAGGAGGATCTGGTCTGCTTGCCTTTTTGACAAGCAGAGCATATCTCATCCTTATAACACTTAACTTGAGGACCATTCCACACTAACTCTTTACTAAAGAGTTGGCCAATAGTCTTGTAGTTAAGATGAGCTAGCCTCTTGTGCCATTTGACATAATGAGAGGCTTTCTCATCAGCCACAAGACAGATAGGAGAATTTTTATTCTCACACTCAAAATTTAGGCAATATACATTTCTATTTCTAAAGCCAGTCAATATGACTTTTTGATCACTTGACCTTTTGATATGACACCCATTCTTGATAAATGAAATGTCATATCCAAGATCACTCAGCTGGCTAATTCTTATTAGGTTGTGTTTCAAACCCTTCACATATGTCACTTGAGTGATAGTGATTGAGTTGTTAGAGATGTTTCCAAACCCTTTGATGACTCCTTTTTCAGAACCACCAAATATCACTTTAGGCCCATTCAATACTGGTGAGTAGTCATTCAGCAATCCCCTTGTTCCAGTCATATGCCTGGAACATACACTGTCCAAGTACCATATAGGGGCATGGCAACTTGGACTCACATGCAATAAAGATTACTTAACCTTAGAACCCAAATAACTTTTGGGTCCTTGGTTCAAGTTAGCCTGAAACTTGACAAATCTGTCTGCAGTTCTTCTAACAGGTAGATTGCTATTCTCCCTGACACTGGTATTGTGCTAACAATCTAAGGCATAATGGCCTATCTTGCAATAGCACCAGCACTCATACTTATTATACCTCTTTTTAGGTACAATCTTAGCTGTATTGTTAACAACAGATCTCTTGTTTTGTGCTGGGGCTTTGCCTTTCTTATTGGACTGTGCAGCACATGCGGTTCTCTTAAAGCCTAATCCTGCCTTACCCTTTTGAGACACAAAGTCATCAATTAGGGGTAGTACAAATTTTGGGTTAGAAAACTATCCACTATCTCCTTCTCTTTCTGAAGTCTGTCTTCCAGACTTTTGATCTGATCATTTTTGAATGTGATTGTACCCATCTGAATAACGGTAATGTTTTTTAGCCTGACAATCTCATTCATCTTTTGATCCAGCATCTTCTCTGAATCAGATGCAGCTAACTTAAGAGCTGCAATTTCCTTAGCCTGATTTTTGGCCAGGGGGTGTTTGCTTCTCTTGTGTGCCTGCAACAAATCTCCATATTCATCTATAAGCTGATGAATATCTCCTTCAGATTCAGACCAACCACATCTATAGATGCAGATGCATCTGATTCTGGCCCAGTGAAGTAATCAGAATCTACAGATGAACTTTTTACCTTACTGGGGCCAGGTTGATCCTGGCACTGGTCTTCTTCAGACATAGCCATCAGTCCTTTGCACTGATGGTCTTCCTGCTCATAGATAGAGTCTAGTAAACTCAAGAACTCATCCTCTTCTTCTGTTACAAACAGACCAATATAGGCCTCAACCTCAGATTCAGACTCTAAAGTTGATTGATCTGTCCAACTTTTCTCTTTCTTAGCAACCAAGGATTTCTCATTCTTGCTCTTGTGCTGAGACTTCTTTTTATCAGCAAACTACTTCCTTTTGTCTGGACAGTCAGCCACAACATGTATTGCTCTGTTGCAGCAGTAGTAAATGATCTTTGATGTAGTTGATTTGCTAGGCATTGTCTCACTCCTGTCCTTCCTAGATGATCTTCTCCTCTGATAATAGTCATCCTTGGACTGAGATGATGATGGCTTAGATTTCCACTGCTTCTTCTTTAAGAACCTCTGAAACTTCCTAGTGAAAGCAGCAAAGTCTTCATCTGAATTACTACTGTCTGAACTGGGATTATCAGAATTTTCTGAGTTCACTTCTGCATCTTTCTTAGGAGAAAATGGAGACATTCTCCTATTCTTCCTTGTGGCTTCTACCTTGAAGGCCACAGACTTTCTCTATGGTCAACCTTTGTATATTTTTCTTCCTCCTTTCTGGAGAACAGCTGCATCTCATATGACAGCAATTTACCAAACAGTGTTGGATGTGAAATCTCTGCCAGTCTGGACACTTCCCTTATGGCACAGATCTTTGTATCCCAATCCTTAGTCAAAGACTAAGGAATTTGTCATTCAGTTCATATGTACTAAAAATTCTTCCATAGGACATCAGTTCATTTACAATTCTGTAGAACTTCTTATAACATTCAGTTATACAAGTAGACTTTGCTTGTCTGAAACTCTCATACTCTTAATTAAGCATAGACTTTTTATCTTGCCTAACCTCTTCAGAACCCTCCATGTAGACAACCAATGTGTCCCAGATTTTCTTGGAAGTTTTGCAGTGAATCAGTGGAATGTTGAATCATATATGACACTTACTATAATATTATGTGCTCTTTTATCCATTGTAGCCAAGATGATCTCATCCTTTGTCATTTCTGAAAAATCCTTAGGAATCCTCTAATTTGCATCAAGAACAGAAACCTTCATTGGAACATATGGTCCTTCCTGAACTGTTATATAAATTCTAGGATCAGATGCCTCCATAAATATTCTGACCCACTCCTTCCATATTCCAAAAATTTCCTTCCTACAGATGGGCAACTTCATCGAACCAAGTTCTTTATGGTTTTCTCCTGAACCCATCTTCTTTAACTTAGTTCTGCAATTTATTCTGCCTCACAGATCTTACTCAGACAGTTATGTCTTTCTTTGAGTAACCTCCCTTTGACACCACTTGAAAGAATTGGTTCCTAAATCACCTAGATGGGGGGTGAATAGGTGCAATTACTTTTTCTTCTAAGGCAGAACTTATAATTCAGTTAATTAACTAAAACAGATATTTATACAGCTATCACAGCACATAATTAATTATACCACACAAAAACACAGATTGCACACTGATTTATAGTGGTTCCCCAAGATCTGGGTACATCCACTTTCCCCCTTCGCCTATCTAGCAGTGTGCTAGAATCGGCCTAACTTCTTTCCTTCTTCTCAGATCCTCAGATCTTACAACTCAGAACCCAAACAAGGCTCCTACAACTCAGAGTGAGTCCACACTCCTACAGCTCAGGCAATCTGCCCTACCTCAGCCTTCAACAAGGCCTACAACTCAGAGATCAAAATCTCCTACAAATCAGGCTCACATCCCTACCTCAGCCTTCAACAAGGCCTACCACTCAGAGAACTATATCTCCTGTAACTCAGCTTTTATAAATCAGGCTTACAACTCAGATCTTAAAAAGATCCTATAGAAAATAGATGTAAATCTAAACTTTAACTACCACCCTGGTTGAGAGAGAATGGATGGACAATTTCTTGATCAGTTCTTGAAAGAATCTGACGATAGAGATCGACCTGACTTAGCTTTCTTCAAAGCTTCTTGAATCTGAACACAGTAGGGTTGATCTTCTTTCAAGTTGATCTTCAATCAGCTTCTTTCTTGAAATTCAGAAATCTATCTGAATCCTTCTTGGCAGACAGGTTCAAACTCTGCACTTGAGAGAATTATTGATGTAAGTCCCTTTCTTCACTTGAATAGATGGAGCTCTCTCTCTCCAACTGCTTCTGAAGATTCTTCTGAATTCTTCTTTTAATTTCCTTGACAAACTCTGAGTAGATCACCACTTGAGAATGTCTTCCTAGATCTTATGTTGAAAATCTTCTTTTGGTTTTTTTGTTTATGTGTGTAACTTGTCATTCTCCTTCTGTTGATAGAGAATGTCTTTATATAGACTTTCTCCATGGTAACCGGCTGATCCGATTTCTAACGAACTTCTGACAGCTATGACAGCTGTAGTAGACCGTTTGGATATGGCAACTGTCAAGTCTTCTAGTCACTTCTTGAAACTCTGTTTCTGTCAGTAAGATGTCGAGACTGAACTTCATCATGTGTCAACACAAGTAGACTAAGTGTCGACAAAAGCCTTGGTGGTGTCGACACAGCTCCCTGGGTGTTTACACTGCTTCTTGACACGGCTTCTATAGAATGTGTCGACATTTGTTCTGTGTCGACACAATCACTTCTTTTCTTCACAAAATTTAACTTTGTTGAAACTCTGCCATGTGTCGACACAGGTCCAGTGTATCGACACAGTTGATGTCGATAAAGTCTTCTGTGTGTCGATACTGCCTCTGTGTGTCGACTCAGTTGATGTCGATAAAGTCTTTTTTATGTGTCGATACTGCCTCTATGTGTCGACACAGTTGATGTCGACTAAACTTCTTTGTGTGTCGACACTGCCTCTGTGTGTCGACACAATTTCTTCTGATGTCGACACAGCCTTTCCAGGTGTCGACACAGCCGACTCCAGGTGTTGACACAGCTTTTCTCCAGTGTCGACACAGCTGACTCCAGGTGTCGACACAGCTTTTCTCCAGTATCGACACAAGTCTTCATAAGTGTCGACACAGCTTCTCTGGTGTCGACTCATGGACTTAGAAACTTTTTCCTGCATTCCTGCATTTTCTTAACCTGCACATATAAACTCAAAACAACATCAAATACACTTTGATGCATATCATTGAGTAAGGTGAGGCTTCTTCAAATCTGGTACACATTTTCCAATGTACCCAACAGAACTTGTAGTCCACGGAGTCCGCGCCAGGTCATGCGGTTAGGCACTTGTCTTCTTGAGTTGATCTGCTGCATGGCGGGCTGCGACGAGTCCGCCTCTGCTGTGCTGAGAGAGCCCGCGCCAAGGTGTGCGGGCTGAGGAGTAATCCGCCCCTTACTATAAAGGAGCAGTTGGAAAGCTGATTGGCGGGCTGCATAGCGAGTCCGCCTCTGCTGTAGGGAAGTTTGCTGGTTGAAGCTGGACATAGTGGTGGATTGGAAGAGTCTGTTCAGCTCACGGCAGACAAGACAAGTCTGCCTCTACTGAAGGCTTCTCTTTGTGAGTTAACGATCTAGCAGACTAAAGACGAGTCTGCAAGATGTTAGTGGATTGACGGAGCTGATCCACGATCCTTGGGCGGACTGAGAGAGTCCGTGAACTGTAGGGTGAGTTAACAGACTGGGCGACCTGGCGTACTGAAGACGTAGGTTGCCGCCATCGCTGAAGTCTGCCTCCTGTCGGATGGGAAGGCTTTCCGACGCTGCTGGGCATCCTGGAGGTTGTCGCCCTTGCTGGCGGCCTTGATGGCAGGTCGCCTACTGCCAGGCATACTGAAATGGAGTAGGTCTCACTTGTTGATGGACGACCTAGACAGTTGTCATTGTTGGGCGACCTGGAGGCAGGTCGCCTGGCGTTGAGTGACCTAGAGACAGGTCGCCTAGTGTAGTGGCTGGTCCATGCGGCTAAATGGCGGTCTCGACGGCTAGGAATCTAAGTCTGCCGCAGTTGGGTAGTTCACCTGTCAGAATAGGGGATACCATGATGTGATTAGCTGACCAAACCGCGCAGCCTGCATGGGTGTACTGAGGAAGCAGTCTGCACCCCCTGCAGAATAGGCGGCTGCTACCCGAACTGGGCGGTCTGATCGGCAAGACCACCCCAGCTGTGCAGCCTAGGCGGACAGAGAAGTCTATCGGCCCATACTTGGACTGGTTGTGACCTCCATGGAGAACCTGCAGCAGGCCGCGACTAGCAAGCTGGCTACCTTAGGAGGGATCACCGATTTCTCGGTTAACATAATCCCCGCATTTTTTAAGTTCCAAAGGGAAGTTCGAAAATGTTGGAGACCCACGAAAATCGTGATCTACCCCTTAGAAAATGTTGGGTATTGCATCCACAATAACCCAGATTTATATGAAGTCACCCTTGAACAAAGATGAATTAATTTTGTATTTGATGCTCTTTTTTTAGTTGAGTGTTCGCAGGATACAATTGCCAAGTGTAGACCAATGTCAGTCTACAATGAGTAACCAAACACAGGAACATAAAATATAATCCCTCATTGTGTGATCCATGGTGTTGACTCATGTGTAGCCTCTCTATTGTGACACACTTCCTTTTCAAGCACTAAGAGTATGAGAGAAAAGTTGGATGCTGATTATAATGAATAAATCATGTTTTCATATTTTTAGAGAAATTCTCTAAGTGTTTTTCTCGATTACTATGTTTTGTACTCGAGAAGTACTAAAGCTTGTTATAAAGTGGGACTTGTCATGATTTCGAGTTGCAGAAGCAGTTCTCGAGAAAGCTTAATGCTGTTCTCGAGAAGGCTTTATCTACTAGAGTACTTCATGACACTTCTTCTCGAGTTACTTCTTCTCCTGACAGAATTTTTCTAAGTCTTTTTCTCGAGTAGACTGAGTTTATTCTCGAGAAGACTATGCTTAATTCTCGAGATGCAGAAGATTTTTCTCGAGACCTAGACTATTTTTTTCGAGAGCTAGACATCTGTTCTCGAGATAGTTCTTTGTTCTCGAGTACCAGAATGATCCTTCTCGAGAACTAAAAATGACTTTTATCGAGTACTTCTTTCATTCTCGAGATTGTTGATTTCCACCTCCACAATTTTCTTTTAAGTCTTTTTTCTCGAGATCTTCATTATTGTTCTCGAGTACAAAACTTATATTTCTCGAGTACAATCATTCTTCTTGAGAACTATTGTACTGTTTTTGAAATTTTTCTTAAGTCCAGACAGACGGATTTTCAAATGAAATTAGCACGTGATTGTTCCACGTGGCTATTATTTATTATCATTATGACCGTTAGGCAAGTCTTTTAAAAGGTCTTATCATAATCGACCAACCCTATAAGAAGCCGTAAGAAGAAATTCAAAGCATTTTGAATCGGAAATTCACTTTCTAAATCGAGAGCCGCCGCTGTTCATCGCCATTCTTCCTGATATGCTTTCGATCCACAGATTCAAAGCAAGTGATTCAAAGATCAAGTTATTCTACAATAAACAGATTCTCTCCGTGATTTTGCTGAGCCTAGAATTTTCAGATCTAGAGATCTAGACGAGTCTTCTACAATTTAATTCTGACAGAGCCTCAAAGTTCAAGGAAGAAGAAAGGCTGAAGTTTTCAAATCTGAGAAATTACTGTATGTATTTCTTTGTATTCATTTTATTCTTGTAGGAGATTCTTCTCCGAGTGTGGGAGCTTTGGTCTCTGAGTTATTTGTAGGAAGTTTTCTCTTTCGAGTGTAGATCCTATTTTTGGGATTGAGTTGTAGGAACTTTGTTCTGAGTGGTAGGATTGTTTTCAATCCGAGATTAGTGGAGTAGTCGAGTCTAGTGCATTTCTTGATTGATGAGGTGGAAAGTGGATGTACCCATGGTTGGGGAACCACTATAACTCTTGGTGTCGTCAGTGAATGCTTGGTTATTTTTCTGTGCATCACTAGATAAATTTTTATTCTGCAAAAAGACGCACAACTCACCTATTCACCCCCTCTCGGTGATTTAGGTAGACAAATTAAACATTTTCAATTGGTATCAGAGGGAGGTTGTTTATCAAAAGGTTAACACCTTGAACAGATCTGCCCCAAGTTCTCTTGTGAGTGTGTCAAGCATGGACAGAGCGAAGGATTTTGCTAAGCTTCCTTTGTGCACAACGACCAACTTTCCCATGTTGAAAGAAAGGATTAAATTTTTCATGAAAACAGTGGATCCAAGGATCTTCATGATTGTTAAAGAAGGTCCATATATTCCTATGATCGTCTCCACTATTCATCCCACCAAGAAAGTTCCTAAGAAGTTAATGGATCTTGATAAGGATGAGATTTCACTTGTCTCTTTATACAAGAAGGCCAAAAATATCATTACAAGTGCAGTCGATGATTCTATGCTGCAGAACCTGATTCACTGTCAATTCGCCAACGAAATGTGGCAGTCTCTTATCATCTTGATGGAAGGTACTAAAGAGGTTAGGGATAACAGAAGATCCTTACTTAATCAAAAATATGAAGCATTCTGACAAGGACCCAAGGATTAAATTGCAGATACCTTTGAAAGCTTCTTCAATATTGTTAACGACCTAAGAGTATATGGTCGGGTCTTCACTACTAGAGAGTTGAATGATAAGTTTCTGAGGTCCCTGACTAAGGAATGAGACAACAAAGTCTGTGATATCTGGGAGTTTGGTATGCTGGCAGGGACTGATCCTCAGAATCTCTTCGGAAAGCTAATGTCCTATGAGCTGCAAATCAATTCAAGAAAAGTTGAAGAAGAGAAGAGTCGGTGTTCATCCAAGGAGAAGGCTGTTTCACTAAAGGAAGATAGCTCAAGGAAAGCCAAAGCTGCATCACCTGCTCCTGCACATGAAGATAGTCAATATGAAGTTTCAGAGCCAAGCACCTCAGGCTCAAAGTTATCAGAAGGAGAGTTTTCTCTTTTGTCAAGGCAGTTTATGAAATTCTTGAACAAGAAGAAACAATGGAGAGGCAAAGATGCCTCGTACAGAAGATCACGTCATGATGGTGATCGACATAAGAAAGGCTCAAGTAGCCAAGACAGGTATCATTCTAAATAGGACAAACATATTTCTTCTGACATTGTTTGTTTTTATTGCAATAAGCCAGGACACGTCATTGCTGATTGCCCTCACAAGAAGGAGGGTGGAAAACGAGAGGAGAATAAATCTTCTTACAACAAGAAGAGAACTGAAAGAAACCTAGTAGCCAAGAAGGGCAAGACTCTCAGCGACTCTGACTCATCTGAGTCAAGTGAAGAAGAGGAAGACTACTTTGGGCTAATGACACAAACAGATGATGAAGAATAACCCCGGTATACTAGGAAGGTAAACTCTCATACTCCTCTTTCTGAATCAGATGCTTCTGAACATGATCATGACGACCGCTCCTCTAATGATGAGTCTGAACTCATGGACCAAAATAAAGAGTTAATCAAGGCTTACGACAAATATCGAGAAGTCGTGAAAACTCAGGCCAAGGAGATTAAATCTCTCAAGGCTGAAGAGAGCACTCTGAGAGAGGAAGTCGGTAAGATAGACTCACTCAGAGAGAATTTCAATGTTGTTATTGAAGAGTATAATAAGGCTCTCGAGCACCTAGATCTGAAGGAGAAGATCATCAAAGAATTGGAAGAACAACTTGCTGCAAAAAAGAAACTTGTTGAAAGCTTCTCCAAGCCCAAGAATGCCCTTCCTTTTCTAGCTGAATTCTCAGCTCAGTCCAAAGGTGCTGCTTAGGCCATGTTGATGCTCCTAGTAAATCCTCTAGGAGAAATAAGGCTCAAAGGAAGAATAAGGATCAAAGGAAGAATAAGGCATTCAAGAAGGCAAACCAAGGAGAAAGGAAAAGCTTCTCAAGATCAGACCTCATTCAAAAAGGACATCCTTCCAACGAACGAGTTTGATCTTGATTCATCCTACGGTCACTTCGTTAGGCCTACATATGTAGAGCCCAATTCATGGTACCAAGGATGGACCCATCCCCGAAACTTTGGCGAAAGTTTCTTCATGGCACCTTATGAGGAGATTACTCTTCATAGTTATGACCCTTATAATCATGGTCATAACATCAAGAAAGCACCAGAAGTAAAACCATTTGTGGAAAAACCTCTCAAGGAGAAGAAGCCATTTGAATTCCATCACCATGATGCTTCTACCTCCAAGACTACTGCCCCTGCTAGACCACACTCTCAAAAGGTCAAGCAGGTGAAATTCAGGCAAAGATACAACAGATTTGACTGTTGGTGCTGCGACAAAGTTGGTCACTTTTCCCTTGATTGCTGGTTTAACTCCAGAAATTATGTTACTCCTCAAGTTTATAATGTGAGAAAGACCACTCATAATGTTTATACACATAGGGTGAGTAAGCTAACTAGAGACCAAGGACCCAAACGAGTTTGGGTTCCTAAGTCAAACTAATTTGTGATTACAGGTATGTCCAAAGGCCACCAAAACTCCTATTTGGTACTTGGACAGTAGATGCTGAAAGTCCACATAGTGTAAGCTATGTGCACCTATGGGGGGGGGATAGGTGACTAGTAGCGCTTTTGCGGAATTTACGAACGTACCTGCACAATAAAAATAAAGAGCACAGCACACAGAATACACAGGAAATTTATAGTGGTTCCCCGACTTGGGTACATCCACTTTCCCCCTTCGACCTATCTCCCCACAAGGGATGACTCGGTCACTTCTCCAACGAGATTGAAATCCAATCCCTGCACTAACGGAAGGAACCCTTCCACACGTGAGAGTCAACACTCCCACAAAACGGGTTGCACCCAACCCTTACAACACGAAACAAAAGTTCCTTTACAACGAAATTAAATATAGAGTGTACACGTGATACAAACTTCTTTTGGAGATAAGGTGTTCCTCTTTGTTCGACGACGTGTTCTTGAAGTCGATGAAGAGTATACAACCTTGGTCTCTCTTGGAGAGGATCTCCCCGGAACCGGCGGCGGCACACGAGCGGCGGCTAGCTTCGGGATCGGCGGCTACGATGATGAGCGGCTGCTGAACTTGGAGATCCAAACTTCGTAGCGAAGCAAACTAGGTCTACCAACGGTCACTCTAGGATCGGTCGTCTCGATCGATTCGGACGAGGGAGTTTTTCCCGGTCAACAAATCGAGAGACAAGAGATCTCTGGATAGACACGTGAGACTCAAGCCTTGCTAGGCTTCTGTCGCCGGAGATCGGGAAGAAGAACGATCAGCGGAGGCGACGTACTTGCCCGAGCGCGACGGCGGCGGAGGAGAGAAATCGCGATATTAGGGTTTCCGCTCGCTCGGCTTCTTTCTATGTTGGTATTCTGTTCAAAATACTTGTATATAAATACTATAGAAGTTTTCCAATATGACCGTTTGTGGGACCCACAAAAGAAATCCCCAAATCTCGGTCCAGAAATTTAACAGCGGCAGAATCCGGTTCAGGAATTTCCAGAAAAATGCCAAGTCAAAATCGGTGAGAATCGAAAGTGATTCTCGCCGAGTCGCCGAGAATCAAAGGTGATTCTCGACGATTCGGCGAGAATCAAATATGATTCTCGTCGAATTTGCCTTGGTTGCACGCACTGCTTTAAGCCAGGTCGAGACGGCGAGAATCAACCAGTGATTCTCGTCGATTCGACGAGAATCACTAGTGATTCTCGTCGATTCTTACTTAGACGCAGAGGTGCTTGCTTAGAAGTTGCTGGATCGAGTTCGGCGAGAATCAACTTCTGATTCTCGACGAATCGGCGAGAATCCCAAGTGATTCTCGCCGAATCGGCGAGAATCACTTGGTGATTCTCGTCGATTCTAACTTAGACGAATTTTCGTCTTTCCACCTATGAGATGCTCCTTGACCCATCCTTGCTCCTTGTCTGCTCCTGCATATTTACAGCCCTGTGCTTGAAAATAAGTGCACTCCAATAGAGAGAGTACACGTAGGCCAACACACTGATCTGCTCAACGAGGGATTACATCGTGCAGACCCGTGTATATTGACCTACTGCACCCTGACATTGGTGTGCACTTAGCGTGGAAAAACTGCAAGCACAACTAGAAGGATTTTATCAAATACATAGTCTATTGAACTTAGCTTGTCCAGGGGCTTCTTCAAATCAGGTACATTGTGGATACAATACCCAACAATCTCCCCCTATTTGAAGAAGCCTAAACCCTACAAGCTAAGGTGAATAGAGCAAATGAGAATGAAAACCATAAACTGAAAAGAGAGTTGAGTGAGTTATCCATTACCAATACCAATTTCTTGGGAGCAAGCTTAGAGCCACCTTAGCCTTGGCCGAGAGGGTAATCTCCCCCTTTTCGGCTTCTACAAATCGGGGTCTGTAGCGTTTTACCCTTTGCTCCCCCTCAGTTCTTGCACGGGCCTGGAGCCTCTGTAGTCTTCATTCGTCATAATTGAGCATCCCCAATTCAGTCTTGAAAAGATTGAACTTGGCCTCGTCTAGGGGCTTTGTGAATATATCAGCAATCTGCTTGTCCGTGGGGACATAACAGAGAGAGATATCCTTGTTCTCCACGTGCTCCCGAATGAAGTGGTAGCGTACTTCAATATGCTTCGTTCTGCTGTGCGACACCGGATTGTTGGCAATGGCAATTGCACTGGAGGAGTCGCAGTACATGGGTACTTCCTTGAACTGAAGGTCGTAATCGGCTAACTGGTTTCTGATCCATAGAAGTTGTGCGCAACAGCTTCCTTCCGAGATATACTCTGACACTGCTGTGGAGGTTGCAACACAATTCTGTTTCTTGCTGTTCCATGAGATAAGCCTCCTGCCGAGGAATTGACACGTCCCGGAGGTGCTTTTCCTGTCATCCCTGCTCCCTGCAAAATCAGCATCTGAAAAGCCTATTAGCTCGACATCATTGTTTCTTGGGTACCACAAGCCAAGATTAGGAGTACCTTTAAGGTATCTCAGAATTCGCTTTGCAGCGACATAGTGAGATTCCTTAGTGTTCACCTGATATCGGGCACAGATACATGTGGAGAACATAATATCCGGTCGACTGGCAGTAAGGTAGAGCAGGGATCCAATGATGCTTCTGTATTTGGTTTCATCGAAAGGTTTACCTTTCTCATCCTTATCCAGAGACATGGTGGATCCCATTGGAGTCCTCATAGAGGTTGCACTCTCCATACCGAATTTCTTAAGGAGTTCATTTGTGAACATCGTCTGAGAGATGAAGATTCCATCCTCAGACTGTTTCACTTGAAGTCCTAAGAAATACTTGAGCTCTCCCATACTGCTCATTTCAAACTTTCCTTGCATAAGTTTAGAAAACTTTTTGCAAAGATTGTTGTCCGTTGAGCCGAATATTATGTCATCGACATAGATTTGCCCCAGCAAAATCTTGCCTTTGACTTCCCTGAGAAACAATGTTTTATCTATTTTACCTCTGGAGAACTTGTTCTCAAGAAGAAAACTAGATAAAGTCTCATACCAAGCTCGTGGAGCTTGTTTCAACCCATATAAGGCCTTATTAAGAAAATAAACGTGATTGGGATAAGTAGGATCGACAAAACCTGGGGGTTGAGCGACGTATACTTCCTCTTTCAGGTCTCCGTTCAGGAATGCCGATTTCACATCCATTTGATAGACTGTGAATCCTTTGTGTGAAGCATACGCCAGGAACACCCTGATTGCCTCGAGCCTTGCTACTGGTGCGAAGGTCTGGTCGAAGTCAATCCCTTCCTCCAGTCTGTAACCTTGAGCCACCAGCCTGGCCTTGTTCTTTACGATGACACCATGTTCATCCAGCTTGTTTCTGAAGATCCACTTCGTGCCAATCACATTCTGCTTGTATGGTCTGGGAACCAGCGTCCAAACCTTGCAACGTTCGAATTGATGTAGTTCCTCTTGCATGGCCAGAATCCATGCCGCATCCTTGTTCGCCTCGTTGAACTTCTTTGGCTCAACCTGTGACAGGAAGCTAAGATGCAATACTTCGTTAACTGTACCTCTTCGAGTTCTGACACCAACACGAGGATCCCCGATGATCTGATCTCTAGGATGATCTCTCACGTGCCGGAGCTCTAGAAGTCTGGAGTCTGGAGCATCAACTACTTCTTGGGTTTCTCTTTCTTCTAAGAGATTTGTTTCATCTTGATCTTCAACATTTTCAGATGACGTGGAGGTGGAAACTTTGACGTACTTGGGAGCGTCATCTTTAGGGGTCTCATCCAGACTCAGCTGTTCAAATCTAGCACCTGCATCTTCAAGAATACTACTGGAAGAATTGTTGTTAAGCAAACTTCCTTCATCAAATACAACATTTATTGATTCTTCTACCACTAGGGTTTTCTTATTGAAGACCCTATATGCCCGACTATGGGAACTATAGCCCATGAATATGCCTTCGAAGCATTTTTCACCGAATTTAGTACGCGGGTACTTCCCATTATTCAGTACATAGCATCGACAACCAAAAATCCTCAAGTAGGACATGGTTGGTTTCCTGCCTTTCAGTAGCTCGTAGGGCGTCTTACGATGATGCTTGTTGATCAATGCTCGGTTTTGTACATGACATGCCGTATTGACACCCTCTGCCCAGAAGTATTCTGGGAGAGAAGCATCTTTCAACATTGTCGTGCAGGCTTCAATGAGAGTTCTATTTCTCCTCTCCGCAACTCCATTTTGCTGAGGAGTGCACGGGGAGGAAAACTCATGAAAGATACCTTGTTCTTCACAAAATTCTGTCATTGCACCAGATTCGAATTCTGTTCCATGGTCACTTCTGATTTTGACCACGGAGCAGTTAAATTCGTTCTGAACCTGCTTGACAAAATTAGTAAAGATGTCAAACGTATCTGACTTTCGTTTCAAAAAGAACACCCATGTAAACCGAGAATGATCATCAACTATCACTAGCGTATAGGACTTGCCTCCCAAGCTATGAACTTGCATTGGACCAAACAAGTCCATATGCAAAAGGTAAAGACATCGGGAAGAGTCTTTGTCAGCGATGCTCTTAAAGGTAGCCCGAGTCTGTTTGCCCATCTGGCATGCAGGACATGGGCTATCTTTGATGCACTTGATACTGGGAGCATCCCTTACCAAGTCCTTAGAAAATAGCATACTAATTGTCTTGAAATTAATATGTGCCAATCTCTTGTGCCATTGTTCACAAAGAGATGCACTGCCTGTTGCCACAAGGCATACGGGGGTAGATGAATCTAAACTGAGAAAATCTAAACAAAAATATTTCTGCTCCTAATGCCTGATAATACCGTTTCAGAAGAGGTACGTGAAATTATCAGACATTTATCCTTGCAGAACTTAACGTCATAACCTTTATCATAAAACTGACTTACACTGATCAGGTTATGGTTTAACCCTTCAACATAAGCCACGTCGGTGATAGAGATTATACCGTTGGAAATCATACCATAACCTCTGGTGACTCCTCGATCTGACCCTCCAAAGATGACTTTGGGTCCATTCTCGACTGGAGTGTAATCACGCAGCAGGCTTCTTGTCCCGGTCATATGCCGGGAGCATCCACTGTCCAAATACCAGATCGGCATTTTGGTGGCCTTTGGACATTCCTTCAAAACAAAATTAATTTGCCTTAGGAACCCAATCGAACTTGGGTCCTAGAATCCTGGTTAGCACACTCCCCCTCAGTTGGTTAACCCTACGAGTGGTCGGTCTCGCATTGCTAACATGGGGAGTCTCGTAGTTCCTTGGATTAAACCAACAATCCACGACAAAGTGACCGACTTTGCCACAGCACCAACAGTCAAATCTGTTGTACCTCTTCCTAGGCTCCTGCCTTACCCTAGGAACGGTGGGTACTGCTGGGGCCTTGGATCTGGAGGTGGAGGCCTCATGGTGACAACAGTCGCATGACTTTGTCACCTTCTGTATAACAGGCTTGGCTTTTGGTGCCTGCTTTCCATTATGGCCGCTAGAGAACGGACCATAATTTCCTATGTGGATTTCCTCATAAGGTGCCTTGAAGGCACTCTCACCGAAGTTCCGGGGAAAGTTCCAACCGTCATACCGGCTCTTTGGCTTTGCAACCGAGGGCCGGAAATGATGCCCAAATGTTGACTCAAAGTCGTGTTGGTTGCAAGGAAAGCCAGGCTTTCTGAACGCAACAGGACTAAGAGGAGCCTTACCCTTTTCACCAGCAGAGGCCTTCTTGGCGGTCTTATTCTTCCTCTGGTTCTTGTTTCTCCTAGATGAAGAACCAGGTACCCCTATATGCCCCAAGCCAGCTCCTTTGGCCTGAGCAGAGAAGGTATCAACGACTGGAAGAACTGTTTTTGGCATGGAGAAGCTCTTGACGATCTTCCTTTCTGCCGCAAGTAGTTCTTCCAACTTGTTGACTTCCTCTTGCTTTAGATCAAGGAGCTTCAAAGACTCTGAATGCTTGGAAGTCAGGTCAAGGTGTTCCTGTCGGAGAGAAATCAAGCTAGTGACCTCTTCCCTTAGGGATACACACTCACCCTTAAGGAATTTTACTTCCTTCTTCTCAGCCTTCAGTCTCTTTCGGCACTCATCGAAAGTGTTGAGCAGAAGCTCATACTTCTCGAGGAGCTCAGCTTCACGGGCTGAAGGGCCATCCTCAGGTTCATCATCCTGAGACTCAGGATCAGAGTCGGAGTCAGAGAGAGGGGTGTGAGCTTTTACCTTCCCAGTAAATGGGGGACATTCTCCTTCTGAGTCGGAGCGACCCACCAGCCCGAAGTAGGCTTCCTCATCATCACTAGAGTCTGAGGAATCAGACTCACTTAGTGTCTTTGGCCTTCTTGCGATGTAGCTCCGCTCCTTCTTCTTATCTCTGGAGGATTTGAGCTCCTCTCCTTTCCCCTTTTCTCTTTTGCTTTGATGGCAGTCGGCCACGACGTGCCCTGGCTTATTGCATCCGAAGCAAATAATATCAGAAGAACGGTGTTTGTTAGGTTTAGATGCATACCTGTCAGAAGAATAATTTTTCTTCTGATGCCTGGAGGAGGAGCTGTCTTTCTTTCTTTGATTCCTCATCTTGAGGAACTTCTTGAACTCTCGGGTGATGAGGGAGAAATCCTCCTCCGACAGCTTTGAGCCGGAGGAGCATGGTTCAGAGTCCTCCTCCTCTTCCTTACTCCTCGCACGGTATGACATCGCACCCTTGCCCTTTCTGGAGTAACTGGCTTTTAGGGCCACAGTCTTTTCTTTTGCAGCAGCCTTCTCTGCTTCTTCCTCTGCCTTCCTGGTGTTCAGCTGAAGTTCATAGGACATCAGCTTTCCAAACAGGATTTGTGGATCAGTTTCTGCTAGTCTGCCAAATTCTCTGATGGCGCAGATCTTTGTGTCTCATTCCTTAGTAAGGGACCTAAGGAATTTGTCATTGAGTTCACCATTGGTGAACACTCTTCCGTAGCCCTTTAGGGCGTTGACAATCTTCAGGAAGTTCTCGTATGTGACTCTGATTTCTTCCTTAGGCCCTTGCCTGAAGGCCCCATATTTTTGGTTCAGGAGGGATCTCCGATCATCCCTCACTTCATCCGTGCCCTCCATTAGGATGATCAGGCACTGCCAGATCTCCTGAGCAGTCCTGCAGTTGCTGAAATTTTGCATCATGGAATCATCAACTGCGCTCACCAGAATGTTTCTTGCCTTCTTGTCCAGTCCTACGAGCATCATCTCGTCTTTGTCCATTTCAGAAAGTGTCTTTGGCACCTTCTTGGTGGGATCGATGGTGGAGGCCTTGGTGGGGACATAAGGTCCCTCCTCCACGATCATGAAGAGTCGAGGATCGACTGCTTCCATGTAAAACCTGATTCTTTCCTTCCAGATCGGAAAATTTAGCCTGGTGCATACTGGGATCTTGCCGGAGAACTTGAGCCCGTCCATAGTAGATATTTGTCTTCTTCTTGACACTAGGGGCAGGATTCAACTCAAGGTGTTGACCTTTTTGAAGAGTAACCTCCCTCTGATACCACTTGAAAGTCCACCTAGTGTCAGCTATGTGCACCTATGGGGGGGGGATAGGTGACAAGTAGCGCTTTTGCGGAATTTACGAACGTACCTGCACAATAAAAATAAAGAGCACAGCACACAGAATACACAGGAAATTTATAGTGGTTCCCCGACTTGGGTACATCCACTTTCCCCCTTCGACCTATCTCCCCACAAGGGACGACTCGGTCACTTCTTCAACGGGATTGAAATCCAATCCCTGCACTAACGGAAGGAACCCTTCCACACGTGAGAGTCAACACTCCCACAAAACGGGTTGCACCCAACCCTTACAACACGGAACAAAAGTTCCTTTACAACGAAATTAAATATAGAGTGTACACGTGATACAAACTTCTTTTGGAGACTACGGTGTTCCTCTTTGTTCGACGACGTGTTCTTGAAGTCGATGAAGAGTCTACAACCTTGGTCTCTCTTGGAGACGATCTCCCCGGAACCGGCGGCGGCACACGAGCGGCGGCTAGCTTCGGGATCGGCGGCTACGATGATGAGCGGCTGCTGAACTTGGAGATCCAAACTTCGTAGCGAAGCAAACTAGGTCTACCAACGGTCACTCTAGGATCGGTCGTCTCGATCGATTCGGACGAGGGAGTTTTTCCCGGTCAACAAATCGAGAGACAAGAGATCTCTGGATAGACACGTGAGACTCAAGCCTTGCTAGGCTTCTGTCGCCGGAGATCGGGAAGAAGAACGATCAGCGGCGGCGACGTACTTGCCCGAGCGCGACGGCGGCGGAGGAGAGAAATCGCGATATTAGGGTTTCCGCTCGCTCGGCTTCTTTCTGTGTTGGTATTCCGTTCAAAATACTTGTATATAAATACTGTAGAAGTTTTCCAATATGACCGTTTGTGGGACCCACAAAAGAAATCCCCAAATCCCGGTCCAGAAATTTAACAGCGGCAGAATCCGGTTCAGGAATTTCCAGAAAAATGCCAAGTCAAAATCGGTGAGAATCGAAAGTGATTCTCGCCGAGTCGCCGAGAATCAAAGGTGATTCTCGACGATTCGGCGAGAATCAAAGATGATTCTCGTCGAATTTGCCTTGGTTGCACGCACTGCTTTAAGCCAGGTCGAGATGGTGAGAATCAACTAGTGATTCTCGTCGATTCGACGAGAATCACTAGTGATTCTCGCCGAATCGGCGAGAATCACTAAGTGATTCTCGTCGATTCTTACTTAGACGCAGAGGTGCTTGCTTAGAAGTTGCTTGATCGAGTTCGGCGAGAATCAACTTCTGATTCTCGACGAATCGGCGAGAATCCCAAGTGATTCTCGCCGAATCGGCGAGAATCACTTGGTGATTCTCGTCGATTCTAACTTAGACGAATTTTCGTCTTTCCACCTATGAGATGCTCCTTGACCCATCCTTGCTCCTTGTCTGCTCCTGCATATTTATAGCCCTGTGCTTGAAAATAAGTGCACTCCAATAGAGAGAGTACACGTAGGCCAACACACTGATCTGCTCAACGAGGGATTACATCGTGCAGACCCGTGTATATTGACCTACTGCACCCTGACATTGGTGTGCACTTAGCATGGAAAAACTGCAAGCACAACTAGAAGGATTTTATCAAATACATAGTCTATTGACCTTAGCTTGTCCAGGGGATTCTTCAAATTAGGTACATTGTGGATACAATACCCAACAGATGCTCTTAGCATATGACCGGGAGTAGAAGCCTACACCAGAATTATTCTCCAATCATGAACGGGCCAAAAGTCATCTTTGGAGGTTCTAATAGAGAAATTACTAAAAGCTACTGTATGATTACGAATGGTAGTGTATCCTTCTCAGATGTTCCTTATGTTGAAGGATTGTAACACAATCTCATAAGCATAATCCAGCTCTGCGATAAAGGATACATAGTAGAATTTCATGCAGACAAGTGCTTGATAAAATCGGTAGATAATCTGGAAACGATTCTATCAGGCACTCGTAGTAGAAACATATTTTTTTTTGACTTTATTTGTATAGACTCTTCTACGCCGGTATGCTTTTTGGATAAAGATAGTGTGTCTCTTAGTGTCCAATGACACAAGTGACTAGCACATATTAATTTCAAAACTATTAATAAATTATTTTCTCTTAATTTTGTACGCGATGCCACAAATGTCAAGTGCGCTAAAGATAGACCTGTCACGCATGTGTAAAAGGCAAGTGATGCGACGGTAAGTGTACCGATCGTAGTCAAGTAATAATTCGAGTAGTTGAATCCCGGGATATCGATCCCTCGAGGAGTGCAAGTAGGGAGTGTGATTTCGCTATATGAAAAAAGGATTGCAAGTGGGAAAGTAACCAAAGACGGTTTTTGATTTGTATTCCTAAGTTAAAAATAATAAGAAAACTATTGCGGGTCGCCGTCACCGTGTCTCTTTGGCGGATTACTCAAGAGAGCAATAGGGAAGATGGATTAGCTAATGAGGGTCGCAAGCACCTCTTCGCAACGCATGCTTCTAGCAATCTCTAGAACGACACAATCACAACTTGAACAAGAAAAAATCTGAAGTCCAACAACAATATCCAGAACTAAAATATATCAACACTTAGACATACTGAAATATTCAAGCTATCAATATTCTTACACATCAATCCAACACTCAAATACGCAGAAAAATAAGTACTACAAGTGAAGGGTAAAGAAACAACCAAACACACGAAGTCTCTAATGATTTCATTCGCTAACAAGTAATTACTCGATGCGGATTCATTCTACACGCTAGTATAAACTATGTAGATGGGCATAAGCTAGATTGAATTAACTTTCAGGCAAGTGCACCTATCAATCAGAGTATAGGAGAATTCTGCATCTCGTGTCGTATTCCACAGGGTCATTTCAAATACTCGTACTCACCCTCACTCTATTATCGTACCTATAATTAAAAATGATATTTAATCTAAATTAACCTAACTATGACTATTTGGATAAATAAACATTGGAGAATTCAAGATGATAAAAAAACGAAGATTATGAGCAATTACATGAAATACTCATTTATTTACTCAATTTTATGTAATCATGAAATAATAAAACTGTCTAATTTGTTGTAATGTAAAGGGTAAATGATGCTTAAGATCACGGCAGTGAACCGGCCGCACAAGTAATATAAAATGGGGGCTTCCCAAGTATCGATCTCACAAAGAACACAGTAAGGTGGAGTTAATTTCGAGGAGGACTTGAGAATGAAGTCCTCAGGTCGGAGCTAACTAAGGGGGGTATTGATGTTTGCGGAAACAGAAAATAAAAGGCTAACAACTACTCCTATGCAACGCCGCTATGCGATGCTTCGCCAGGCAGGATGGAAGACTAGTCGGGCCGCTATGCACCGAATCACTAGGCGGATGCACGAGAAGGCTAGCGGATGAGGTGGTTAGAACGGCGGAATGAGGGTCGTGAGCAACTCTTCGCAACGCACGCCACTAGCAATTGCTAATGCGGCAAGGGTGGATGGTGGTGGATGGAATATGGCGCAACTCAAGTAAATAACGAAAACATACAAAATCATATAGACATGATTGTATAAAAACTTTTTACAAACTAAGCATACTTCATCAAAATAAACAAAGTTAAACACCAATATTCAACAAGAAAGCAAGAACAAGTCAAGAGATCGACCGAATCCGAAGTCTTGCTAAGGATTCACGGTTGGAATCGTCGGGTTGTCATCACCTTCCAATGGCCCGTCTTCTTCGTCTCACGATAGCGGACAAAGTTTGCTAGCGTTTCTTTGCTTGATGACTATGGCGTCAAACCTTACTTGAAGCTCACGGATGAAGGAGAAGGCCGAGAGGAAGCTCCGGCTTAGATTTGGCGGTGAAAGCTTGCCCGGAGCACCTCCCTAGGGTGGAAGATGAAGGGGAACGGCGGAGAAGGCGGAAAACGGCGGAGAAATGTCGAGCTCTGGATCCTCTTCAGAATTAGGGCGAGACCTGCACTATTTATACAAAGCAGAAATGAACAATGCGCACGATCACAGGCGCACGACCAGTGGTCGTGCAAACTATGTCTGGTGCTCGTGCGTACTGGCATGGTAGATCAAGAAGAAGAACTGGGATAATGCGCACGAGTAGTGGCGCATGACCAGTGGTCGTGCGCACTAAGTTCAATGGTCGTGCGATTACCCCAGACAGGACTCCAGAAAAGAGGAATCAATGCACACGATCAGTGGCGCACGATCGGTGGTCGTGCTCATTATGTCCATTGGTCGTGCGCTTACCCCCGGTTGAATCTGGAAAACGTAGAGTAGTGCGCACGATCCGGGGCGCATGACCAATGGTCGTGCGCATTAGATCCCATGATCGTGCGTAGTATTCTTGTTTCACAACCATCCCGGAACACGCACACGACCCTTGTACCAAAAGGAAAAACCAATCACTGATATGTGCAGACATTCCAGGCAATAACAAAAAGGAGAACAGACTATAAAAATAACAAAATACACAACCACGGGCATAAATGTGCACTTCCTATGGAAATAATGATTAGATGAAATAGGAACGATAAAGAACTAAAAGTGAAGTGCAAACGCTTGAAAACTAGCCCAGATGAGTCCGAAAATAGGTATATAAAGTGGACTCATCACACCCCCAGACTTAACTGTTTGCGCATCCCGAGCAAACAAAATCTAAGCAGATAGGGAAAATACTAGTTAACAAAGAAATTACGATACAAAGTACCATGCGAAGTCGCATGCTCGCGCGCGTAAAAATATAATAGAAGAAATTTCTAAGTATACAAAATAGTTTATACTTTTCACAATGCGTCTCAACATTTTATTTTTACTCAAAAATAGAATCATGGTGAATCATCCGGTCACGCGTAGGGAGAAAGTAGACTAATCGCTAGGCGAGCATTGCCAAAGATCGGGGCTCGGGATAACCTCCAAAGGAATCCACCAATGTTGATGACCATATGCTTTCCCTTTCGCATTCTCTCCACGGCACTGCTTTGGTTCACACACGAATTAGTAGGACTTTAGGTGAAGAGATGGGGCTTGGGTTTCGGTGAGGTAAACAATGATAAATAAGAATGGTTATGCACCTAACCCAAATGAGCTAGTATGAAAGAAATCCCTCAACTAAGCAAAATACACGCGGGTACACCACACCCCAGACTTAACTTTTAACATATGGGTGTGTGCACGACCTACTCCAAAAAGAAGCACATCTCGAATAGAATTTTCAATTTTACTTTTCCTTTTCACTTTTTCACTTTAACATCATTTTTTTAACTTTTCTTTTTCTTTTTCAAATTACTTTTCTTTTCACAAATTCAGCAAATATAAGGTTTGGAGCACATCCACATTTTCACATGTAATAACACCACATCACATCCCAACATGAAAATATAAAACACTAAACTCGACCTGGGTGTGCGACTAGGATAGGCTATGGGGTTTTGGTGAATGAAGGTGGAGCTAAATCAAAGAAGGGTAGGCACAATGGGGCTAGCGAGGATATGACGTTAGGAACGGTACAAAACTCAACCGGGCCAAAATGATGGCCTAAATCATGCTCATGCGAGTGAACTAACCTATACACATGCTTCAAGAATAGCTTGGGTCAAGTTCTTAGCCAACGAGAAAGACTATCCATCCTCCCGACTCGAGCAATACGAACCTAACGGCCATCTACACACATCCCTAAGCTACTGTTTGATTCATACCAGATTCACCAACTTTTGAGTAGAATATAAAGTCTTTATGCAAATAGAAAGATATAAAACTATAAGCATACAGAAAAATTAAATCTACTCGAATTTCTACACAAGACGAGAGCAGTTGACTAAGAGCACAGCAAGGTCAACATTTTACTCCGTCTCACAATCCTATGTCTGCACCATAATATTCCCAAATCTAACAAATAAATGAGTTTAACTCGCGGCACACTAACAGCTAAGCACGTGCTCATGTGGGTGCAGTAGTGTGTGATGCAACGAACTAATCAAAATAAAATTATAAAAGCTTCTAGTATGCACATGAGATGTGCACATGCCATAGGTAACAGATCTCTCCTCCAGACTTAAACTAAACTACACAGCATATGATGGAGAAATTAAAATCATAAAGAGCTAAGGGAAGAGGTTACCCAATGCTCAGCCAGTGAGTATACCAGAAGACGCATGGAAACTTGAAGCAGGCACGCCATACAAAGAATCACAACCCCGCCAATGCGATGTTGTCAAGAATACCTGCAGGGGTGAGCTCCGCAAAAACAAAAACAAAAATATACAAACTACAAAGAAATACTAAAACTAAATAGACATGAAAAAGAAAATGCAGAAAATGAAAGATAAGTACTGAGGTTATTGTCATCCCAGCACGACTTATTCAGCTACGAAAATGTTCTAGCTAATGGGCCTATGAAAAGAAAAATGCACAGGTAACTGTTCCAATATCCGTTTCGGTAACGGGTACCGATACGGTGATAGAACAGTTACCCCTCTGCCTAAATA
This sequence comes from Platanthera guangdongensis, assembly GCA_039583875.1. Lineage (NCBI taxonomy): Eukaryota > Viridiplantae > Streptophyta > Magnoliopsida > Asparagales > Orchidaceae > Platanthera > Platanthera guangdongensis. The sequence continues at coordinate 67,521,040 of CM077159.1, forward strand.
ATCATACCTGCTCCTCGCAGTCAAAGGAAATAGGAAGTAGGATGAGGAGGAGGCCTGGTCCTCACTCATCTCACCACAAAACAAATCCTTGCCTAGCAAGGTTTCGTCCACCACAAGTTCGCCAGGGGCGAAGGTGACGACAGGGGCTTCCACTGTGAAGGAGGTAGGAACCTCCTCACACAAGAGGATGCACTCGTCGACAGCCTGAGCGCAAGGCTTAACGTCAATCCAACTTACCTGTGGAGATTCAACCTGTACAGGCTCAGATAAAGAAGAGGGATCAAGAAATAAAGGAGAAGAAGAACTAAAATAATCAGAAATAGGGGGAGTGCTCCCGGTCTCACTCTCAGTAGGATCCAAGCAGAGATCATCGTCGGTATCATACGAGTCGTACCGAGGGGAATCCGAGAACTCAAGGTCCGCGGTGGTAAGAGCAACAACCTCATCCAATAAGGAGGTGCAAACCTCCGCATCGGAAAGGCGATATTCCTCATCCCACCGGGGTGCGTAAGAGTGTTCCGAAGATCCACCTTCTCCATCGGAGATAGAGGAATCATCATCCCACTTCAGCGCAACCTCGGGCACCGAATCATCAACAAATACGGCATCATCAACCGACTCACACAAAAATGGAGTAGCACAATCCGGCAAAAATTACGGAGGGGCAAGGCTGCTCTCAAAATCAAGCACTGAATGAGCAGGCCCCATCGTAAAATCATTCGCTGACGCCACCCCATCGACGACCGGAACAATCTCATCGTCCCATACAGGAGCATCCATGAGTTCCTGCTCCTCTTTTTGTTGGCTAACACTAGAGTGATCATCATCACTCAAGGAAAGCTCATAAAAAGGGATCGAGGGACCCATGAAAGAGTTGTATGCGGCCAGAGATTTTTCAGTAATCTCAACGGGTAAAGAATGAGCAAAGTGCGTTATGTCAGTGTATGGGCCAGGAAACACACTGGTAGGCCTGTCCACAACAGTCTTCCGCAAACGGGAGGTTGTTGTGGACACGCCCTCAGAGGGAGAAGGCTTGCACAAACGAGGGCAATCTTTCAACATGTGGCCCACATCTTGACATAACAAACACCGAATGCAATGCTCAGCATTCATAACAGCAATGCCATCGATGGATCGGCGCAAAGTGTCAAGGATACGGCACTCAGCATCAGGATCCATCACGAACAAAAATAATTACTGAAAAAGTGCTACACAGCTAAAATGAAAAAGAACAGATCTGTTATCTAAATCAAAAATCAGAAAAGGGTAAAAAGAGATAAGCAAAATAAAAATTCTAATAACCAAAGCAAATAAATAAAAAAAATGAAATGCACAAATGGAAAAGGGCTTCAATCTATTATCTTCCTCTCCACAAACTCACACGACTGTGTTCCCCGGCAACAGCGCCAAAAAATTGATGCTTAAGATCACGGCAGTGAACCGGTCGCACAAGTAATATAAAATGGGGGTTTTCCCAAGTATTGATCTCACAAGGAACACAGTAAGGTGGAGTTAATTTCGAGGAGGACTTGAGATTGAAGTCCTCAGGTCGGAGCTAACTAAGGGGGGTATTGATGTTTGCGGAAACAGAAAATAAAAGGCTAACAACTACTCCTATGCAATTCCGCTATGCGATTCTTCGCCATGCGAGATGGAAGACTAGTCAGGCCGCTATGCACCGAATCACTAGGCGGATGGACGAGAAGGTTAGCGGATGAGGTGGTTAGAACGGCTGAATGAGGGTCGTGAGCACCTCTTTGAAACGCACGCCACTAGCAATTGCTAGTGCGGCAAGGGTGGATGGTGGTGGATGGAATATGGTGCAACTCAAGTAAATAACGAAAACATACAAAATCACATAGACATGATTGTATTAAAACATTTTACAAACTTCATCAATATAAACAAAGTTAAATACCAATATTCAACAAGAAAGCAAGAACAAGTCAAGAGATCGACCGAATCTGAAGTCTTGCTGAGAATTCACGGTTGGAATTGTCGGGTTGTCATTCCGCGTCCAAGCTCTGTCCTCAACTGCGTCCGGGATAGAGAAGGGCTGTCACCACCTTCCAATGGCCGGTCTTCTTCGTCTCACGATAGCGGACGAAGTTTGCTAGCTTTCCTTTGCTTGATGGCTATGGCGTCAAACCCTACTTGAAGCTCACGGATGAAGGAGAAGGCCGAGAGGAAGCTCCGGCTTGGATTTGGCGGTGAAAGCTTGCTCGGAGCACCTCCCTAGGGTGGAAGATGAAGGGGAACGACGGAGAAGGCGGAAAACGGAGGAGAAATGTCGAGCTCCGGATCCTCTTCTGAATTAGGGCGAGACCTGCACTATTTATATAAAGCAGAAATGAACAATGCGCACGATCACAGGCGCACGACCAGTGGTCGTGCGCACTATTTCCGGTTCTCGTGCGCACTGGCATGGAAGATCAGGAAGATGAACTGGGATAATGCGCACGAGTAGTGGCGCATGACCAGTGGTCATGCGCACTAAGTTCAATGGTCGTGCGATGACCCCAGACAGGACTCCAGAAAAGAGGAATCAATGCACACGATCAGTGGTGCACGACCGGTGGTCGTGCGCATTATTTCCATTGGTCGTGCACTTACCCCAGGCTGAATCTGGAAAACGTAGAGTAGTGCGGACGATCTGGGGCGCACGACCAGTGGTCGTGCGCATTAGATCCCATGATCGTGCGCAGTATTCCTATTTCACAACCATCCCGGAACACGCACACGACCCCTGTAACGAAAGGAAAAACCAATCACGGATATGTGCAGACATTCCAGGCAATAACAAAAAGGAGAACAGACTATAAAAATAACAAAATACACAACCACGGGCATAAATGTGCACTTCCTATAGAAATAATGATTAGATGAAATAGGAACGATAAAGAACTAAAAGTGAAGTGCAAACTCGTGAAAACTAGCCCAGATGAGTCCGAAAATAGGTATATAAAGTGGACTCATCAGTAAACATCTATCGAATTCTCTTTCGAGCAATTCAAAATCTAAACCTGAGTTAGTAAACTTTCTCTCGAACAATTTACAATACTCAAATTTGCATTAATGGAAACACCCTATATACTACATACATTCATGAAATCCTATCTCTAAAATACCATGAATCCATTTATTCGTATTCTATGTATCCAAACAACATATCTCTCGATCATGAAATTTGAATTACAAAAAGATTTAACACCAAAATATGAACATGTAACTATCATCACAAACTTCCAATTTCTCAATCTAGGGATTTGCAATTCATGTAAAACAAATAAGCAATTCATAATTAGGAGAAATCTCTTTGGTTGCAAGCCTACATACGTACAAATTACCACAAATTCGATGAAAACATGACGATACATGATTAACAAATTGTTCCAAATTAAAGTATAACAATCATCACATGAATGCACATTAGATTTTGTTTTTTTGTTACATATGATATTATATAGTATGGGATGCATAATATTTCATGTGTACGCCACTCATAACATGCATTAAGACCTTTGATTAGATTGCAGAGCACAACATTCATGGCATAACATTGCATTAGCACATGTGACAAGCTAAAGATCTACATGATGACATACGTACATACATGGATTTAAAATAAAACGAATGATAAGTCTTGCATTCATAAGTTTACGCACATGAGTCAATAGGATGATGGTATATCATCCTTAGTTTAAGCATGACATCATTATAAAAATACAAGAGCAGGTTAGCAGCATGAGCAAGTATCTATACATGTATGGTATGAATACAGTTGTGTAGTTCTAGCGATTAAGCTTGGTTCTGATTTGGCATTTGTTGTATTCTTAGGGTGCTGCCTAAGCATGTTGCAACGAGGCTGACTACCCAGTCTGAGGGCAAGTCGTCTGGTGAGCAGAGTGAGGCTATTATTGAGGGACTGCGGCAGAGTAATGAGTCTTTATCAAGGCAAATGGTGGAGATGCAATCACAGATCCAGGTGTTGTTGACTTGGGTTTCAGGGCAGCAACAGAGAGTGCAAGACCCTGCAGTGGGTCAAGTCATTCTCATTCCTCCTGCTCCTTTGGTACCTCCAGTTCAGCTTCCATCAGAGCTGAATTTTATCTCGTATTTTCAGCGACTATGACCACCTACCTATGATGGTAGAGCTGATTTTATGGCTTTGGATGATTGGATTATCGCGATCGAAGAGATGTTTTGTGTTCAGGAATTTCTGCGGACTAGAGAGTGATGGTCGCCGCTTACCAGCTTAAGGGTCTTGCAAAGAGCTGGCGGTTAAGAGAAAAATAAAACATCCCTTATGGATGTTCATGGCGATCGTTTAAGGAGTTACTGCTTAGGAAGTTTCTGTCATCGGTCGAGCAAGACCGTTTGATGAACAACTTCCTTCATCTGAAATAGAGACAACTCACTGTCAGTGAGTAGAGGTAGTGTTCAGCAAGTTGAGCCGGTTTGGCCCGAATTTAGTAGCCTATGAAGCTAGCAGAGTCAAGCAATTTCTGGATGGTCTTAGGATTGACATCCAGCAGATGTCTAGAGCTTATTGATCTGAGAACTATGTTGAGGCAGTGGAAGTGGCTCTTATTATCGAAGCAAGCAATTGAGGAAGGACAAGAGAAAGTCTGATGATGGTAAGAGCTCTCGGGAATTTGTCCATGCTTCAAAGAAGGCAAGAAGGGAGGTGTGTAGTTTTGTGGCCGGCCAGGCCACCTGTTTCAAAAGTGTTGCAAGAGGTTGGGATCTCAGAAGCAGCAACAAGTGCATGTAATTCAGAGCATTCCCAAAGAAGATTTAGTTTGTGCTTCGTGTAAGAAAAAGGGGCATGATGCAGCCCATTGTTGGAGTAGGGATAAGGCCAATTTCCAGTGCAGACATAAAGGCATTTTAAGTAAGAGTGCCCACTATCTCAGCCCCCACTACAGCTAGTTCCACTCCAAGCATTGCCGCTATTACAGCTTCTGGATAACGGGAAGGGCAAGCTGAATGTGGTGACTTTGGAAGACCGCAGACGTCTACAAAGGTAATCTCAGGTTAGATTCTAATGTAGTTCTTATCTTTTAGCTTTAGTTTTGATGTTTATTCGTCTAGTTAAGAATGCAATTTTATAGGGAAGTTTAAGGTAAAGAACCGTTGGGCATGCGTTCTTTTTTATTCTGGTGCTACCCACTCGTTCATGGCTAGGACTTTTGTAGAGCATCATCGTCTGACTCTCGATCTATTTGGTGATTCATTTCATGTCAAGTTTCCTTCCGGTGATTCGGTGGTGTCGGACTAGGTTAACAAGAGTTGTCCAATCATTTTAGGTGATTTCTTAGCTTTTGGTGATTTGAAGGTGTTAGACCTGGAGAACTTTGATGTGATCTTGGGCATGGACTGATTGCCCAGATATGATACGGTTATCTAATGCAAGTTTAAGCGTTTGGACTTCAAGATGGACAACGGCCAGCCCAGGAGTGTGTATGGTTTTCGTGCTAGGATTCCCTTATCATTTCTGCGGTATGTGCTCGGAAACTTTTAGATTCAGGTTGTTTTTCTTGTTTGGTTTTTGTTTTGGAACCCGTTGGTAGTTTTCCGCATGTCGAGGTTGTTTCTATGGTGAGTGAGTTTCCTAATGTCTTCCCAGTTTGTCTTCCTGGTCTTCCGCCTGAGAGGGATATGGAGTTTGTTATTGATTTGGAGACGGGCACTCACCCCACTGCTAAGGCACCGTATCGGATGGCCCCGCGTGAGCTGGAAGAGTTGCATACCCAGCAAGATGAGTTGTTGCAATGTGGATTCATTAGGCCAAGTTCTTCGCCTTGGGGTGCTCACATGTTGTTTGTTAAGAAGAAGGATGCATCTATGAGGTTGTGCATCGATTATAGAGAACTTAATAAGGTAACACTTAAGAACATGTATCCCTTGCCATGAATATATGATTTGTTTGATCAGTTTTGAAGGATGGTGATAAACCCGGAATCCGCAACCTGCTCGCGTAGCTTTCCAGACCGGGCGGCCTGGTCTTTCTACCCGCCAAGTCTCCCAATTCGGCCGGTCACCAGAGGGCGTTCTGGTCGGCTAGCCGCATCCCAGATCAACTCGTCTGTCATCACCGAAGCCGGGAGGTCTCCCCGTCAGACCGCCGCCAGCGCCGGCCCCGCTCAGCGACAAGGCCCAGGATCCAGACAGTCAGCTCGCTAGGAGGAATCCGCTAGGCCGCGCGGCTTCCCTCCTTTCTCGTGTTCTTTCTTTTTGCTTCCCCTCACCTCTGCCCAACTCTCCTGTACCCCGGGCAGCCGGTAATTTTAGCCCAGCCCGCTTGGGCAGGCCCCTGAGCCTATAAATAGGGGGAGGGTGCACTCCCCAAGACACACTGACTTGTATCCAGGAGCTCGCCTATTAAGAGCTGCGGTGTCAAGTCTGGTGTTTTGCGGCTTGCAGTCCGGCCGGCTTCCTCTTTTTTCTCCTACTTATAACTGTTTCTTACCTATAATAAAGGAAAGCCCATCGCAGGAGTGGCATTTAAGCCGCGGCGGGCGAACTCTGCTGTTGCCGCTGCCAGCGGCCTCTTTTTCTGTTCTTTAGCTACGACCGCTAGTAACCGACTACTCGACAGTCTCCTCTTTCCCCATCTTTCCCCCGGTGCTCGAACCGTCAGCTGGTGGTGCCCGACTCCCTGTTCGTTTTCGTGCATCAACAGTTAACATGCGACCTTCAGATCTCGATTAGTCGATGAAATCAGCGGTCTAGTTGGTCAGACCGCTCTAGCTTCTAGAGCTCGACGGCCTGTCGAGCAAGTCGCGGCTTCGCCGGCTAAGGCTTTCAGCCCACCTTCAGCACTGTAGAACCTGCCATTCTACCCACTCGCTTTTTCGCCGGTCTTCTTGTCAGCTTGTTGCGCCATCTAGCCGCCAGTTCAAGCCGCGACTAGTCAGCGGTCTCTGATAAAATTTTGGTCATCTTCTTCTTTCCAAGATGAATCCTGCAAAGGGACAAATTGAATCTAGTTTCATGGCAACTACTACAGATTTCTCAGAAGTGCAGATATGTTCATATTTTAATAAAGAGTTCCTTGTCCATGATAACAAATTTTCTACGAATTGTGTTGAGCATGCACCAAAGTCTATTGCAAATGAACCTCCTTATAAGGAAGAAGAAGAGGCCCCTTCTCCATTCATTGATCGTATTCGGTGGGATATTGTTTCCGATGATTTCAGAGTCCCGCATCTCCCGGAGTATTCTGGATGTGATGATCCGTTTTCTCATTTCCAAGCCTTTGAATCAGCCATTTCACTAAGAAATGTGTCAAATGGAGTAAAGTGCAAACTTTTTGTTATATCCTTTGGCGATATTGCAAGGGAATGGTTCTATAGTCTGCCTCCTCGATCGGTAAACAGTTTTAAAGATCTTCGAAGTCAATTTATTTCAAGATTCACTATTTACAGGAAGCGAAGAAGAGACGTTGGAGCTCTCTTCCGAATCAAGCGAGGAGTTGACGAGTCGAATCCGGATTTCGTTGACCGATTCCAAAAGGAAGTTTTGGATGTCTGTAATGTCGATCAAGATTATTACTTGCATGCTTTCATAAATGCACTTCGATAAGGCCCTTTGAAGTTTAAGCTCACCACAAAGTACCCCAAGACTTATGGAGATCTTATTGATACCGTTAATAAATTCATAATAGGGGAAGAAGCGAATAAAGGTTATATCTTGTTTCTGAATCAAATGGCTAAACAATCTCAAGGGACTTCTGGTGATCAGCAACTCATTTCTTCTCAAAATGTTTCGCAAGTTAAATATTGCAAATCTCCTCCTCTTCCTCAAGATAGAACTCCAAAGCATAAAAAAGGTTCAGATAAGTATGTTAAATTCAAAATTCCTATGGAAGATCTTCTAATAATCATTCAAGGAATGCCTGAGTTCAAAAAGCCTCGACGTTTGAAATCAAAAATTAAATATCGGCACGAGGAGCTTTTTTGCAACTATCATAAAGATATTGGTCATCTAGCAGAAGGTTGCACAGCTCTTCGGTAATTAGCTAATCAACTTGCAAGAGCTGGAAAATTGCAAGACTATGTCATTCAGTAATTTTCTGGGGTATTCTTCCATGGCTTACTCAGTAGTTCAAGAAGGGATTTCTTTTTCTCTATATGGTAAAAGTGTTTATGATCAAAATAGTATATAAAGTCCCCTTGACAATTGGTATTAATGGGGCATAGTCAAGCTTTGAGTATATATCCTTTTGCCACATCCTTAACATCAAACAAGGATTACCTTTCATTTAAATCTTATTACTTAGCTTTAATTGTAATGCTAACATTCATACATGTAGGGTCGAAAGGCCCCCTTGGAATTCTTAAGCCCTTCACATCCCGCTTGACAACAGTCGCAGATGTGTAGTGGAAATTCCGCTTGACCTCAGTCGCAGACATTACGTACTTGTCCCGCTTGACCTTCATCGCAGACATTGTGTACTTGTGCCGCTTGACATCGGTCACGGATATTAAGAATTTCAATCCCGCTTATGTGTTCCTTGTGAGGAAAGTACTGCCGCACGCACCTGCCCACATCGACACATAAGCGGATAGCTCCATCAATTCTTGCAGGACAACACGAGCCTCGCCGTTATCTCGCGGCTTTATTAAGCGGCCTGTGCCAATTTATATAATTCAATACACAGGCCGCCCGGTTACATATTCCGGCTTAAATTATGAGTCTTCCATGTGTCCATTACCGGTTTATTATTCATATACTCTTGAAGTCGGCCGACCTGTTTCTGACAGTTAATTCTCGATCTTAGTCCGCCGACTTATATGATATCAATTATACTAGTCGCTCCACGACCTGCTATCATAAAATTATTTGGCTTCCATGAGCCTATTGTTGACCTGTATTATCAGAAGCCGCAGAATGTTGATTTATTCTTCTCTCTTTCATTAAAAGGGCAATTTGTATCAGAGTCCGCCCTAGCCACTATCTTATACTTCAATATCATGGATTTCTGACGACTAAGAGGGTAGTTGTGCGGCTTATTATTCGTAGTTTATGTACAAGTAAGGCGCGATCATCTCCCTCTTCCTAGCGGATAACTTTGCGCACTTCATCGAGGCAAATGACGGTTTAATCCGTTAGCCGCGCGGCTTATAGTCGATGTATATTCTGAGATAAGTCGCAAGGATATCTATCTCTCTTGCGGGTAGCTTCTATAAAGTCGCGGTATGACTTCAGACCGGTTTATATGTTAACAATCTGTTAAATCGGGAGTTATACTGAGACCGCGCGGACTCAAACAAGTAAGAAAAGTGAGATGTAAAGTAAGAGACGTCAAAGGTGAACTTGTCCTTCATTTCTATTTCATTAAATGATACAAAATGTAATCGCGCGGTTTACAAAAACAATACCGCCGATTTTTCAAAAAGATCAAAGTACAAGTAACAAATTAAGAAGGTTCTAATCGGCCGGCTTGAGCTTTTTAGTCGCAGGAGAACGTGAATCACCGTCATCATCGATGTCAATGTAGGATTCAGAGTACCCGCTGCTGATAGTTGCCGAGCCGCCTGAACCACTGGAACTCGCCAACTCTGTCTGCACAGTCTCGGATGCTTGACCGCCGGACTATGATGATGCGCGTCCACTCCGGCTTTCCTGGCCGCCCTCTTCCTCGTCTTCTTCTTCCTCTTCGCCGACTTCCTCGCCGATCTTACCTTTGCCCTTGATCGCCCTGTAGACGTCGGCCACCTGCTCTTTCAGGGTGGGGTAGATGTCGGCACAGGTGAAGTCGGTGAAGCCGGTCGCCAAGCCGCCAAGGTCTCGGAGGCGGTTAAGCGCCCTATCGATCCCCTGGACGACTTGTGGGGAGACGTTGTCTTGGAAGGTGGGGTTGGCCGGGTCATACATTGCGTGCAAAAGAAGTAAAGGTAAGCCGCGCGGTCTCATAATGCTAACCGCACGAGTATCGGTAATGACTTACCGCCTCCTTTTCTTTCAGTCGCTTGTTTTCTTCCACTTGTTTTTTTAACTGCCCCTCCAGGCTGCTCCTCTCTTTCATTAACTGCTTGTAGGCAAGGCCCATGAAGTGGCTTTGCACGAAGCTCCTCGCTCCGAATTGCGCAGCTAGCCGCGGCAGGTCGTCTGCTGGAACTTTGCGCATCGCCTTCAGGTTGCGCTTGCCATACAGCGCGCCGCCAACCACGCTCGTGTGGCGGGTTACTTCTTCTCTCCCCCAGTAAGGGAGGGTGGTGGAGATCGTAACGGACTCGCCGTCCGGACTCCACATCACAGCCGGGTTGCCATGGACGTCCTTCAGGCCGCTGCCCGTTCCCTGCAGCACAAATTCGCCAGAGGAGGCCGACTCCTCCTCCTCCACAGCCCGCGCCGGCTTGGCCCTCCTGGCTCGCTTCTCTCATTGGGTGAGAGTCAGGCCGCCAGGCGTCAGCGGCTTGTTCTGCGGGACCGCCACAGCAGCTGCAAAGATAAAGACAAAGTTAGTTCACAGGCCGCGCGGCTAAGAGTTCAGTTCGGCCGGTTTGGAGCTAACTAGCTTCTGCTTCGATCCCTTCTAAGGAGGGCAGCAGCGGGATGTAATGGTTTACATCAAGCCGCTCCCCCTTGAAGGTGGTGTAGATTTCCTTCTCCACGCTGTCCAAGCCGCCGCTGCCGAAGGCGGCCTCTTTGCGGATTTGCGGGTTGACTGGCAGCAACCCGAGGTTTCCCTCGAAGATGAGAAACCTCTCCAACCAGTTGGCGATCTTATTCGCCAGGTTGACGATCTTCAGCCCCCTGCAGCCGAAGTACAGATGCCCCCGGAAGATCTTTGTCCCGGAGTCCGGGATAGACCGCACCGAGAAGCATTCCCGGAACAGCCTTATAGAAAATCAAACTCTTTTCGATCTTAAGTAGGAGATGAAGCTATATAAGGCGGCTATCGAGTTCGGTGGCAGTTGTCTTGGCACAACTCCATAATGGTCGAAGACCACCACGGCCTCCATCAAGACTGGAAAACGGAATCCGCAATCGAAGTGGTCGATTGGGATGGCGATCTGATTGGCGTTTGATGTGTTAATCCGCTCGTCCTGCAGTAGAAGCCGCGCGACCAGCGGGTTTCCCTGCATGTGTTTCTCTACAAACTCGTCCAGCTCGGCTTTTGTAAGCCGGCATTCTTTATGGTCAGCAGAGTGGAATGCGGAGGCAGCGTCAGTCCTAACCGCAGAGGCCTTGTCAGACCGCAACGACTTGGACTTAGCCCGCATCTTTTCGATCTTGTGATGAAATCTCCGGGGCCAGCTCTATGTATAGAAAACCAATGAAGGTATAGTACTCAACGTCAAATAGCGGCTACGCGTCACGCCGCGCGACCTAAACCTGCAGGAAATACGGATTAGTGCAGTGGCTAAGCCACAATTCAGTTCGTCAGTCCGCACGGCTATATCCCTGCACTTAGAATAATTTCATGGAAAATCATGTGGATATAAAGGTTTCAAGCCGACGATCTGATCGCCAGACCACGCGGATACTTTCCTAAACTTAGATTTTTTTAGAACAAAACACAGGCATGGAGATCATAAATACAAACCGCTTAAGCCGCAAACAGTTCGCAGCATAATTAAAAATACAACAGTTTACAAGAACCAAATTGTCCAACATCCAACAGAAAAATATATATTACAACATAATATTCAATTGTTCGCGCGGCTTAAATCATTCAAGTCGCTCAGCTTGGCTTATCACCTTCCTGTCTTTCTCGTCCTATTTGTGCGACATGTTCACTGGTTGTACAATCGCAACGTACACCTGGCTAACCAGATTATGAAGCGAGTGCAGAGACTGATGAACCCGCGCAGTGTTGCGTTCTACGATCGCAAATGGGATCATTGGGATCGCCTGAATCCCCAACCAGCTTGAAGCTGCGGCCTGTTTGGGCGCCGCGACCTCCGATGGATTTGAAGTCTCACCGGAGGCAGGGCGGCCAGTAGCCGGCAGTTTTCTAGAGGTCGGCAGTGCAGTCCGCTGTTCTCCGTTGGTCTCCGCTGGCAACTCTTGGTTTTCGTCGTCCTCAATATGTGGAACCTCTTCTCTGTCTCCATCTAGCCGCCCGGCCGTCAGCAAATACTTCTCTGCCCTCTCCTGCACCAAGGGGACCTGCATCTATGTAATCTTCATCTCAGCAGCCTCCATCGCGGTGTGCAGCTCAGACTTCAAATTTATGGTCTCCTGCTCAAGCACGGTTTGCAATCTTGTGGTCTCTTGCTCCAGGATGGTTTGCAACTCTTGGATCCTTTTCTCGGCGGCCTCCTGGGCAAGCCGCTTCTCTTCGTCCCTAATCCGCAGGGTTTCGGTGAGCGCGTCCAAAGCCGCCTGCATTGTGTCGACCTCCTTCTGGAAGTCGGCCATATCTTTCTCGCGAACACTTGGCGGAGGCGGAGGCAGCGGCAGCATAGACATAAATGATGTCAAGTCGCCCGGTTTCATCGCGGTCTCCGGTTCACCTGCATAAGATAAACCGCAGTCAGGTTCAGCCGGATAATTGCGACTTTCTAGCAAGGGAATCGGTAGGATAAGACCGCCGGTTTGATTTTTATCTCCTTCAAAGGCCGCGGTATGGTTTTTAAACACTGGCCGCCTGAATCGTTCGGGATATATCCTCTTAGCTTTTCTTTCCATAGCCGCTCGGCTTCTTTAGCTCGGCTTTTTAGTTGGGCCGTGGTAAGTAAAAAGCTGCCCGACGGATTTAATATTATGTTCGCCCCCTTCTTCCTTGACCGCGGCTTGTAGAAGTTAACAATTCGCTTAACTTCCCTGTGTTTACCTTGCAGCAATGGAAGCGAGGTCGCCACTGTCTTCTCGGCGATCAGCTTCTTCATCTCCGCCATTTTCTCTCGAAGCTTCAGTTTCTCGGCTCCTTCAGAAGCCGCGAAAGCCGGATCACCAGGTTTCTCGCCAATGATCTGGACTTCAGGGCGGTCAACCTCCTTAGAGGCCCCTGGAGTTGCCAATAGCGCATCCTGCTGCTGGAGGGTCTCCATGCCCTTGAGGAGTTCGCTAAGCGACTCGCTAGCCGCGGATTCATCCTCCGGCCCGTTCGGCTTGAACGCCGGTGTGGACGGACTCTCGGGTACCTCCTTCTCGTGCGGCCTATGTTGAAGACTATCCGTGCCGTTCTTTACAGAAATATTCCGGTTTCCGGCCTGCATCTTCCTCATCTTCCTCTTCATCCTTTCCTCAAGGGTCTCGCTCCTTTTCTTCTGCCGTTTCAAGGAGCCAAACACCATTTCAGTCTGTTTGCTCTGTTCAGCCAAAGTCCGTCCGGTCTCCAGCGCCTTCTCCGGCTCGTTGTCGTCCACAATGATTAGGTCGACTTTAGCCGGCAATTCGGGCGGCTTTCCAGATTCAACACTTTTCTCCTTCGTCTCACCTATTTTTAAGTGTGGTTCGCCTGATGGAGAGAAAGTCATATAAAAGGATTTGGCAGTTCCGGTTTGTGGCGCGGTCATCTTCGAAACCACTTTTTGATCTGTTGCGGCCTGCGATGATTCGCCGACGGTCTGTGTCGGCCTCTTTTCATATCCAGAAGCCGCTGGAGCCACCGGCTTCCCAATCTTCTTCGCAAGCTGTCGATCAGAGTCATCCGGTTTCTCGCTCCGACTTTTCTTCTTTTCAGTTGGCTTCTTGTCGCAGGCTAGCATAGACGACATGACATCCATCTTAGGAAAGATCGTGTCGGCTTGCAAAATTCTGACCGCAAGTGCGAGTAGCGACCCGTAGCTTGTCAGGAATCTTGAAGAATGTCAAGGTCCAGGGGATTTTATAGACTTCGATAAGGCAGTCGCGGTCTCCGACTTAGTTCGACATTTTCGAAGTTTTTTGGAAACTTAAAAATGTGCGGGGATTATGATAAGCCAGGAATCCGCAACCTGCTCGCGTAGCTTTCCATACCGAGCGGCCTGGTCTTTCTAGCAGCCAAGTCTCCCAATTCGACAGGTCACCAGAGGGCGTTCTGGTCGGCTAGCCGCATCCCAGAACAACTCGTCTGGTCATCACCGAAGCCGGGCGGTCTCCCCGTCAGACCACTGCCAGCGCTGGCCCCGCTCAGCGACAAGGCCCAGGATCCAGACAGTCAGCTCGCCAGGAGGAATCCGCCAGGCCGCGCGGCTTCCCTCCTTTCTCGTGTTATTTCTTTTTGCATCCCCTCACCTCTGCCCGGCTCTCCTGTACCACGGGCAGCCGGTAATTTTAGCCCTGACCACTTGGGCAGGCCCCCGAGCCTATAAATATGGGGAGGGTGCACTCCCCAAGACACGCTGACTTGTATCCAGGAGCTCGCCTATTAAGAGCTGCGGTCTCAAGTCTGCTATTTTGCGGCTTGCAGTCCGGCCGGCTTCCTCTTTTTTCTCCTACTTGTAACTGTTTCTTACCTCTAATAAAGGAAAGCCCGTCGCAGGAGTGGCATTTAAGTCGCGGCGGGCGAACTCTGCTGTTGCCGCTGCCAGCAGCCTCTTTTTCTGTTCTTTAGCTACGACCGCTAGTAACCAACTACTCGACAGTCTCCTCTTTCCCCTTCTTTCCCCCGGTGCTCGAACCGTTAGCTGGTGGTACCCGACTCCCTGTCTGTTTTCGTGCATCAACAGATGGTATGAAAGATATCACTTGAGGGGTTAGACTGTTTAACTCTAGGCGGGGTGAATAGAATATTTTAAAATCTTGTTAGATTTTTATTGTGTAATTAAAATAGTAATACTTATATGTGTAATCAGATAGTGCAGAAATAAAACTTGACTATTCAGCAGGCACCACACAATAAAAATAAGATAGCATCACAAACGACACAAGAATTTTATATTGGTTCCCCTAAAACTTGGGTGCATCCACTCTTCAACACCCTGTTAGGAATCCACTCAATTTTTGATCAGGTGTCCTACCACCAATCAGGTTTTTGCTCAGGTGCCTGTCACCATAAGATCTGCTTCAGGTAGATCAGGAAACTCTTAAGGCTTTTGATCAGGTGCCCAAAACCTAAATCAAGTCTTTTGATTACAAGACTTGCAACCAATTGTTTAACTTTTGAAGGGAGCTAGAACCCTGTGTACGGTGGGGTGAAATAAATAAAACTATATGTTGTCTTCTGCTTTCTCAAAATAACTGAGAAGATGTGTGGATCCTTGATGGTGTCAAAGCTTCCCCTGAGATGAAGATCTGTTCAGGAAGATTGAGAGCTTTGAAGGGTGAGTAGGTCTTCTTAAGAAAAAGTTCTCCAGAAAGTTGTAGATAGATTGAAGTTGTTTGTCTCTTGGAAGCTTGCTGGAAGAAGAACACTTGACGAAGACAGAGCAGAAATCTTTCTCTTGAATGATTTCTTTTGTTCTGTGTATTATAAGTTCTGTCTTGTTCCCTATGTGTTCTGCTGTCGATTGGAAGAGAAAATCCCTTTTATATGTTCAGTCAAATTCCCCTTTAAATTTTGAATTCTTTTGCATTAAATGCTGACTACCTGGAGAATGAAATGCGGCTGGAGAGAATATTTTCATTAAAGAATTTCCCCAACTGTCCCATTAAAAATAGCAAGTAATTAACTTGATGAAGACCATAATCAATACTATCACTAAAGGCTATATTCAGATAATATAAGCATTAATTACTCAGGAATTACTGCTATAAAATAAGCACGAAATAAGAGAAATTTCCAAGTTTGGAACTGCACAGGAATCGTCGACCAGAGAACTGATTTCGTCGACCTAAGATCAAAGTTCATCGACTAGAGAAATCATGTTTGTCGACCTGATAATTCTTGTATGTCGACCTGAGTTCAGAGAACTGCCTTCTGTGGATAATCTGCCAATTCTGTTGTCCAAGTTCCTCGAGCTGATAACTTGTCTTCGTTGACCTGAGTTCAGCGAAAGTACTCTAAAAGAATGTATTGAAGTTGAACTTCCAGAATTCATCGACCTGATCTCGAATATCGTCGAGCTCAACTTAGAGAATTAATTCTGAGTTCGTCGAGTGGAGCACGACTCCTGTCGAGCTGAGTTCGATGAACGTCGAACTCACTTCCTGAACTTGATATTCTTCTAAGTTTGAGTCTTCTACAGTCTTCAGTTGGCTGGTCCATGTGAGGTTGATTCTGGGGACTTAGCCTAAACTCTAGGACACAAGGACATGACCCTGGCTATACATGTTGGGTCAAACATCCTAGTTAATGAAGCTAGCCCAAATCAAACTAGGCATCCAACAATCTCCCCCTATTTAGGTGAGGTCACTAATACAAATGAAATAAAGATATTCACAAAGCAGAAAAATATATCTGGTAGAAAAATTTAAATATACAGCAGAAATTTACACAGTAGCTTTGTGACAATAAATAGATATAAAGTTCAGACAAACAAAAACAAAATAAAATATTCTCTTTTCTCTTCTTTTGCTTTTCCTTTTGCTTGTCCTCTTTCTCTTAGTCAGAAGGCTGTGTAAACTTGATTTCCCAATTTGTATTAGCTGCTTGCCTCTTGGATATTGTCATATCAGTAGCTCCAATTATATTAAGGGAGGTAGCTCTAGGCACAACAACCTCTGGATGTAGGTTCACGTAAGCATCTACATTAAAGAATTTATTAACTTTCTCATACCTTTTTAATTCTTCCTTTCTATATTTAGACATTGTAGAATATTGGGATGGATCTTTTCCTTCAGCATTAGATTTATTTATCATTGATAATCCAACAAGTTCCTAGAACCTGGCCATTCTAGAAGTTGTCTCTGTCTCTGGATCCACAAAGGGTATGGGTGGAGACTATGGCCTTTTAGGACTGTCAGCTTTTTGTGGTTCAGGAGCTTACTGATGATGTTGTTGATGATGTTGTTGTTGTTGTTGTTGTTGCTATTTTTATTATTATTGTCTGCTTGAAGAGTACCTGCTGGCTGCTTCCTTAATATGATGAGGATCTACCTTGATATCTGTGGTAGGTTTGAGCATATGAGGTAGACCTCTGAGAAGTATTGCCTGAAACACCAGCAGCAGGTGGAGGAGGAGGTGGACCTCTCCTGTTTCTTTGAGGAGGAAGAGGAGAATACCTCCTGCTTTTGTTCCGAGATTTTATTCATTTTTAGAAAGCCACATCTGGGCAGGCATCCCAGGGTATGGAGTGATTTTCTGAAGGATGTAATAAGGTGTATCTTGTGTGGGATTTGGCTTGGGAGCAGCTACTGGAGGAGCCATTCTTTTATTTGAAACTTTCTTCTTGGTAGAGGGACTATCATCAGAATCATCATCCTCATCTTCATCGTCAGAAGATCCTTGAGGATCATCATATAAGGCATTAATGGCCTTCAGAAGATCTTTGTCAATTTGCTTTTCAGCTTGCGGCTGTGCTTGAGGTTCTGGAGCTGGAGCAACTATTTCAGGAATATGTTCAGAAACTGATAAATTTTATGCTTCTATATCTGCCATGATGATTTCATACAAATCTGGTAGTGGACTATCATTCATCTTATATGTTGGAGCTGAGATGGTTTCTGGAGAAGATGTTTCCTTGGAAGGAGATACTATTTGAGTCTTTGTAACTACAAAACTATCATTAAGTTGCTTGGCAACTGTGGGACTTATTGGTGCTATATATGGTACAATAGCCAAGGAGGGCTTTAGGCAGACAACTAGAAGAGAATTTAAATAGATTGTATCAAAAGAATTTAACAAGCTGAAGATATCAACTATGGGTTTGACAATGCAATCACCAACAGTTATTATTTCTGTACTCTCTATAGTTGTATCTGTGTAGAGCATATCAATATCTTTAACTACTGCATCTGTAACCATATAGATATATGTATCTGTTTCTTTTGCTGCTGCTGAAACTGGAGCTGCTTCTTCACTGAGCATCTCCCCCTGCCTGATTTCAGTGGTAGCTAGAATCAGGCCCCAAGGAGAAGAAGTAGGGACAGAGGAAGCAGCAATGATGGCAGCAAGAGAAGAAATGGAATTAGCAAGAGGTGTAAGAGCCTCTGCGAAAAGTGTCCTAATCACTAGAGTGATGTGCTCCTGGATGGTGGACAGGGAGGGAGAAACTGTATCCAGAAATTCAGGTGGAGTTTTAGTGGATACAGATGGAGGAGCAAAAGAAGTGACATCTGGTATGATGTCATCCTGTGGATATGATGCAGCAGGGGATGGTGTTGGACTGGGAATGTAATGGATAGGTGAGGTGGGTGTAGATGGTAAGGAGTTGAGAAGATTAAAGGTGGGGGATGATAAGAATGTTTCAGTGTTTATGTCATGCAGGTGGGATGGTAGTCGAAATTGAGGATGTGTGATATGTTGTGGAGATTGAATAGTTATTGGCAGATGTGTTAATGAAGGAATTGATAGAGCTGGTTGTTGCAGAGGAGGAGGTGATGATGGCTGAGGAGATGGAGGAGTCATTATTGGAAGAGAGGGTGTTGAAGGAGGAGGTGGAGGAGGAACTTCTTTAACACTAGGGTGGGGAGTGGCTGTTACAGCCTTAGTGCCCTCAGAAGGACTAGAGGAGGAGGAAGCCTTGGATGGCTTTGTGATTCTCCTCTCCCATATGCCAAACAGGGTAGAGGTTAGCCTTTTGGAGGCATTGATGAACACTGTTGTGGAAACCAGATGTTCAGATGCCTTGTCTTGCAGAAATATCCCCAAAACCCATCCAAAACAGACCTATTTCTTATTATTCTTCTTTTAAATCATGTCAAACAATAACTTGCCCCAGTTTACACCTTTCTTTTTAACCAAGGAACCCATCACCAAGAACTGGTGCCTGGTGATGTAGTCATGTGTTGTATGTTTGCCAAGCAGCAGCTTCCCGACTACATCTGATATGAACTTGTACTCAGCAGACAAGTTCTTCTTCAGCAGCTTGTTTGGGTTATCTCCAGAATGACCCATTTTGATCAGCATGTTATTATATTCCTCATTGTCCATTTCTATCTCTTCATCACCATTCAGTACACCAAAAATTTCGGTTATTACAGTAGGGGAAAGGGAAACTAGATTACCAGAAATTATTCCCGTCATATTATCTTCAGATGTTGAGGATGTAAAGACCCATTCCTTTATTTCAGTCATTGCAATCTTGATGCGGCGGGTCATAAACTGCTGCAGATTTTGATCTTCAAATAACTTCAGAATTTCCACAAAGATTGGGTCAGTATGCTGAAATGAGTCAAAATCAATATCAAAACCCATATCAAATTTCATTGTGGAAAGAGCACTTGCCAAAATCGCCATGAGTGCACCTACAAGGTAAAAACAAAGATCAAGTGCAAGGGAACTGAAAGCGCAGGATGGAGCTCGAAGAAAACCTAGATATAAGGTTTTCAGAATATGAACCGGCAGACTCCGTTCAACGAAAAAGAAAAGATCTTCGATCTGAGTTCGATGAAGTATTTTAATAGATAATGAGTTCGTCGATCTAATTCTGAAGAAGACAAATAAATCGTCGATCTCAGTTCGATGATAAATTCATTGAAGTAGGGATAGTCGATCTCCATTCGACGAAAACTGTTTCACTAAGAAGTGATCGTCGAACTCCGTTCGACGAACTCTTCACGAGGATTTCCCAGATCGTCGATCTCCGTTCGACGAACTGTCAACAAATCGTCGACCACAGACAAAATTTAAATTAACTCATCTTCATTGATCATTCCTAACTGATTTAAGAAAAACAGATGTTTCTTCTCATCCAATGGCTTGGTGAAGATGTCTGCCCTTTGTAAATTAGTGGAAATAAAGACAAGATTAATTTTCTTTTTTTCTACACAGTTTCTAATGGAATGGTGTCTTATTTCTATATGTTTGGTCCTACTATGATGCACTAGATTTTGTGTTATGGATATAGCATTGGTACTATCACAATATATAGTTAAATTATTTAAGTTGTATCCATAATCCAGTAGTTGGTTTTGTATCCACAAAACTTGTGAGCAATAACTGCCAACAGCTATATATTCTGCTTCTGCAGTTGATGTGGACACAGAGGTTTGCTTTTTACAGAACTAGGATACTAGCATATCACCAAGGAACTGGCATGTTCCTGTTGTGCTTTTTTTGTCCACTCTACATCCAGCATAGTCAGCATCTGAAAATCCAGAAGTCCTAGATTTGGACAACCCTTTATATATCTCAAAATCCTTTTTAGCAAAATATAGTGAGATTCTTTAAGGTTCACTTAGAACCTAGCACAAATGCATGTAGTAAACATGATGCCTGGCCTACTTGCTGTGAGATATAATAAGGACCCAACAATGGCCTATACCACTTCTGATCAACAAATTTTCCTTACTCATCAGAATCTATCACAATATTTGCAGTCATGGGTGTCTTCATTGCTGAGGCATCACACATCCCAAACCTTTTGATAAGCTCCTTAGCATATTTAGATTGGGAGATAAAGATACCATCAGATGATTGTTTCACTTGGAAACCAAGGAAATATGAAAGTTCACTCATGCTAGTTATCTCAAACTTTGAATGTATAAGGTTAGAAAATCTTTTGCATAGTTTGGGATCAGTTAAGCCAAAGATAATATCATCTACATAAATTTATACAAATAAGATTTTATCTTTATGATGCTTAATAAAAAAGAGTCCTATCTACAATGCCTCTAGAAAATTTATTTTCTAATAGAAGCTAGCTAAGGTCTCATACCAAGCTCTTGGAGCTTGCTTTAAACCATAGAGAGCTTTATGCAATCTAAAGACATAAGAGGGATAGGTTGGAGAGATAAAACCTGGAGGTTGTTCCACATATACTTCTTCTTTGAGTTCTCCATTTAGAAAAGCACTTTTAACATCCATTTGATAGACTTTGAACTTTTTGAATGCAGCATATGCAAGGAAGATTCTTATAGCCTCATGTCTTGCAACAAGAGAAAATGTTTGATCATAGTCAATGCCTTCCTCTTGCCTATAGCCTTGAGCAACTAGTCTTGCTTTGTTCCTCATAATGTTTCCTCCTGCATCCAACTTATTTCTGAACACCCATTTGGTTCCAATGACTGGGTAGTCTTTGGGCCTAGGAACCAAATCCCACACTCTGCATCTCTCAAATTGATTGAGCTCCTCTTGCATTACAATGATCCAGTGGGGATCTTGTTCTGCATCTTTAATGGATTGGGGCTCAAGTTGAGAGAGGAAACAAGCAAACATCAAGTCAGGGTTGAGTTGATGCCTTGTTTGCACACCAGCTGAAATGTCTCTAATCACTTGAGATCTAGGATGATCTCTAAGTGTGACAAAATCAGTGGGAGGAGCTGGTTGGGCAACAGCTTGGGCAAAAAATTCCTCTTGTGGAATTTCATTAGCTGTTGGATATGGTTCAGTCACCTCTATACTTTCTTTTTCACTTTCTTCTTCAACTTATGGAGAGGGATGTATTGGAAACTCTTGGGTGAGGCTTAGATCATCCAATCTCTTACATAAGTGAGGTACCTGCAATTTGCTGTTGGTAGAAATTTCTTTCTCCTTATAAGGCATGTTAGCTTCATCAAAAGTTACATGAACAGATTCCTCAATTTTTAAAGTAGATTTTTTAAACACCCTATATGCTTTGTTGACTTGGGAATATCCTAGAAAAATTCCCTCTGTAGCCTTAGCTTCAAACTTTCTAATATATTTCTTGTCATTGTTATGAATATAGCATATGCAACCAAATATTTTAAAATAGGTGATTTTAGGTTTCTTCCCTTTAAGCAATTCATAGGGAGTCTTATTCTTAAGTTTATGTATTAAGCTTTTGTTCAATACATAGTTTGCTATGCTCAAAGCCTCTGCCTAAAAGGATAGGGGCATGTAAGCATCTGCAAGTAATGTGTCTGCAGCTACAATTAGGGTTCAATTTTTCCTTTCAGCTACCTCATTTTGTTGAGGAGTTCTAGGAACTGAGAAACAATGCCTGATGCCTTCCTTCTCACAGAACTCATGCATAAGAAGAGAATCAAACTCAGTACCATGATCACTTCTGATCAATGCAACTTTAGTAGAGTGCTCAATCTATACTGTCTTGAGAAAATCTGTAAGAACCTTGAATGTATCTGACTTAGATCTCAGAAAAAACACTCAAGTGAATATTGAGAAGTCATCTACAATAACTAGAGTATAAGATTTCCCTCTTAGGCTTTGTACAGCAATAGGGACAAAAAGGACCATGTGTAACACGTACAAGATCCTAGATTAATCACTCTTATTAACTTATTCAAAGCTAGATTTAGTTTGCTTGCCTAATTGACAAGCCCTGCAGAGGGCTTCCTTTTTGTAGGGACCAGAAGGTAATCCTCTAATAAGGTTGTCTTTAGATAACCTAGCAATGTTTTTCAGATTAACATGACCTAGTCTTTTATGCCATAAATCATTTTGATCGCTAACAAGATTAAATAAACAAATATCTGATATTGCAGATTGAAAATTAACTACATATATATTGCCTTGTCTATTTCCAATTAAAATAGTTTGGTTCTCTTTAGTAGAAATAATACAAGAGCTAGAGTTAAAAGATACCTGATAACCTTCATCACATAGTTGACTTATGGAGATGAGGTTATGTTTCAGTCCACTTACATATGTAACCTTTTTGAAAGTGACTGTTCCAATCTTAACTTCTCCAAAGCCTTCATACTGGCCACAATTTGAGTCACCAAAGATCACCTTTGGTCCCAGCTTGGATTTATAATTATTTAGGTTGTCCTTACTGCCAGTCATATGCTTGGAGCATCCACTGTCCAGATACCATTGTTGATTGAAATTTGGACAGCTCTTTACCTACAAAGTAAAAAATTAGTGGTTGTTGACCCAGATTACCTTGGGCCCTTTATTTTTCTGATATGAAAAACTTGATATAACAAAAAAATTCAGGTTGAGATTTATATCCTAAGGGATAGTATCTCCTAGATGAAATTTCCCAATTAGCAAATGGATTAACATGTTTTCTAGGTTGATTAAAATTTCTATTAAAGTTATGATTTTTGTTAAGTCTGACTGGGTTCGACGAAATGTTGTAAGTTCGTTGATCGGAGTTCGACGAGATGGGATGAGATCGTCGATCTCTACTCAGAGAATGAATACATTCATTTTCTGGCCCCCCAAGTTCGTCAATCTCTGCTCTAAGAACCATACAGGATTCATCGATCACAGTAACATGAATTATTATGGCTAATGTTGGCGTTCATAGATCGTCGATCGGAGTTCGACGAACTAGCCACATTTCATCGATCGGAGTTCGACGAAATCTGTTGAACATTATTTTTATTTAGGTTTTTCTTGTTTCTATTCTTTTGATTTTTGGATTTAAGTAACCCTTCTATGGATTGCTTATTGTATATAACTTCTTTTCATTTTTCTGGAACAAATTTTATGGGGGTTGTCCGTATATTTTTCTTAAGTATGGGAGGTAAGCTCGATGAAGCACCTAAGCCTAGCTTGCCATTTAATCTGGCATTGACTGTACGTGTGATGTCCATCAGCTTAAGGATTCTCCCATTGAGAGATTCCTCAAGTTTCCTAGCCTCACATAATTCTGTTTCCAGATAAATGATTTGTTCATTTGCTAAAACTAAATCATCCTTGAGCTTAGTGTTTTCAGCAAATAAATTATCAAATTCAGCTTGCAGATCTCTTAGCATTTTGATTTCTTTTTCAGATTTGATTAGGTCATTACATAAGGCCTTGAATTCATTTTTAAAATCAATAAAATTAAAATCAAAGAAAGAGATTACCTGATCCTCTTCTGTCTTTGATTCCTCAGAATGACTTTCTGCTTGGTCTTCAGCATCAGGCCGACTACATGAGGCATTGATTGTCATGAGGCAGACTTTTCTTGCCTTGGCTTCTTCTTCATCTTCACTGGAGCTAGAATATGAAGTCTCTTCGTCAGTATCACTCCAATTTTCAGCAATGAAGCCTTTTCCTTTCTTTTATATTTGTTGGAGGAGTGTTTACTTGAGTGCATACTTGAGTTCTTTTTGTTCTCTTTCTCTTGTCTTCTGACTATTTTCTGAGCTTCTGGTTATTCAGGAAGAATGTGCTTAGGCTTTCTGTAGCCAAAGCTGATAATCTCCTTAGTAGGAGTTCTGTCATACTTAGGTTTATCATCACTCTTAGATGGCCTTCTCCTGAAGTCTTTCTTGGCCAGTTTATAGAACCTTTTGGGCAGCAAACTCATCAACTCTTCAATGGCAGGAAGGGTTTCTGATTCTTCTATTGCTTTGAAAGCAATACTGTGCCCCTTCCTTGAAGAGGTTGAGGCCTTCAGTTTAGCAGCCTCTCTGGTCTTGATTAATTGCTCATAGGACTTTAGCTTTCCCATGAGAGATTCAGTGGATATCTCATTCAAACTTTTGGCTTCCTTGATTGGCCAGATCCTAGAATCCCAAGTGCCGGGGAAGCACATCGGGATGTTGTCATTAATCTCAGTTAAGGAGATATCTTTATCCAGAGTCTTTAGTTCATTGATGATAACATTATGCCTGTTATACATCTCAGCCACTATTAAAGATTCCTCCTTCTTGAAGTTCTCATATTGAGATATTAGGAGGGATTTTCTATTCTTTCTCTCATCTGTTGAACCTGCCACCATTTGGTTTACAGAGTCCCAGATTTCTTTGGAAGAAGTGCATTCAGACACCTTTTGAAATATGTCATCTGACATGGTTTGGGCCAATATATTCATAGCTTTTGCATCAGATTTCTTTGGAACGGCATGAGTGCTTGAAGTTGATGTGGATGTAGAAGCTGTTGGTCGAGGAGGACCTATCAAAATTGAATTGAAAATATCCTCATCAATAGAGTTCATGTAAAGCTTGATTCTTGCCTTCCAGAGTGCAAATTTGTTCAAGTTACCGACTGGAGGTCTGGTGCTATCATAATCTTTATTCTATGCCATTGTTGTAAGAATAGAAAAACTAAAGAAGAGAAAAACAATCTAACAAGGATCTTGGTTCAGATGTGAATCTGTGAAACCAAAGAAAAAACAAGGCTCTGATACCAATTATAAGATGGTATGAAAGATACCACCTGAGGTATTAGACTGTTTAACTTTAGTGGGGGGGTGAATAGAGTATTTTAAAATCTTATTAGATTTTTATTGCAGAATTTAAATAGTAATACTTATATGTATAATTAGATAGTGCATAAATAAAACTAAACTATTCAGCAAGCAGCACACAATAAAAAATAAGATAGCATCACAGATGACATAAGAATTTTATAGCGGTTCCACTAAAACTAGGGTACATCCACTCTTCTACCACCCTGGTAGGAATCCACTCAGATTTTTGATCAGGTGCCCTACCACCAATCAGGTTTTTGCTCATGTTCCTATCACCACAAGATCTGCTTCAGGTAGATCAGGAAACCCTTCAGGCTTTCGATCATGTGCCCAAAAACCATATCAAGTCTTTTGATCAGGAGACTTGAAAACAAGTGTTTAACTTTTGAAGGGAGCTAGAACCCTGTGTACAGTGGGGTGAAACAAATAAAACTATATGTTGTCTTCTCTTTTCACAAAACAATTGAGAAGACTTGTGGATACTTGATGGTGTCAAATCTCCCCCTAAGATGAAGATCTGTTCAGGAAGATTGAGAGCTTTGCAGGGTGAGTAGGTCTTCTTAAGAAAAAGTTCTCCAGAAAGCTGTAGAAAGATTGAAGTTGATTGTCTCTTGGAAGCTTGCTGGAAGAAGAACACTTGATGAAGACAAAACAAAATTCTTTCTCTTGAATGATTTCTTTTTTTCTGTGTATTATTAGTTCTGGGTTGTTCTCTATGTGTTCTGTTGTCGACTGAAAGAGAAAATCCCTTCTATATGTACAGTCATATTCTCCTTTGAATTTCGAATTCCTTTGCATTAAATGCTGACTGCCTGGAGAATTAAATGCGGCTAGAAAGAATATTTTCATTAAAGAATTTCTCCAACTATCCCATTAAAAACAACAAGAAATTAACCTGATGAAGATCATAATCAATGCTGCCACTAACGGCTATATTCAGAGAATATAAGCATTAATTACTCATGAATTATTGTTATAAAATAAGCACAAAATAAGGGAAATTTCCAAGTCTGGAACTACAGAGGAATCGTCGACCAGAGAATAGATTTCATCGACCTGAGATCAAAGTTCGTCGATCAGAGAAATCATGTTCGTCGACCTAAGAATTCTTGTACGTCGACCTGAGTTCAGAGAACTGCATTCTGTGGATAATCTACCAATTCTGTGGTCCAAGTTTGTCGAGTTGATAACTTGTCTTCATCGACGTGAGTTCAGTGAAAGTACACTGAAAGAATGTGTTGAAGTTGAACTTCCAGAATTCATCGACCTGAGCTCGAATATCGTTGAGCTCAACTTAGAGAATTAACTCTGAGTTCGTCAAGCAGAGCACGACTTTCGTCGAGCTGAGTTTGACGAACGTCGAACTCACTTCCTGAACTTGATATTTTTCTAAGTCTGAGTCTTCTGCAGTCTTCAGTTGGCTGGTCCATGTGAGGTTGATTCTGGGGACTTAGCCTAAACTCTAGGATACAATGACATGACCCTAGCTATACATGGTGGGTCAAACATCCTAATTAGTGAACCTAGACCAAATCAAACTAGGTATCCAACAAGTTGCGTGGTAGTATGGTGTATTCGAAGATTGACCTTTACTTAGGCAACCATCAGTTGAGAATCTGTGAGACGGATGTTCCACAGACAGCTTTTCATTCTCGGCATGGACATTTTGAGTTCTTAGTATTGTCCTTTTGATTGACGAATGCACTCTCTACTTTTATGGACATGATGAACAGAGTGTTCAAATATTTTCTGGACCGTTTTCTGGTCATTTTTATTGATGATGTCCTGGTTTACTCCTGCACTGCTGAGGAGCATGTCCAGCACTTGCGCTTAGTTCTATCTACTTTAAGAGAACATAAGTTGTATGCAAAGTTGAGTAAGTGAGAGTTTTAGCTACCTCAGGTTTCCTTTTTGGGTCATGTTCTGAACAAGGATGGAATTTCTATAAACCTAGAAAATATAGTTGTCATAATGGATTGTAGAAGACCTACCACACCCAAAGATATATGAAGCTTCCTAGGGTTGGCATGTTATTATAGATGGTTTGTGTAAGGATTTTCTACGTTGTCTATGTCGCTGACTAATCTTAAGCAGAAGTACGCAGCATTTATGTGGTGTGACAAGTACAAAGAAGCTTTTTAGGAATTGAAAAAGAGGTTATGCACTGCTCCAGTGTTGTCTTTACCTACCAAAGGAGTGGAGTATGGCGTTTATGTGGATGCATCGCACGTCATACTTGGTTGTGTATTGAAGCAAGAAGGCAAGGTAATTGCATATGGATCAAGGCATTTAAATATTCATGAAAGGAAAGACCCTACTCATGATTTGGAGTTTGCGGCAGTGATTTATGGCTTAAATTTGTGGAGACATCTATTGTATGGCATATTGTGCGAGATTTACATGAACCATAAGAGCTTTAAGTATGTCTTCACTCAGAAGAAGTTGAATCTGCGCTAGCGTAGATGGTTGGAGTTTGTCGCGGATTATGATGTTGATATTCTATATCATCCAGGCAAAGCCAATGTTGTAGTCGATGCCTTGACTCAGAAGACCGCACAGATCTTTAATCTTTCTGTGGAATCCTGGGTGGAAGAGAATTTGTTAATGGACATTTCTGTTGGGAGTAGTGACTCGCCAAGCAGCTTGTAAGTCGAAGAGCCTTAATGGATTATGCTTACCAGGCTACATCAAAAGAACGATCCTGATTTGCAGCACCTTCGTAGTAGAATGAAGAAAGGGGAATTACCAGACTTTTCAATAGATGATGCGTGTACTTTTATATACCTTAGTAGTTATTATATCCTCATTGTTTAGAATATTCGAGCTAAGTTGTGCAGTGAGGCGGATGGTTCTAGTGTTGCTTACCACCCAGGTACTACTAAGATGTATAGAGATCTCATGCAGATTGTCTGGTGGTATGCAATGAAGAGCAATATAGCAAAGTTTATGTCAGAGTGTTTCACCTGCAAGCGTGTTAAGGCAGATCATGGAAGGCCTGGTGGCAAGCTGACGGCTTTGGAGATTCTAAGTTAGAAGTGGGAGATTATTTCTATGGACTTTATTACTAGTTTGCCGAGATCTCCCCGAGGCCATGATTCAGTGTGGGTCATAATTGACAGGCTAACGAAGTGTGCTCACTTTGTGCCATTTAAGATTGGTTACTTCATGAAGAAAATAGTAAAGTTATATTTGGATGAGGTCATCAGACTACATGGAGTACCTATTAGTATTGTTTCAGATCGAGATTCCAGGTTTACGTCATGTTTTTGGAAAACTTTATAGGAAGAGTTGGGTACCGACCTCAGATATTCATCCACTTATCATTCGGAGAACAATGGTTAGACGGAGAGAGTAAATTAGATTGTGGAATATATGATAATATGTTACATCTTGGATCACGGGGGAGCGTGGGACGAGCGGATGAGATTTATGGAATTCACAAATAATAACAGTTATCAGGAGAGCTTGCAGATGGCCACATTTGAGGCTATATATGGGAGACATTGCAGAACTCCCTTATTTTGGGCCGAAGTTGGTGAAAGACCGTTGTTGGGTCCGGAAGCCTTAGAAGAGATGAATACTTCTGTGACGCATATTCGAGAGAAGCTTCGTATAGCTCAGGAGCGTTATGGAAGAACGCTAATCAGCGAAGGACTGATTTGGAATTTGTAGTTGTGGACGTGGTTTTTCTTAAGGTTTCTCTGATGGTTGTTGTTAAGAGGTTTGGAAGGAACCACAAGTTTATCCCAGGTATGTGGGACCTTTCAAAGTTATTGAACACATCGGAGTGTCAGCATATAGGCTGGATTTGCCTACAAATTTCCCTAGTGTGCATGATGGGTTTCATGTGAGTCAGTTGCGAAAATGTGTGCTTAGTGATCGACATGTTCTTTATTCGGTGCCCCAGTTGTAGCCTAACCTTTCTTATGTTGAGATGCATGTTTGCATTCTGGATACTCAAGATCGGGTGTTGTGAAGGAAGACAATACCCATGGTCAAAGTTTTGTGGCGAAACCAAGACGTGGAGAGCACGACTTGGGAGTTGGAGTCAGCTATAAGGGAGGTTCATTCTCATCTATTCTCCTAGTTTCTTTCGGTAAGTGTTTCTATTCAATAACCCTTGGTTATTTTCCTTCTTTTGTGGATTCTGTTGTGTATCAAGTTTCGGGACGAAACTTTCTTTTAGGGGGAGTTGCTGTAACGCCCCTAATTTTTTGATGTTTATCTTAATTCCTTTAGTAGCGTATTTTTGATGTCAGGATGTTACGTTGACGCGTAGTTGATGGGTATCATTGCTAGAGCGTGGCTTTTGCTCTTTGGTATCCGAGGTTTTGACTTAGAATATTAGCATGGCTAATTTCTAGTGTGTTTTTGAAATTTCCCTTGCGAAGCGGGTTTATTTTGGAACTCGGTGGAGCCTATTTGGGATATTTGGTGTTTTGACATCGGGGAGTTTTACCTAAGTTTTGTTTGTCGTATTTTTATTTCTACCTCGTCGTTGAATTCTTAGCATCAATATTTAGCTTAAGTGCAAATTTCGTAGAAATTCGAGTTCATTGGATTTTTTTCGGTAGTTAGGATGTATATTATAATAATAATAAAATATTATAAGTATAAATACCCTTACGATTTAGACGGAACCCAATTCATCGTCTTCTTCCCGAGTCGCTAGACCAATTCGCGGAAGAGGGAATGTGGTGGTCATTGCAGAGCTTTCAGCCGTCAATTATAGGAGCTATGGCGCACGAAATCGCCGTCGGAGGGTATATTCGGATAGCTATCGCCGAGATCTACGTTCGTACGGTGAGTTTTTCATATTTCTTTCATTTTTGGGTGTAGGAAATTCATTTTTGACCCTTGTTTGCCCTGAAAAGTTTCAGGAATCATTGCCTAGGTGTTCATGCAGCCAGATCCTGGAGGAGGAGCGCTTGCATGGTTGGATTTCGAGCGATTTAAGGCAAGTGATGATTTCTTCCCCTTGTTATGTCTTCCTTTGTGTATTTCCTATTGCTTTCCTTCCCTCCTTAGCATTTAGGAGTAGTGTATAGTTCAGACGAGGATGATCTGCTGCGTAGTGTTGAATTTCTGATTAAGAGCCATCCGCCGATTAGGTAACAGTTAGCCTAACTACAATTCGTTGTATGTTAGAGTTAGCTTAAGTTTAAATTCATCGAATATGGTGGGGGTCAGCCTGAGTGAAATTAGTCAAGTACGGGTCTTGGACGAAGTCAAAATCGTCAAATAGTCTAGGCGTTGAGTAAAGTCTGATTCGTCGAGTAATCTCGACGAATTCGTCGAGTATCAGGCTTGGCGTTAAGTGATTTGGTTTTGGCATCGAGAGCGTCGAGTGTTGGAAAGGCTAAGTCAAATTCGTTGAGTATTCTTGAAAAAGTTCATTAATTATCATCTAGGCGTCGAGAACATCGAGTGATCTGTGAGTCTTAGTAAAATGCATCGTGTAATCTCGATGAATTCGTAGATTATTGGCAGTTTGGTGTCGAGAGCATCGCGTGAACCAGACGGCGTTGTGCTCTCGTGAACCAAACGGTGTTGAGTGCTTTGAGTGTTAATGCATTTGGCGTTGAGTGCTTTGAGTTTTAATGCCTTTGGCGTTGAGTGCGCTGAGTGGACTCAGCTAGGCATTGAGTGAAATAAAACTATGGAGTTAAGTCCATGCATCAAGTGAAACTACTTTGGTTTCGAGTGCGGTTAGTGAACTCGGCTAGGCGTCGAGTATACTCGACGAATTTCCCACGGACTTGGTTTATTTTTGCCGATTTGTCGTGTATCAAGTTAACCAATTTTTTTGCTAAGTATATTTTGTTGAGTGTCTACTATATTCGTCGAGTATACTCGATGAATCAGTATGGACTTAGTATTGTCTTGCCAAATTGAGTCCAATTCATCGGGTTTGGCCTTAGGGTGATTTTGGGGATTTTTCTTCCTTTTTGCCATTGGAATATTACTTTGTTTTTGATTGGGTTTTATCGGTGTTTTATGGACGTTATTTTGGTGTGGCCCATAGTTGGCATTGGACAAAGGACCACCAAGTTATGGCCAGCTTATGGATCTTTGCCATGGTGGGTTTACCCGATGTGGATTTGTGACTTGGTGTG
Source organism: Platanthera guangdongensis (assembly GCA_039583875.1). Classification (NCBI taxonomy): domain Eukaryota; kingdom Viridiplantae; phylum Streptophyta; class Magnoliopsida; order Asparagales; family Orchidaceae; genus Platanthera; species Platanthera guangdongensis. The sequence continues at coordinate 67,552,187 of CM077159.1, forward strand.
TGGAGGAGGAGACCACCACTCCAGGTGCCGGTATTTCCCCAGTTTTGGGTGTGACAAGAAATGCGACCACCTTTCCTTGGGCCCTTGTGAAGTTTTTTGCTGTTGGTGTGTGGAGGAGAAGACCACCACCACAGGTGCTGGATTTTTCCGGTGTATATTCTCATTCTATGATGAGTTTGCTACTCTTATGCATATTTATACACTTACTTATGCTGAGGTGTTCTTTTCTTTGGAATGCCTCAGGTTTGGAGCAGTAGCCGGTTGAGCGAATAGGGTTGGTGGTTGCTGGTGTTTTGTAGCTGTTGTAGTTATCTTTTCCTCACCATTGTGAGGTAGTGTTGTTGTTTTTTTTTGTTTAGTTCAAACATACATGCTATTTTGGTGGGTTTGTGTCAGGTTGTTAACGCCCACTGGAGTTTTTATATTGTTAAGTTACTTGCTAGCTGCTTAGTCTCTTTTTGATGACTTGTTGGTTTTATTTGCTCTCTAGGAAGGCTTTATGTTAGGTTTGCATGTTAGTTAATTTAAGCATAAAGGTAACATTATGACTATCACATTCATATTATGTTTCAAGCCCAAGTCACTCTATTTTTAACTATGTAAAAGACTCTTTTTTTAATTATATTAAATCTAGAGGTATGCATATTATGTGTTGTCATATTTGGATGTTTATACTCATGTACGGTGTTAAACAATTTAAACCAAGTATTTTCCGCAGTGTATATTCATGTTTTTACTTGTGAACTAGTTGATCCACTGAGCTGAGGGATACGACCATCAAAATTTAACTTACATTATAGTTTTCTTCATAATAAACTTGAGGATTTCTTATGAGGTGTTAGGTTTGAGTTTTTGCCTGAGCGCCTGTACTAATCCTCTGCATGGCGTAGCATCATGATGCGTGTTTTCTCTTACTCTGATATATCATATAACTGCAGAGAAAATGCGGGTTGTGACAATTGTGGAATGATTCAAGTCGATATCATGGAGAAGATGTAGAAAGGAGCAGTTCTCAGCACCAAGGTCGATGCCATTGAGAAAGAAGATACTGCTCAATGATATCGTAAAGATGGGATTAAATGTTACCATTGAGCTCGTATAGTCTGGCTGGATTCAAATTTGGCGTTGGCGTATAAAGAATGTATAGCGTATTCTATTCCCATCCATATTATTGACAAGACATTTCTTGAGACTGTTGGTGAACGTCAAGGGTATAAAAGATATGTTAGGGCAATAAAATAGTGCCCTTAACCCATTCTAGTCTGCTGATGTAACTCAAAAAGAGAAATCATGAAACCAAAACTAGAGCACTATTGAAGCAAGCTAATACTTTTTGAATACTTTCAGAAGAATAGAGAGGAGTCAATCAACTGGGCTCAAAGCTAGGTCATCTTCTTATTGAGGAAGAAGATCAAGAAGGAAGCCCTAAATATGTTTTGCCTAAAGATAACTGCTACAGGGGTTCCTTCCTGAAACTTATTTTTACAGCAAGAGCAACAGAAGACCTCGAAGATTAAAGGTCTATGTAATTTAGTTTTTTGTTGTAAACTATACTTCAATTATTTCGGTTGGATCTCTAAGGAGATCTGAGTTGTAGGTTTATACACCAGCCTTGGGGTAGGGCTCAGTGATAAGCTTGAGTGTAGGACTTAGTGCATGTTTGAGGTAGGAAAGCAGTTAGGTTTCTGAGTTATAGGAGTGGCAGGAATCTGAGTTGTAAGGCTTTTGTACCTGAGTGTAGGACTTCTTGATAAGTCTGAGTGTAGAGCCTGTGTGCCTGAGGTAGGGTCTTGGAGTATAAATGAGAGATCCTGAGGGATCTGTGTTGTAAGCTCTCAGGAGCCAAGTTTTGGAGGAGTTTGTCGAGTCTAGCTCACAACTTGATATATGTTGGGGGAAAGTGGATATACCCATATCCCGGGGAACCACTATAGATAGTTGTGTACTGATCTGTGCATGCTGGTTGTGTTTTATTCTGCTTATAATTGCTAAAATTTGAAAAGAACCCATTAAAGTACCAGTCCACCTATTCACCACCCCCCTAGGGGTGTTTTAGACTACAAATAACAAAAATCATCACTTGCTTTGAATTTCCGGACAATGGCCTTTCTGAAATATCGAGACGGTATGTTCAGGCATTTCTTGAATATCATAATGAATCATTAATTCATTGAGATCACCCATGTATTCGCTCACCGAGTTGATGCCCTGCCTTAAGGATGTGAACTCATCAAACATATTAGTTTGATGGCAGGCAAGAACAAAGTGTTTGGTCAATAAGTTACGCATTTGGTGTCATGTATGAGCGGCACCACCTACCGATCTCTTCATTCAACCAAAACACTTGGCACACCCCTCTATTTTCATACGCACGATGACAATGTTTTGGTGATCAGCCAACCCCTGCCACTCGAAATAACATTCTATTTTCATTAGTCAATCCTAAAATGTTTAGAGTCACCCAACCTATTAAATTTAGGGGCATCTATTTTAATGCGGCGGGTGAGATCCACATTTCAATCTGCTTGAGGGTCATTTTTGTAACATCTCCCTCACTTCTTGACGCCATTGGGTTAGGGTTATGACTTAAGTTGTGAGTAGAGATCATGAGATGACCCTAGGTTAGCTTGAACTTAGGAAATTGTTATAGGCACCCTAAAGGTGCACAAGTCAACCTAGGCCAATTCACCTCAAATTGAATTCACCAACTCAAAATGACCTTACCAATAGATCATTAAACCAAATAGAAACCCAAGTAACCCAAAAGCCCCATCATAGGATCACCAAATTGGGCAAATTGACCAAAGTACCCTTTAGGTCAACATAGGTCGATCCTTCACCATCAGGTCCAATTGGCCCCCCAAAACATGAAATTGACCTCACCCCTGGTCTTAGGACATCATAAGTGACCCAATTGACCCAAAATCCCCATCATGGGGTCATCAATTGGTCCAATTTGCCCAAGTCAAACTTCCACCAATTTTGGTCAAAACACACCTTTTGGCCAAATTAGCCCAATTAGGGAACCACCATGGCCCAATCAGCATTAAGTGGTGTCAAGAGACTCAATACAAACACATTGGACTAGTCAACCTTTCAATTGACCAGGTTAACCCCTCAATTCAACCTTGGTCAAACTTAAGCCCTAAAGAACAAATTAGGAGCACAAGTCAAAATCAATTGGGATAAGGCCTTGCCCAAGGCCCACCCAGCAGGCACATCAGCCAAATGACCCCCTAGGCCCCTCTAAATTTGAATGGAGGAATTGTTTGGAGGGAAAATGGGTTTTCACCTATTTAGGGGATAAAGAGGAGGACTTCATGGAATTTGTTGCCACTTAGCATCTTCATCCTCTTCCCAATGGCTTCCAGGAGGATTCCCCATACATAGGAACTCGTCTTCAATTCCAGCCAGCTGAAAGCAAGGAGTGAGGCAGAGAAGAGTATTCAAACCATGGTCGACCACACCCTCTCTTGGCTCTTCTTATTTACTCCTCCTCAGCCCCATTCTGGCCTTTCAACCTCTTCCTCGCCTCACGAGCAGTTGAGCCTGCCCTTTGGAGTAACGTTTTTGCTGGAGAACTACTGATTGGAGCAAGATCGTCGTCAACAGCCACCACCATGGCCCATGGACACAACACCTGCCGTCAAGCTCAGATTCAGGTTTTTTTCTCCTCCTTTCCACTTGTGTTAGCATCCTAGATCCATTAGGAGAGAAATTGGGGTCAATTGAGCTCGATTGTAATGCCCCGTATCTTTTGATGTTTATTTTAATTCCTTCAGTGGCATATTTTTGATGTTAGGGCATTTTGTTGATGCGTAGTTGACGAGTGCCATTGTTGGAGACTGACTTTTGTTCATTGGTACCCGAGGTTTTGACTTAGAATATTAGCTTAGCTAATTTCTATTGTGTTTTTAAGATATCCCATGTGAGTTGGGTTTGTTTTGGAACTCGGTGGAGCCTTTTGGGATAGTTGGTGTTTTTGGCATCAACGAGTTTTTACCCGAGTTTGGGTTGTCGGATTTTGATCTTGACTTTGTTGTTGGATTTGTAGCCTTGATATTTAGCTACGGTGCAATTTTCGTAGAATTCCGAGTTGGTTTGAGTTTCAGTTGGTTTGGACATTTATTTGGTAATTAATTATAATACAATATTATATTGTTTGTATAAGAATAAATAGCGTTACGATTTGACAGAAACCCTATTCATCGTCTTCCTCCCGAGCCGTCACGTTGTTTTGTGAAAGAGAGGAATGGAGGACATTTCTAGTCTTTCGGTCGTCGATTTTCGGATCTTTGGTGCTCGAAAACATCATCGAAGAGTAGATTCGGACTCCTCTCGCCAAAATCTATGTGTGTGCGGTGAGTTTTTCCCGTTTCTTGAGTTTTTGAACATTAGTTTATGCGGTTTTGACCCCCTTTTCCATGAAAAGTTTCGGGAAGTGTAGCCAAGGTGTTCTTGCATCCGGATCTGTGAGGAAGGGCTCTTGTGTGGCCTGATTTCTATAAATAGTGGCAAGTGGTGTTTTCTTCTCCTTGCCAAGAGTTTTCTGTGTTTTCTAGTTGATTTTCTTCTTCCCTCCTTAGAATTAGGAATAGTGTAGGGATCGATCGAGTTCGATCTACTGTACAGTGAAAAGTCCCCAGTCACATAAAGGTAGGATTTGTCATGTATGACTATTAGTCTAAGTAGGATTCATCGAGTATATAGCTAATAGTCTAAGGAAATCTCATCATATACGATATTCTAAGTTTAGACAAATTCATTGAATATGATCTTTAGCTTATGTATGAAGATTTGTCAAGTATGGTGGAGTTAGCCTGCTTGAATCCATCTAGTATGGTCTTGAATTAAGTCTAATTCGTCGAATGTCGATCTTTACATTGAGTGAATTAGACTTGGCATTGAGAGCATCGAGCGATCTGTGAGTCTAAGTCAGATTCGTCAAGTAATCTTGTCGAATTCCTCGAGTATTAGTCTTGGAATTGAGTGATTCTGCATTAGTTGAGTATTGGGCGTTGAGTTCGTCGAGTTATAGGCTTGGCGTTGAGTGATTTGGCTTTGGTGTCGAGAGCATCTAGTGCTGGCGAGGCTAAGTCAAAAGTGTAGTGTTAACTTGACGAATTCATAGAGTATAGTTGGCTTGGCATTGAGACCATTCAGTAAATGCATTGAGTGAAGTAAACTCCATTGAGTTAAGGTCCAGGCGTCAAGTGAGACTGCTTGGCGTTGAAAGCGTTGAGTGAATCCAGATTAGTTCAGTATACTAGATGAATTTTCTGTAAACTTAGGTTACTTTCGTCGATTCGTCGAGTATCAATGTAATTAAGCTGAATCGTTGAGTATCGTTAAGGCAGTTGATTTTTGACAAGTATAGTTCGTCGTGTATCTACTGTAGTCGTCGAGTATACTCGACGAATCAGAATGGACTTAGTTTTTTTTGCTGAATTAAGTATAATTCATCGAGTTTGGGCCTTAGAGTGAATTTCGGGACTTTCTTCCTTCTTGTCATTGGAGAAGCCTGGTTTTTTGATTGCGGTTTTATGTGCATTTATGGATGTTTAGGTGTGGCCCATTGTTGGTAGTCAATAAAGGACCACTAACCAGGTGTCGTCTTGTGAATCATTACACTTGGTGGTTGTTGATGTTTTCTTATGGACTGTTGGGTTGTGTTGGACCTTGTTGCCACCACCACAGTGCCTTTGAGATGTTTGGACTGTTGGGTTGTGTTGGACCTTATTGCAACCACTACAATGCCTTCTCGAGATATTTGGGTCGGTTAGTTCGTGTTGGACATTGTGGCCACCAACTCAGAAAAGTTTTTTCTAGTGTTAAAGATTCACATGTTTATAGTTGTTTAGTCTCTTTTCTTCCTATTATATGGACATATGTTGGATGCTTACTTTTGCAGATTTTATCAAAGCATGGCTTCATTCCACACTTAGTGCATCTTCTCTTACTCTACTGTTGAAAATTCTACTTTACTTGTTATAGTCTGACTTATTAACTGAGGTTTGTCAATCATTTATGTGGTTGTGGTTGGTAACCCCTTTTTGCTTTTTGTGATTATTATCTATTATTGAATTTATTTGCCACTTATAATTCTTACTGAGGTATTCTTTTCTTTGGAATGCCTCAGGTTTTGAGCAATAGCCGATTAAGCGGCTATGTTTGGGGGATGCTGGTTTCCTGCTGTTATTACAGACATCGTTTCCTCACCAGTATGATGTAGGGTTGTTGTTGTTGAATTTTCTCAAGGTGGTCAGCAAGATAGCCTAAAGCCAAATTAATATTCTCAGAACTATCTAGTTCACATCCTGATTATGCGGAAACCCAAGGAGCAAGTTTAACACCAACCATAAATGGAAGAACAAGCAGGTCTTATATTCATTCACACTTCTTTACAAGGCGAGGTATATGTAGCGAGACATGACTTCGCTAGTACACAAGTTACAAACAAAAAGTACAAAACAAGCCGGGCGGACAGCACTAGAGACCGCCGAGACCGCCTAGTCCGCCAAGGTCGTCGAAGCCGCCTGAGCTGCAACTGCTACAAGCCGAATAGTACACGGAGTCTGCCGAGATAGCGAGGTCAAGCGGACACACCGTTATTTGCTGCCTGCTGAAGAACTGAGGAACAGACCGCCTACCCGCCTGAGACTGGCGGACAGGTTATTGGAACTTGAACAAGTTGAAGCAGAAAAATGACAAGCCGCAGAAGTGACCAGCTGAGACCGCAGAGACCGCACACTTTAATGCCCAACTCTTAGCTCCTTGAGGTTAGCCATGCGACTTGCACACAGCAAACCGTCAGCACTACTCAACCCGAGCGGACAGAAAACTGCATCCTGCGACACTTGCCCAAGCCCAACTTATTCACTCTATTACTGTAGACTTGCCGGGGGGGTTCTATTTATAGGCGAGGTGAAGAGTGTGGTCCCCACACTAGTGAATAGAAACACCACCCCAGCCCGCGCACTAGCAAAACATCAGTCCGCTGAGTCTGTAAAGACTTAGCTAGATTCCAAGAAAACTTCCAGAAGCAAGGCACCGATGTTCACTACCAGGCGGCCTGGAAGCAGACCGCCCACACTATGCGGACAAGGTACAGTCCGCACACATCATAACATGGACACCCACAACTCCTTCAGTGACAGTCCGTACATACAAGAGGCAGTCCGCACAGCACAAGGAAAAATCCTCCATCCACCACAAGTCCACGACCAAAGGCAGTCCTCCCGGTCAACAGCGAACTTAGCAGATACTGCGGACACACTGGACTTGTCACAGAATGTGACCAAGTCCAGTAAAACACCAAAGGCCTAGCGCGAACTCGGCGGACAAAGCCCAGTCCGCCAATACCCAAAGCAGATCGTCAATTCCACCAAGGTGAGCAGCTCGACAATACCACCAAGGTACGCATATCGCTAATTCCACCGAGGTAAGCAGATCGTCAAAAACTACTCGCCCAGCTGCCCAAACAAATGGCCAACTTCCAGACTCTGACACCAGTCCACGCTGTCCTCCAAAGCAGCTAACACCTGCTGTACCACGAGAGCTCGGCAAGGGCCATAGCCAAACTCCAAGGCCAGTCCGCCACAGCGAACACCGCGGAAACGCCAGTCCGCAAGCCTCCCGCGGTAAGGCACCAATCCGCCGATAACACAAGCTTGCAACATATATGGCCGCTGAACAGAGCACTGCCTACAGCCCGTAAACCGCAGTCCTCTCAGTCCGTTTCGCCAGGCCTGATATCCTTGGCCATAGGCCAACCAAGCCGCACAACAGACTGATCAAACCACATACCAGGCCTCACAGGCCGCTCTTCAACAGGCAAACCAACAAGTCAGCCAACACCCACGCTGCAACCCGCAGTCCGCCCAGGCCGCAGACTCAGAACGCTCAAGCCGCACAGGCTGCTCTTCAACAGCCAAGCCAGCCAAGGTCACCAGGCCGCACTAGGAGTCCGCCCAGGATGCGGACTCAGTCCGCATAGGCCACTTAGACCGCCCGGCCTCTCCATCACCCACTTCCACATCATAAATTTCAACACTCCCCCTTGAAGTGAGAAGTGGTGATCAAGCCCAACAAGCTACGTAACCGCTAAAAAGGCCCTTTCGACAGCGGCTTCGTGAAGATGTCAGCAAGATTATCTTCACTCCGAACATGCCCGACTAAAAGAGATCCCTCTAACACCTTCTCCCTTATGAAGTGGTGCTCGATCTCAATATGGTTGGTCCTTGCGTGACACACTGGATTGTTTACCAATTTGAGAGCACTCTCATTGTCACCCCAGAGTAAAGTAGGCCCTTGCACTTCATCATGAACATCCTCTACAAGCCTCTGCAACCAGATGGCTTCCCAACCAGCCAAGGTCGAATCCTTATACTCAGCTTCCGTAGTAGACATGGACATAGAATCCTGCTTCTTGCTACACCACGAAATACAAGCTGAACCACAAGTGAAAACATAACCCGAAGTTGATCTCCGATCATCCGAGTCACCACCATAGTCAGCATTCGTGTATCCAAGTAAAGCAAAGTCCGCATCTCTACTATAGAGGAGTCTCATATCAGAAGTTGACTTGACATACTTCAAAATGTTCTTTGCCGCCACCAGATGAGACTTCCTTGGTTCAGCCATAAACCGACTTACTCGGCCAACAGCATAAGCAATGTATGGCTTTGTAATCGTCAGGTAGATCAAGCTCCCTACAAGATGTAACACCCCCTATCCGTCGCATAGCATATAGCAGTAGGTCCGGCCGGGGCCCGACGCCATATACTACAGACAGACCGGGTGGTTACTCATGGAAACCATCCAACCAATCATAACGTCCTACACAGAGCATTCTAGCGGAAGCAGTTTTATAAAAGTTGCAATAAACAACCCAGCACTAAAGCATGAATGTCCACTAATACCAAATAGGAATGTTACAAATACACCAGTACAAGCCTTAAGGCCTTACAAAAATTGTTCACTTCATATTACATGTTTTACAAACCACGACACGCAGGCCGGTCATACATGAATAAAGCAGTAAACACTCCAATTAGGCCTTCGAGTGCCGGCTTCGCAAAAAGGGCTTTAGCCCGCTATTGACCGCTTGGTCCAGCAGCACCTGCAAGCAACAAACCACCGCACGGTGACAAAACAAGGCAAAGGTCAGCATTGCTGACCAAATTATAACGATCTCGCACCCAACTCGGGGCGGCGATGCTCCTTCCCTGCATTTCATTAGCATAAGCGAGTAATATAAAACAATACTCATTTCATCACAGATGGTGGCTCGCATGGCCACTCGCCTCGTGCTCTCAGGGCACATTCTCGGTGAACCGGTCGATGTCACGTCAATTAAAGCAATAGACATTCCGGACTCACAACCGCCACTTTGACGGCCAAACCTATGAGCATTTTGTCTTCTTGGCCTGGGTCAGACAATTTAAGCCATAGACCGCCGAAGACCATAATCTATGCCAACGGCAAGTGCCACGTACCTTTAGGTCTCTTTAACCGAATGACATAGAACGGGTACGGTTCCATCTAACCCGTGCTCACATCGCAATGACAATTTAAGCCATTTGCGCGGGTCAAACTTCTCCCGAGTCCCGTTTCCATCACAATTCACATAACCCGGTTATGTTCAAGTTGGCTCTCAGGCCACCAAGTTGGCAAGATCACGTATCCACCCAGTTTTCCGGGTGCACCTTTGGGTTAATCCCCAAGGCTCCCTGTTGCAATCTACCGTGTAGAAAACCCGAAAAAAAACCAATAGCACGGAGTCTTCTCCGGCATTATGCAATGCAACATCACCGATCCAGACCAACATGTCTGGGTAGGCTTCACACATCATGCCTATGTCCGTTATCGCTTACGTACTCTATACAACGGGGACTTCACATATCTACCCGAAGGAATGCCTCCAACTCACCGCAAACTCGCGAGAGCGGGCTTCCTATGCAAAGAAGGAGAGCTACTCATGCTCAAGAAGAGAATCGTTACCCTTGCGTTCCTCTTTGGCGCCATGGAAAAGTAAGCGGATGAAAAGCACCGCACTAGCTTTGCCTCCGTGGATCCGGAGTCGGCTCGCGATTTGGAGCTTCGAAGCTCCTCCAATGGCCGGATCTAGCTTCTTCTTCCTTCCTTGGCTCTCCTCTCTCTCTAAGATTTAGAAAGACAACCACTCATGAAAAGTGAGGGTTTCTAAGGCCCAATCCCGGGTATATCCCATCAGGAACAACCCCCAGCCGTTGGATCACCAATTAAAGAAACGAACGGCTTTGATTTGGGACTGAAATGCCCAATCTGGACCACACACGGCCTGGCACACGCCCATGTCCAGGGCTGTGTGCCTCATTCGCCGTCAACATCGACGCGCCTGGACCAACACACGGGCATCGAACACGCTCGTGTTCGATCTGACACGCCCGTGTTCCACCTGACACGGCCGTGTACACCCATCGTTTTTCCCCGAAAACAACCCGAACACTGCACGGGTTCTAGGACACGCTCGTGTCCTTGCCCGTGTCACCTCAACATGCTTGGGCTCCAAGCCGTGTACACGGTCTCGACACTCGACACTTCGTCGAGCGAAGATCGTCGACCTGACAACACGGCCTTAGACACGCTCGTGTCCTAGGCCGTGTGCCTTGTCTCGACACAACGTCGAGCAAAATGTCGACTCCCCTGGACGAGTGTAGACACGGGTCGACACGCCCTGCGACACGACCGTGTCGCAGGCCGTGTGCCATGTCTCGACACTTCGTCGAACGCAGAGTGTGGACTTCACGGGCTAAGTGTCGACATGGGTCGACATTCCCTGCGACACGCCCGTGTCGCAGGCCGTGTGCCCGGTCTCGACACAATGTCGAGCTCAAAATGTCGACTTCCCGGCTGAGTGTCGACACAAGCTTGACACGCCCTGGGACACGCCCGTGTCCCAGGCCGTGTGCCTGCAGCTAGAACCCAAAACTGGCCCAAAACGTCCCCCGTCGCTCTTTTGAGTTTCGGTGCGCTACAATTCTCCCCCTCTTAAAAGAATTTCGTCCACGAAATTATATAAAGGAAAGACATATACAAAACCAAAATTTATACCTGAGCGGAACAACTCAGGATACTCGTCAAGCATAGTCTGCTCTCGTTCCCAAGAGAGCTCCTCACGACCGCAATTGTCTCGTCGGACCTTGACCATCTTGATCTCTTTATTGCGTAGCCGCTTGACCTCCGAGTCCTCAATCCGCACGGGCTTGACCTTTGTCGTCAGCCCACTATCCACCGGTACTTGATCGACCGCGATCACTTGCGTAGGCTCTTGCACTGCCTTCCGAAGCACCGAAATATAAAATACATCATGTAAACCACTAAGCTCCACTGAAAGCTTCAACCGATAGGCTGCTTCACCAACTCGCTCCAGAACCTCAAACGGCCCAAGGTACCTCGGGCTTAGCTTTTTCAATCGCCGCACCCGCGAGACACCCTTGAACGGCTTGATCTTTAAGTATACATAGTCGCCCACAGGGAACTCCACGTTCCTGTGCTTGGCATTATAGTACTTTGCTTGCCGGTCCTGAGCGATAAGCAACCTTTCCCGAATGGTTCTCACCAAAGAAGTAGCATCCTCCACTTCCAATCGTTTATACAACTTTTACTCACCCGTTTCTAACCAAGACAACGGCGTGCGACATTTTCTACCATATAGGGCCTCGAAAGGCGCCATCTGAATACTCGCTTGGTAGCTATTGTTGTATGCGAACTCCACCAAATAAAGGTGGTCTTCCCATTGCTTTACAAAATCCAAGACACACATGCGGAGCATGTCTTCCATGGTTCTATTGACCCTCTCGGTCTGCCCCTCCATTTGCGGATGGAAGGCTGTGTTGAATATCAACTTTATTCCCAACATTTATTGCACTAGCCTCCAATCATTGGACGTGAACCGCCCATCTCGGTCACTCACGATGCTGCGGGGCACACCATGAAGCTGCACTATGTTATCCACATAAAGCTTTGCCAACTTCTCCACCGGGTCATCCTTCCTATGCGGAATAAAATGTGACACCTTCGTTAACCGATCAACAACCACCCAAATGGCGTCGTTCCCCTTTTGCGACCATGGCAAACCGTGCACAAAGTCCATAGAGATGTCGTCAAATTTCCACTCCGTAATAGGCAAGGACTTAAGAAATCCTCCCGGCTTTTGGCACTCCGCCTTCACCAAAGCGCAAGTTTGGCACTTCGCTACGTATAGCGCCACATCCTTCTTCAAACCCGGCCACCAAAATAGTTTCTTCACATCACGGTACATCTTCGTGCTCCCCGGGTGAATCAAGTACTTGGTATGGTGTGCCTCGTACAACAACTCCACCCGCAAATTACCCACACTTGGGACGCACAGACGACCGTCTTTCCAAAGTAATCTGTCCTCCACGAAGAATTGGGAATTTGACCCATCCAGAGCCTCTACCATGAACTGCTTCATATGAGCAACCATATCAAAAGCCTGCCGAATATGATCAGCCAGGTCATATTGGACTTCAGTCCAATTCAGAACTGCTTCAGCACTTGACTGCCTATCCACTCAAACAACCTCCAATGCCTCCAACTCCCGCACCAACCGCTCATCATGCACCGATAGCCAATTGGCTTGAGCTGGGGCTCGGCGACTCAACGCGTCCGCAACCGCATTCCCTTTACCAGGCACGTAGTGGATCTTGAATGTATAATCCCCCAGGAACTCAATCCATCTATGCTGCCGCATATTCAGATCTTTCTGATCAATCAGATATTTCAGGCTCTTATGATCGGTGTAGATATCAATCTTCACACCGTACAAATAGTGTCTCCACAGCTTCAAGGCAAAAATCACGGCCGCTAACTCCAAGTCATGGACCGGATAGTTCCTTTCATGCACTTTTACCTATCTCGAGTCATAAGCTATTACACTTCCGTGTTGCAGTAGCGCGCAACCCAAACCGCTGCCCGAAGCATCACTATAAATCCCATAGCCTTCGGTCCCACATGGCGAACTCAGTACAGGCGCCGTGGTCAGTCGACACTTCAACTCCTCAAAAGCTCGCGCGCACTCCGGCATCCAGACGAACTTATGCTCCTTCCTCGTCAAAGTAGTGAGAGGTAACGCTATCCATGAGAAGTTCTCTACGAAGCGCCTATAATAGCCGGCAAGCCCCAGAATGCTCCGGACTTCCGCTACCGTAACAAGCTTAGGCCACTCCCGTATCGCAACGATCTTCGCCGGATCCACAGCAATACCCTCTCCACTCACTATATGACCGAGGAACGCCACTGAGGATAGCCAAAACTCGCACTTCGAGAACTTGGCATACAACTGATTTCTCCTTAGCGTCTCCAGAACCAAATGAAGATGCTTGAAGTGATCTTCCTCACTTTGCGAGTACACCAAAATATCGTCGATGAAGACGATCACGAAATGGTTCAAGTACTCCCTGAAAGTCCTATTCATCAAATCCATTAACACTGATGGCGCATTAGTCAGCCCAAACGGCATGACCGTAAACTCATAATGCCTGTATCTCGTACTAAATGCTGTCTTCGGGATATCACTCTCCCTTATTCGCAGCTGATAGTACCCAGCCTTGAGATCCAACTTCGAGTACACCGTCGACCCGACTAATTGATCAAAAAGGTCATCAATCCGGGGGATCGGGTATTTGTTCTTCTCCGTCAACTTGTTGAGCTCCCGATAATCAATACATAGCCTCAAGCTTCTGTCCTTCTTCTTAACAAAGAGGACCGGTGCGCTCCAAGGCAAAGAACTCGGGCGCACATACCCTTGCTCCAACAACTCTTGCAGTTGAACTTTCAGCTCCGCCATATCTTTAGGCGCTAGCCGATAAGGAGATCGTGACACAGGCTTTGCACCTAGCACTAGCTCAATCGTAAAATCTATCTCCCGCTGAGGCGGGGCTCTAGGAAGATCTGCGGGGAACACATCAGGGTATTCCGATACCACTGAAATACAATCCAACGCGGGCTTCGGCTTTGCAACCTCCACTAGTGTAAAGAACAGTTCTGCACCGGCACGAACCGCCTTCACCACTTGAAGAGCAGACATCAATGTCTTGCTCGACCCCTTTAAGCCCGTAAAAGTCGTCTCACGACTTGCTCCCAGCTTGACTTCCTTGCGACCACAGTCAATACAGGCCTTCTGCTCCGAGAGCTAGTCCATGCCAAATATAACGTCGAACTCCACCAACAGAAGTAAAGACGCCTGCAGGTCGAACTCCTGATTCCAAATACGAATCTTAACATCGCAGATCCTATCCGCTCGCATCGAACACCCATTGGGCAACAACACATCCAACTTATCCTTCGCCATCGAAGAAGGGACTCCGATGCGTGATATAAATCCTTCGGACAAGGAGTGTGAAGCTTCCGTATCGAAGAGTGCTCGTGCCGGATTTTCACAAATCAATTCAAATCCTAAACAAGCAGTGGTAAGGTAACATGTGCATAACAAGTATTTAAAGAAATTGACTTGCTATAAATTAAACCGTACCTGTCACCACATCAACCTGTTTGATGGCCTCCTGTTGGCCAAGATTATACACCCTTGGTTGGGCCGGAGCACAGTGGGACGCGGTCGACTCCACCGCCTTGCCCTTCTCTTCATAGGTCGCTCCCGGTCTTCTCTCGGACTTAGGACGTCCGTTCCAACAGTCACGGGCAAAATGCCCCGTCTTTCCACAAGTAAAACACGCACCCGGGGTCCGACCCGTAGTCGCCCCAGAAGCACCAGAAGGAGTTGGACCCGAAGTCCTATGCTTCTTGAAAGATCTCTGATAGCCGGACTTTGAAGTAGTCGGCACTTTGAATTCAGATTTCCTATCACCCAAGCTTTTTTTTGCTTGTACATTCTTCATGTCCTTCTCCAAGGACCGGGCAGTGTTGACCAAGGTTAAGAAACCCTGCGTCATTGGCCCCGAGAGTAGCAACCTCAACTCATCTCTCAATCCTTCATAGAAGTGATTAGTCTTGCGCTCCTCATCCACGATAGCGGAGCTAGCATAACGACTCAGACGAGTAAACTCATGGAGATATTCATCCACGCTCCTCTCACCCTGAACCAACTTCAGAAATTCATTCTCCAACGCTATCCTCTGCACCGAAGGGAGGTATCTAGCCAAGAACAATCTCGAGAACTCCTCCATCGAGACATCAACAAGTTTTCTACCTCTCAATAAGTGCAGCTCCAATCCTTCCCACCACATTCTCGCTTCACCATCCAGATGGTGGTCATTTGCCACTCCTCCGTCTCCGTTGCTGTCATGACTCTCGTCACCCTGGAGAGCCAGTCTTCAGCTTGAGATGGGGTTCCCAACCCCGAGAATACCGGAGGGTTAAAGCTCATTACATGCTTGAGCTGTCTCTCGGCTGCCCTCCTTAGCACCACCGGTTCCACTACCACTTGTTCCACTCTCCTCGGCTCAGCCTCTTGCAGCGGTACCTGCTCCACCGTAGGAGCGGGCTGCTGCGTTTGCCTTGCAGGCTGCGCATTTATCACGGCCAACACTGCTTCGGCCACCAATCGTATGTTCTCAGCCGATAGAGGTGTTGCAGGAGCAACATCTGATGCACTGCTAGACTCAGAAACTCGGCGTTCTGACGGCTCAACACCACTTCTGGTCAGCTATAGGGGTATAAAACACCGTTAAGCGACCAAATAAAATTGCAAACAGCATTTATAGGAACACGTAGGTTCCTCAAACACGTGTATTTTCATTCCTAAGTGGACATTCATGGGTTCTTTTACTGTTATAACGATGACGCACAGAATGTGCTCACCACCCCTTAAAAAGAATTCGCCCACGAATTCATTTTAAGCCCGACCAAAACCAGTAGTCTGATACCAAATTATAACACCCCCTATCCGTCGCATAACATATAACAGTAGGTCCGGCCGGGGCCCGACGCTATATACTACAGACAGACTGGGTGGTTACTCATGGAAACCTTCCAACCAATCATAACGTCCTACACAGAGCATTCTAGCGAAAGCAGTTTTATAAAAGTTGCAATAAAGAACCCAACACTAAAGCATGAATGTCCACTAATACCAAATAGGAATGTTATAAATACACCAGTACAAGCCTTAAGGCCTTACAAAATTTGTTAACTTCATATTACATGTTTTACAAACCACGGCACGCAGCCGGTCATACATGAATAAAGCAGTAAACACTCCAATTAGGCCTTCGAGGGCCGGCTTCGCAAAAAGGGCTTTAGCCCGCTATTGACCGCTTGGTCCAGCAGCACCTGCAAGCAACAAACCACCGCACGGTGGCAAAACAAGGCAACGGTCAGCATTACTGACCAAATTATAACGATCCCGCCCCCAACTCGGGGCGGCGATGCTCCTTCCCTGCATTTCATTAGCATAAGCGAGCAATATAAAACAATACTCATTTCATCACAGACATTGGCTCGCACGGCCACACGCCTCGTGCTCTCAGGGCACATTCTCGGTGAACCGGTCGATGTCACGTCAATTAAAGCCATAGACATTCCGGACTCACCACCGCCACTTTGACGGCCAAACCTATGAGCATTTTGTCTTCTTGGCCTGGGTCACAACAATTTAAGCCATAGACCGCCGAAGACCCTAATCTATGCCAACGGCAAGTGCCACGTACATTTAGGTCTCTTTAACCGAACAACATAGAACGGGTACGGTTCCATCTAACCCGTGCTCACATCGCAACGACAATTTAAGCCATTTGCGCAGGTCAAAATTCTCCCGAGTCCCGTTTCCATCACAATTCACATAACCCGGTTATGTTCAAGTTGGCTCTCAGGCCACCAAGTTGGCAAGATCACGTATCCGCCCTGTTTTCCGGGTGCACCTTTGGGTTAATTCCCAAGGCTCCCTTTTGCAATCTACCGTGTAGAAAACCCGAAAAACAACCAATAGCATGGAGTCTTCTCCGGCATTATGCAATGCAACATCACCGATCCAGACCAATATGTCCGGGTAGGCTTCACACATCATGCCTATGTCCGTTCTCGCTTACAGACTCTATACAACGGGGACTTCACATATCTGTCCGAAGGAACGCCTCCAACTCACCGCAAACTCGCGAGAGCGGGCTTCCTATGCAAAGAAGGAGAGCTACTCATACTCAGGAAGAGAATCGTTACCCTTGCATTCCTCTTTGGCGCCATGGAAAAGTAAGCGGATGAAAAGCACCGCACTAGCTTTGCCTCCGTGGATCCGGAGTCGGCTCGCGATTTGGAGCTTCGAAGCTCCTCCAATGGCCGGATCTAGCTTCTTCTTCCTTCCTTGGCTCTCCTCTCTCTCTAAGATTTAGAAAGACAACCACTCATGAAAAGTGAGGGTTTCTAAGGCCCAATCCCGGGTATATCCCATCAGGAACAACCCCCAGCCGTTGGATCACCAATTAAAGAAACGAACGGCTTTGATTCGGGACTAAAATGCCCAATCTGGACCGCACACGGCCTGGCACACGCCCGTGTCCAGGGCCGTGCGCCTCATTCGCCGTCAAAATCGACGCGCCTGGACTAACACACGGGCATCGAACACGCTCGTGTTCGATCTGACACGCCCGTGTTCCACCTGACACGGCCGTGTACACCCATCGTTTTTCCCCGAAAACAACCCGAGCACTGCACGGGTTCTAGGACACGCCTTTGTCCTTGCCCGTATCACCTCAACACGCCTGGGCTCTAGGCCGTGTACACGGTCTCGACACTCGACACTTTGTCGAGCGAAGATCGTCGACCTGACGACACGGCCTTGGACACGCCCGTGCCCTAGGCCGTGTGCCTTGTCTCGACACAACGTCGAGCAAAATGTCGACTCCCCGGGACGAATGTCGACTCCCCGGGACGAGTGTCGACACGGGTCGACACGCCCGTGTCGCAGGCCGTGTGTCATGTATCGACACTTCGTCAAACGCAGAGTGTTGACTTCGCGGGCTAAGTGTCGACACGGGTCGACATGCCCTGCGACACGCCCGTGTTGCAGGCCGCGTGCCCAGTCTCGACACAATGTCGAGCTCAAAATGTCGACTTCCTGACTGAGTGTCTACACAAGCTTGACACGCCCTCGGACACGCCCGTGTCCCAGGCTGTGTGCCTGCAGCCAGAACCCAAAACTGGCCCAAAACTTCCCCCGTCTCTCTTTTGAGTTTCGGGGCGTTACACAAGAGCCCTGAACACCAAGGGATCAGGAAGAATCCTTCCTTTATCTCGTCGAAGCTTCAGCCCATGTTCCAGTGGAGTAGAGCAACTCTTCCGTTCGCCCATGCCAAATCGACTTACAATGCGATCTGCATATCCCTTTTGGCAAATGAGATTCTCGCACTCCTTCCTCTCCACTTCAAGACAGAGAAAGTGATGAAGCTCTCCCAAGTCTTTCATCTCGAAGCGTATGCAAGATCAGCCCTAAGCCTTGCTACTTCCCCCTCCGAATTCCATGTGACGATCATGTCATACACATACAACAGGACCAAGACTTGCAGCTCCCCCTTCTTCTTGACAAACAAGCTAGAATCCGAGTTGAAAGCAAGATATCCGCAGAATTGCAAATACTGTGTTATCTTCTCAAACCAAGCTCTAGGAGCTTGCTTCAACCCGTAGAGAGCCTTCCTGAGCTTGCAGATATAGTCCGGATGAACTTCAGAAACAAATCCAAGTGGCTGATCCATGAAGATGTCCTTGCCAATTTCTCCGTAAAGAAAGGCGTTCTTTACATCAAGCTGCCACATCTTTCATCCCTTGCAAGCAGCCAAGGCGATCACCACTCTAACTGAAGTCATCTTTGCAACCGGACTAAATGTCTCCTCATAGTCTTCTCCATACTACTGTGAGAATCCTCGAGAAACCAGGCGAGCTTTGAACATATCAATGCTCCCATCAACCTTCTTTGTCAACTTATACACCCACTTGCAAGTCACTGGAGTAATGCCATCAACCTTGGGCACAAGGTCCCAGGTTTCATACTTCTTGATAGCAGCAATCTCTTCCTTCATGGCATTATCCCACTCCTTGACTCCAGTGGCCTCATTGAAGTTTGCAGGCTCTAGCTCAACAAGAGGGCCTGCAAAGACGCAGGAGACAAAGCTCACTGCATTCCCATCATAGTACCGAGCAGGTGGCTTCACAACCCTCTTTGATCTCCGAAGAGGTTGTTCCTTGCTCACTACCTCTGTTGCTTCTTCAGGCTCAACACCACCTTCAGGCAAGCTTTGGGCAATGCTCCCCCTGCTTCCTGAGCCAGAAGCCTCAGCACTAGAACTTGAAGCAACAGGAGCTGCTAGTGAAACAGCAAGCTCCTCTTCCAGACCTTCAGCAGCCACCTTTTGTTCTTCATCAACCTTACTTCCAGTTAGCTCAACCGAGCCACATTCATACGATATCAGTTCGTCAAAGACAACATCTCTTGACATAACAAACTTCTTCATCGCTGGATCCATGCATTTCCATCCCTTCTTCTGCTCATCATAGCAAACAAAGACAAGCTTCCTTGCCTTTGCATCCAGCTTTGTCCGTGAAGCATCCAGTACATGCACATAACAAGTTGAACCGAACACCCGAAGGTGTTCCACACTAGGCTTCTCCTTCAGCAACAGCTCAAAAGGAGTCTTCATGTTGATCGGGCTAAGCGACATCTGATTGATGAAGTAAGAGGCACAAGACATCCCCTCCGCCTAGAAGGACTTTGGAATGTCTTTCGCATGAAGCCAACATTTGCAAGTCTCCATCAGATGACGGATCTTACGCTCTGCTACTCCATTTTGTTGTGGAGTGTGAGCACAAGTGAGCTCTCGTTGGATCTCGTGCTTCCTGCAGAAGTTAGAAAACTCGGAGGAGATAAACTCAACACTGTTATCTGTTCTAAGTTTCTTGATCCGCAAGCCAAGCTGGCCCTCCACCAACTCCTTGAACTCTACAAACAAACGGAAGTCTTCAGACTTCTCCTTCAAGAAATATACCCAAGTGTACCTTGAGTAGTCATCAATTAACACAAGCATGTATCTGCTCCCGCCAAGGCTTGCAGTGACGGTTGGTCCCATCAAGTCTCCATGGATGTACTCCAATGGTCTCTTGCTCCTCGTTTGTGATTTATCAAACGGAAGGCGATGAGCCTTGCCGTGCTGACATCCCGCGCAAACGTGACCGTCGCCAAATGAAGATAGCTTAGGCAAGCCTCTTACAAGGCTTCTGTTAGCCATAGCCTTCAGCTTATCCATTTCTACATGCCCCAGCCATACATGCCAAATAGCAGCGCTATCGTTTGCTCTCATCCGATCAACATAAGAGTTAGTGGCAAGAACAAACAAGTTCTTCACTCTCCTCCCAACATGAGCAACATCAGCCTTAACCGTTGATACGTTGCAAAGGAACTTCACTTCTGTTGGCCCAAACAGAACGTGATAACCCGCGTCTACCGCATTGGTCATCGAGAAGTGGTTCTTCTTCATGCCTGGTACGTGATACACACTCCTTAACGTGAGTGTCCCCTTATCACTACCCAAAGACACAACCCCCTCTTTCTCTACTGCATAAACAGTATTATCAGCAGTTATAATAGCTTTGTTACCTGAGTAAGCTTGCAAGGCACGAACATAAGTGCCCATCATGAAAGCTCTGCCCCATCCAGCTTCCTCGCTCTTAGAGCAAGCTTCCTCCTTCTCTGCAGCATGCCTAGGCTGTAGTTTGACCTTGCAGTCATGCTTGAAGTGTCCCCGCTGATGACACCTGATGCACTTCAGGTTCTTCTTCCAATCCTGCTTAGGCGCAGTGCTCCTCTCTGACTGATGAGAAGTTGAAGGCTCATTTTCAGCAACGGTCTTCTTCTTCTTCCCTTCCAATCTTTTCTTCTTCTTACCTGAGAAGAGAGCTTCACTGCCTTCCTCAGTGGCTGTGACTCCAGCCATCTGCCTCGCTAAACTCTCCTGTGAAGCAAGCAGATTCTCAAGCTCCAGCAGAGATGGCTGAGTAGCCAAGCCTTGAACATATGTCACGAAGGCAACATACTCCTTCCGCAAACCGCGGATTTCATCTTAGCCTCAGAGATAGGCTCATCCGGATCAAGCGCTGACAGCTCCGCACACAATCTCTTCATCTTCAGAAAGAACTTTGAGATGGTCAGGTCCCCTTGAGTTGTCCTAGCCAACTCATTCTCCAGAAACTGAAGTCTAGCCACATTCTTCCTATTGAACAACTCATCAATGGTTGTCCAAATATCAGCAGCAGACTCACATCCAATGATGTGATCAAACAGTTCTGGTAACACGGCCCTCTTGAGAACAAACTCCGCCTTGGCATTTATTTTTTCTCCAGAGCCTCACCTGCACAGCAGTACCAAAAGCAGTAGTCACTTCTTGTCTGTCGTCACCACCGACGATCTCCCATAGCTCCTCACATAGAAGGTAACTCTTCTTGCATGACTTCCACTTCTTAAAGTTAGTCAGCATCAAGAGTTCAATACCAAGACCTCTTGCATAGATTACTTCCATTGCAACAACCGTTGGTTAAGCTAACTTTCAGAAGCACAGAGCACCAACACAGGTTGATCACCACTCAAGCATAGAGCAATAACACTGGTTGAACACCGCTCAAACAACTGAACCTCGCTCTAATACCATGTTGAATTTTCTCAAGGTGGTCAGCAAGATAGCCTAAAGCAAAATTAATATTCTCAGAACTATCCAGTTCACACCCTGATCATGCGGAAGCCCAAGGAGCAAGTTTAACACCAACCACAAATGGAAGAACAAACAGGTCTTATATTCATTCACACTTCTTTACAAGGCGAGGTATACGTAGCGAGACATGATTTTGCTAGTACACAAGCTACAAAGAGAAAGTACAAAACAAGTCGGGCGGACAACACTAGAGACCGCCGAGACCACCTAGTCCGCCAAGGTCGCCGAAGCCGCCTAAGTTGCAACTGCTACAAGCCGAATAGCACACAGAGTTCGCTGAGACAGCGAGGTCAAGCGGACACACCGTTATTCGCTGTTTGCTGAAGAACTGAGGGACAGACCGCATACCCTCCTGAGACCGGTGGGCAGGTTATTGGAACTTGAACAAGCTGAAGCAGAAAACTGACAAGCCGCATAAGCGACCAGCTGAGACCGCAGAGACAGCACACTTCAATGCCCAACTCCTGGCTCCTTGAAGCTAGCAGCGCGACCTGCACACAGTAAACCGTCAGCACTACTCAACCCACGCGGACAGAAAACCGCAGAACGCAACACTTGCCCAAGCCCAACTTACTGTTCACTCTGTTATTATAGATGTGCTGGGGGGTTCTATTTATAAGCGAGGTGAGTAGTGTGGTCACCACCCTAGTGAATAGAAACACCACCCCAGCCCGCGCACTAGCAAAACATTCGTCTGCTGAGTCCGCAAAGACTTAGCTGGATTCCAAGAAAACTGCCAGAAGTAAGGCACTGATGTTCACTACCAGGAGGCCTGGAACCAGACCGCCTACACTATGCAGACAAGGTACAGTCCGCACACATCATCACATGGATAGCCACAACTCCTTTAGTGATAGTCCGCACATACAATAGGCAGTCTGCACAGCACAAGGGCAAAGCCTCCATCCACCACAAGTCTGTTGGATCCCTAGTAAGATTTAGGCTAGGTTCACTAAGTTAGGATCATATGATCCACAATGTATAGCCAGGCTCATAGTTGTGTCCTAGATTCTAGGCCAAGTCCTCAGTAGCAACATCACATGGACCAGCAATCATCAGACTGCCAGAGACTCAAAGACTTAGAGATTTTCCAGAGACCAAGTAAAATGAGTTCAACGTTCGTCGAACTCAGATCGACAATAGTCATGCTCAGCTCGACGATCACAGAGAAAAATTCTCTGAGCTGAGCTCGACGAACTTCATTCTCAGGTCGATGATCTTTGGACTCAACCCTCAGCATTCCAAGTTTAGTTGTTCTCTAGACTCAGGTCGACGAACTTAGTTCTCTGGTCGACGATTTCTGGATTCTTTACTTCAACCAGAAGCTTCTCAATTTTTCTAAGTTCAGAATCATCTCCAGTTGACAAACTCAGGATTCTCAGCTCGATGAACTTTCATCACAATAGCTAGAGTTATCTAGCAACAGTTAGTGGTCCTCAGCTCGACGAAACAAATTCTTAGATCGACGAATTCTGGATACTTCACTTCAACACTTTTATCCAGAAGCATCTGAAATTATTCCAAGTCCAGAATCATGTCCAGTTGACGAAGTTACAATCTCAGCTCGACGAACTTGAGACACAGAATAAGCAAGTCTGGATAATACAGTTTTCTGCTTTAGCTCGACGATCTTGGAACTCAGCTTAACAAATAGAAGTCATCTGGTCGACGAACTCAGCAACTCTGCTCGACGAACTGTGAACTCAGCTCGACGATTTCTGTTATCAGTTCGACGAATCCAGACTTAGTTATTTTCCATCCTTCTATCCCCTTTTTACTGCAATAATTATTGAGTAATTAATGCTCAAATATTCTCTGGAATATAACCGTTAGACAGAGCATTGATTATGGTCCTCTCTAGGATTATTGCCTGTCATTTTTCTATGGGACAGTTGGGGAAATAATTCAATGTCATTTATTCTCTAGGCCATCAGGATTGATTACAGAAAATTCAAATTTCGAAAGACCAATTTCCCCAGGAAATATACAAGAGATCTTCTCTTTCTCAGACAGACACACAGACACTTACTAAGAGTTATAGATATACAGAAGTAAGAAGGACCTGTGTCATAGAGACAACAATATAATCAGTCTGCTCTCATTTCTTACTCAAGATTTCTGATACAGAAGAAGCCCTAGACCAAAACATCAGTCACTTTTGAAGAAGAAGAACAATCTATCAAATATCAAGAGTCTTTCATCTTCAACTTTACAGGACACTTCAAACGACAACAACTAATCCATCTGTCAAAGAAGTTCCTGAAGATCATTTCTGGTCAAGGCTGAAAGTTAGAAGGACTATCACCCTACAGCAAGGCTTCATCTACTTGAACCATTCCATATCTCAGGGGGAGCCTGTGCTAAAATCAAATATCCATAAGTCTTCTCAGTTGTATATTGAGAAAGAGAAGACATAATCATCTCTCACCCCCCCCCCCCACTGTGTAAAGGGTTATAACTCCCTTCAAAAGTTATTCCTGGTTGCAAGTCACCTGATCAAAAGACTTGAGGATTGCTTTTTGAGCACTTTATCAAAAGCTCATTAGTGTCAGGCACTTGATCACAAATCTGAGTGGATTCCTACCAGGGTGGTAGAAGAGTGGATGTACCCAAGTTTAAGGGAACCACTATAAATTCTTGTGTTGTCTGGATTGCTCTTTTCTTTTGTTTTTTGTGTTGTGGCTGTTTGTTCGGATTGTTGTTTTAATTTTGCTCCTGCACTAGATTAAATTAGAAGAAAATTTTATAAACCCTGAATACTCTATTCACCCCCCCCCCTTCTAGAGTATTCCTGACCTAACAGCTCACTTTCAATTGGTATCAGAGCTTGGATTCCTTGGTTTACACAAGCTAACCCTTGAACCAAAGATCCTGTGTTAGATCAGATTTCATTTTTTTTATCTTTATTTTTATTTAGATCATATACAAAGCAATGGCACAGAATAAAGATTATGCAAGTACCAGACCTCCAGTTTGCAACCTAAATAGGTTTGTCATGTGGAAGGTAAGAATCAAATTGTATATGAACTCTATTGATGAAGATATCTACAATTCCATCTTGACAGGTCCTCCCTAAGCCAGTGTTTCTAAATCTACAGCAGCCTCAAACACAAATGCAGTTCCACCACCTGAGTGGACTAAGGCTCAGAAGAAGGCCAAGGTTGTTGATGCCAAGGGAATGAACATATTGGCACAGACTATGTCAGATGATATCTTCCAAAAGGTTGTTGAATGCACTTCAGCCAAAGCCATCTGGGATTCCCTAAACCAAATGGTGGTTGGATCAGCAGATGAAAGAAAGGATAGGAGATCCAACCTCATATCCTTATATGAGAATTTCAAGAAAGAGGAAGCTGAGACAGTAGCTGAAATATATAATAGGTTAAGCTCAATCATCAATAAGCTAAAAACCTTGGACAAGGACATCACCCTCACTAAGGTGAATGATAAAATCCTAATGTGCTTCCCAAGCTCATGGGATTCAAGGATCTGGCCAATCAAGGATGCTATAAGCCTGAATGAGATCTCCACTGAATCTCTTTTAGGCAAGTTAAAGTCCTATGAACAGCTGATCAAGTCCAGGGAGGCAGCTGAGCAAAGAATACCTCCTCTAGTTAGAAAAAAACAAAGCATAGCACTCAAAGCTGCTGATGAGACAGAGACTCCCTCAACAAATTAAGAACTGATGAGTTTATTTGCCAAAAGATTCTACAAAATGGCAAGAAAAGATTTCAGGAGGAAGTCATCATGGCAGGATGACAAGCCTAGATAGGATAAGACACC
Organism: Platanthera guangdongensis; assembly: GCA_039583875.1. NCBI lineage: Eukaryota > Viridiplantae > Streptophyta > Magnoliopsida > Asparagales > Orchidaceae > Platanthera > Platanthera guangdongensis. The sequence goes on from CM077159.1 coordinate 67,577,677, forward strand.
AGCCAAAGAAGTTATATGCTTTGGTTGCAGGAAAGCTGGACACTTCATCTCTGAATGTCCAGAGAATTAGAAGAAAGAAAAGAGAAGAGAGAAAGATACCAGGAGACAGCACAACAGCAGACCTTCTTCCAGCAAATACAAGAAGAAGGAGAAGGGTTTTGTGGCTGAAATCTGGAGTGAGACTGAAGAAGAATCAACATCTTCTAGCTCCAGTGAAGATGAGGAAGAGGCAAGGGCCAAGGAGGTTTGCCTCATGGCAATTGATGCTTCTAGGATCCATTCAGAAGAAGATGATTCAGAAAATGAAGCAGATTCAGATTCTGAAGCTGACAAGGTATTATCTTCTTTTGATTACGGTTCTGATTCCTTTAAATTTGAATTTAAAACAATGTGTATAGATTTGATTAATTCAGAAAAGGAGATTAAAACTCTTAGGGAGATACTAGGAATTTTAGAAAATGTAAACTCTGAAAACAATAGGTTAAAATATGAATTAACCTTAGCTAATGAACAAATAATAATGTTAAAGACTGAGCTTTGTGAGGCTAAACAACTTGAGGAAACTCTTAATGGAAGAAGCCTCAAGCTGATGGACATCACGGGTATTGTAAATGCTAGACTCAATGGCAAGCTAGGCTTGGGTGCTTCATCAAGTTTGCCCCCCATCCTCAAGAAAAACATACTGACAACCCCAATCAAATTTCTTTTTGCTAAGGGTAAAGAGAAAATAAAACATAAACAAACAATAGAAAATGTTCCCAAATCAATAGGTCTGAAAACCAAAAATCAGAAAACCTCAAGTAAAAACAAGGTTCAACAGAATTCGTTGAACTTAGATCGACGAAATGCAGCCAGTTTGTCGAACCCAGATCGACGAACTCTGAATGAAAACTATAGTTATTATTATTCGTATAACTGCAATCGACGAACTCTGTATGGTTTGTCGAGCAGAGGTCGACGAACGTGGGGCACAGAAAATGAATATGTTCATTCTCTGGGCAGAGATCGACGATCTTAACCCAATTCATTGAACTCTGGTTGACGAACTCACAGAAATTCGTCGAACCCAGAAAGACTTAACCAAAACTTTAATTATAACAGAAACTTAAATAATTCCAGGAAAGTCTTTAATCCACTAGTTGATTGGGTCATACCACCTAGGAGATATCACCTTCTAGGATATAAATCCCAACCAGAATATTCTGTTATTTCCAGCTTTTCATACCAGGAAAGCAAAGGATCCAAGGTAACTTGGGTCAAGAACATTTAACTATTTTCATTGCAGGTGAAGAGCTGTCCAGCAAATAATCAAACATGGTACCTGGACAGCAGGTGCTCCATGCACATGACTGGCAGCAAGGACATCTTACACAACTACATGTCCAAGCTGGGGCCAAAGGTTATCTTTGGGGATTCCAAATATGGCCAGTCAGAAGGCTTTGGAAAGTGAAGATTGGAGCAGTTACTTTCAAGAAAGTAACATATGTTAGAGGACTCAAGCATAACCTCATCTCCATAAGTCAGTTATGTGATGAAGGTTATCAGGTACATTTCAATTCATCTTCTTGTACTATTGCTAATAAAGAAAATCAAACAGTTTTAATTAGAAATAAACAAGAAAACATTTACTTAGTTGATTTTCTATCTACCAATTCTGATATCTGCTTACTTAACTTAATTAGTATCCAGAATGATTTATGGCATAAAATACTAGGTCATGTTAACATGAAAAACATTGCTAGGATATCTAAATACAACCTTATTAGAGGTTTACCTTCTGTTCCCTATAAGAAGGAAGGCCTTTGCAGGACTTGTCAACTAGGCAAGCAAACTAAATCTAGTTTTAAATCTGTTAATAAAAGTGATTCACCTAGGATTTTGTATCTGCTACATATGGATCTCTTTGGACTCATTACTTTACAAAGCCTAGGAGGGAAATCCTATACCTTGGTTATTGTAGATGACTTCTCAAGGTTCACTTGGGTATCCTTTTTGAGATCTAAGTCAGATACCTTCAAGGTTCTTACAGATTTTCTCAGGACCATACAGATTGAGTTCTCTACTCATGTTGCATTGATCAGAAGTGATCATGGCACAGAGTTTGAGTCTCTTCTTATGTATGAGTTCTGTGAGAAGGAAGGTATCAGGCATTGCTTCTCAGCTCCTAGAACTTCTCAACATAATGGGGTAGCTGAAAGGAAAAATAGGACACTCGTTGAAGCTACAGGTACATTACTTGCAGATGCTTACATGCCCCTAACCTTTTGGGCAGAGGCTGTGAGCACAGCAAATTATGTCCTGAATAGGAGTTTAATTCATAAACTACAGAATAGGACTCCTTATGAATTACATAAAGGGAAGAAACCTAAAATCAACTATTTTAAAGATTTGGATGTATTTGTTATATTCACAACAATAACAAAAGATACATTAGAAAGTTTGAGGCTAAGGCTGAAGAGGGAATTTTTCTAGGATATTCCCAAGTAAGCAAGGCCTATAGGGTTTATAATAAATCATCACATAAAATTGACGAATCTATCCATATTTCTTTTGATGAGGCTAACATGTCTTGCAAGGAGAAAGAGATTTCTACCAAAAGCAACTTGCAGGTACCTCACTTATGTGAGAATTATGATGGACTAAACCTTACCCAAGAGGCTCCAACACATCCTTCTCCACAAGTCATTGAAGAAAGTGAAGATGAAGACACTGAAGGATTAGACCTTCCCCCAACAGCAAACATAATTCCATAAGAGGATTTAGGTCTTAATGCTGTTGCAGAACCAACTCCACCCACTGATCTTGTCATACTTAGGGATCACCACAGGTCTCAAGTGATTGGAGACATATCAGCAGGTGTACAGAAAAGGCATCAAATCAACCAAGATTTGATGCATGCCTGTTTTCTCTCTCAGGTTGAACCTCTAACCATCCATGATGCTGAGCAAGATCCCCACTGGATCATTGCAATGCAGGATGAATTAAATCAATTTGAGAGATGTAGAGTTTGAGATTTGGTTCCAAGACCCCAAGACTATCCAGTCATTATAACCAAATGGGTGTTTAGAAATAAGCTGGATGCCCAAGGGGTAATTGTGAGAAACAAGGCTAGGCTTGTTGCTCAAGGATACGGGTAAGAGGAAGGAATAGATTATGACCAAACCTTTGCACCTGTGGCAAGGTTATAAGCAATCAGAATATTCCTGGCCTATGCAGCCTACAAGAGATTCAAGGTATATCAGATGGATGTGAAGAGTGCATTTTTTAATGGAGTACTTAAAGAAGAGGTTTATGTTGAACAACCTACAGGTTTTGTCTCTCCAACTCACCCTTATCATATTTTCAAATTGCATAAATCTCTTTATGGTCTCAAACAAGCTCCAAGAGCTTGGTATGAGACCCTAGCTAGCTTTTTGATAGAGCATAAATTCATTAGAGGCATAGTAGATAGAACACTTTTCACTAGACATCATAAGGATCAAATATTATTAGTGCAAATATATGTGGATGACATCATATTTGGGTATACTGATTCCAAATTATGCAAGAGGTTCTCTGACCTCATGCATTCAAAATTTGAAATGAGTAGCATGGGTGAGCTTTCTTACTTCCTTGGTCTCCAAGTGAAGCAGTTGCCTGATGACATCTTCATCTCTCAAGCTAAGTATGCTAAAGAGCTTATAAAGAAGTTTGGGATGACTGATGCTTCAACAAAGTAAACACCTATGGCTACTAATGTTGTGATTGACTCTAATGCACATGGTCACCCTATGGATCAGAAATTATATACGGGCATTGTTGGGTCCCTACTATATCTAACAGCAAGCAGACCTGATATCATGTTTGCCACATACCTTTGTGCTAGGTTCCAAGTGAACCCTAAAGAATTTCATCTAATTTTCTTAAAAAGAATTTTGAGATATATAAAGGGTTGTCCTAGTATAGGCATATGGTATCCTGCTGATTCAAAATTTGATTTAACTGGATTTTCAGTTGCTGACTCTGCTGGATGCAGGGTTGATAGAAAAAGCACCTCAGGGACTTGTCAGTTCCTTGGTATGAGGTTGGTATCTTGGTTTTGCAAGAAACAGTCTTATGTATCCACCTCAACTACTGAAGCAGAATATATTACAGTAGACAGTTGTTGTTCTCAGATGCTGTGGATCCAAAACTAACTCCTAGACTATGGTCTCAACTTAAATAATTCAACTCTCTTTTGTGATAACACAAGTGCTATAGCAATAACACAAAATCCATTCCATCACAATAGGACTAAGCATATAGACATTAGGCATCACTTCATTAGAGAGTGTGTAGATAAAAACAAAATTAATCTTGTCTATATCTACACTGATTTACAAAGAGATGATATATTCACCAAACCTCTGGATGAGAGAAATCACTTATTCTTTATAATCAGCTTAGAATGATCAATGGAGAAGACTTACTTTAGTTTTTGTTTGCAATCGAAGAATTATCCAGAGTTCGTCGAATGGAGCTCGACGAACTAGGGAAAGTTCGGGAGATTTTTGTCGAACGAAGGGCGACGAACTCTCTTTGAGTGAAGTTATTTTCGTCGAGCGGAGATCGATGAATTCACTTCAGAAAACTTTCGTCGAACGAAGCTCGACGAAATGTCTTCAACTCTTCCAGCTGAGCTTGACGAATTATTGCACTATCAATTATTTCGTCGATCTCAGGCCGAAGAATTTCTTATTTTTCGTGGAACGGAGTTTGTCGATTCATATTCAAGAAAATCTTATAACTAGGTTTTCTTCGACCTCTGTCCCGCACTTTCTGTTCCCCTTGAACTTGATCGTCGTTTCTCTCTTTTGCAGGTGATTTCATGGCGATTCAAGCAGGAGCCCTAGCCGCTATGAAGTTTGACACAGGATTTGATGTCGACTTCGACTCATTTCAACACTCTGATCCAATTTTTCTGCACATTCAGACTCTACTGGAAGAATAAAATTTGAAATACATGATGACAACAAGAATAAAGCGGGCTGGAACAAAAATTAGAGAATGGGTCTATACTTCATCTACATCAGAGGAAAACACCATGACAGGAACAATCGCGGGTAATGTCGTTTCTTTAACTCCCGCCGTTTTGACAGAAATTTTTGATTTGATAAATGGAGAAGAAGAACTGGATATAGATACAGTAGAATATGATATGATGTTAAGTCTGATGGGTTATGCTGGAGATAACCCAAATAAGCTGTTGAAGAAGCACTTATTTGCAGAATATAAGTTTCTGGCAGATATAGTGGGAAAAGTCTTACTGGGCAAGCACACTGCCCATGACTACATCACCAGGAATCAAATCTTGGTCATGTATGCAGTGTTCTATAAGAATAAAGTGGATTGAGCACAGATCATCTTTGTCTGATATGGAAAAAGAATAATAAGAAAGAAGTTTGCTTTGTAAGGATCCTGGGGATCTTCCTAAAGGAGAAGGCTGCTAAATCCCTAGTCTCACAGACCATATTCATAAATGCCAGCAAAAGGCTCACATGTGCCTTGTTTGGCAGGTGAGAGAGGACCATAAATAAGCCATCCAAGGCTTCAAACTCTTCCACCCCAGCTTCTGAAAGCACAAGGGCTGTTTGAGCGACTCCCCACCCTGCTGAAGAGATCATCCCTACTCCTCCATCCCTTTCAGCAACTCAACAAGAATCCCCCTCCACAGATCATACTCCCTCTCTTCAACCACATCAACAACTTCAACAACAACTTCAACCACATCAACAACCACAACCTTCTGTTCCTATTTCTACTACAACTACATTACTTGCCCCCTCTACACCCATAAACCTCACTACTTTCCCTTCCTCACCCGCCCAGGAATACCATCAACCCACTCCACCTCACTCACCCCAATCCCCCAATGATATACCAGACCCAACACCACCTTCATCTCCTCTTCCACCACACTATTCCACCATACCGTCCTTCAATCTGCTGACCTCCCCTCCCAATTCTCCTCCTCCTCCACATCCATCCACACAGGATGTCCACATGCAAGATATCCCTCTATCCCCACCAACATCTACCATCTCTCTAACTATGTCCACCTCAACACCCTCTGCCACTCCATCACTGGATCCATCCACCATCTCATCTGTCCTTTCTCTCATCACTCCCCTCCTCAAAACTCTAATAGCAGAGACCATTACACCTCTTACTATTTCCATCTCTACCCTATTTGCCCACCTCTCTGCCCTTACTGTTGCCCCCTCTTCATTCAGGGGCCTGGCTCCAGTTACCATTGAAACCAGGCAGGGGGAGATGCTTGATGATGAAGCTGCAGCAGCTCCAGCAGATGCAGCAGTTCCAGCAACAACAACTCCAGCTCTAGCAGATGCAGAGGCAGCAATAGCAGATGATACAGCTTTACTTGATTTCAATAATTTTATTGAGACTGATATGGATATGGAAGATGCAGTCCCAGAAGAGTTAATTACTGCTGGTGATTTCATTTTAAATCCCACAGTAGATTTGGTTAATTTGTTAAGCATTTTTGATACTGCATACTTGAGATTCTTTCCAACAGAGTATACTAAGCCATACTTGGCTATTATCCCATACACCTCTCCAATAAGCCATAAAGTGGCAAAGCAGCTCAAGGACAACCTTGCTTCTCAAGAGGTTCCTACTTCACTTCCTAAAGTTGTTTCCCCAATTGTCTCCTCCCCTTCAGTCCCAACTTTTGTAATGGATGACTCACCCTTGCCTGATCTGGATGAGTTAATCAGGGCTGACATTGAAGAACAGAATAAGTCAGCTGCTGAAAGCAATGTCAGAATCAGCTCTCCAGCTTCTCCTGTGGCTTCTCCTCTAGCTCCTGTTGAAGTTCCTACTCCAGCTCCCTCTCTACCTGAAAATCCTATCATTTCTGCTGAGTCTCTAAAAGATCTAAATGATTTATATGATAACCCTCAGAGATCTGATGATGATGATGAGGATGAGGATGATGATTCTGATGATGAGCCCAAGAGGAAGCTATTTTCCAAGAAAAGAAAAGCTCCTCCTCCTCCTACTACAAATCCAAATCCAAACAATGACACTCCCTATTATATCCTCCAGAACATAACTCCATACAAAGGGATGCAATCTTGGATGTGGATGTCCAAAAATCAGCAGAAGGAGAGGAAGAAAAGCAGAAGGTACTCTCCTCCTCCAGTTCAAAGATACATAAAAGATCCACCTCCTCCAGCTGTTGATGCTTCAGGTTCTAGTTCTCAAAGATATGTCCCTGTTTAAACATATTAGAGACACCATGAGAGATCATCTTCTAGAAGCAGCCAGCATAGGCAGCATCATTCCTCAGGCAAGCAGCAACAGCAACAACATCAACCACAACAACAAACATTCTCTGCAGATCAGAAAGCTAAAAGTTCTAAAAGACCAACTTCTTCTCCTGTTCCTTTTGAAGATCCAGAAACAGCTACTACTGCTAGAATGGCCAGGTTCCAGGAACTAGTAGGCCTTTCTATGATTAACAAAGTCAAAGCTGAAGGTAAGGATCCTTTTGAATATTCAACAATGTCAAAGTACAGGAAAGAGGAACTTAACAGATTTGAGAAAGCAAACAAATTTTTCAATGTAGATGACTACATGAAGTTGCACCCAGAAGCAGTTGTCCCCAGAGCCACATCTTTGAAGATTATAGGGGCTGCTGATATGACAATGAAAAAAGTGCAAGCTTCAGATCCAAATAGAGAGATTGTGTTTACAATGCCTGGAGAGAAGAGCAAGGAAGAAATGCCAAAGGAAAAGAAACAGAAGAAGTAAATTTTGAACTCTTTTATTTTCTACAATTATCTATAACTGCTCTATATTCTGAATAAAGCTTACGTATATATATATATATATCTGCTGCATGTATTATTGATCTCTGACAGATATATACTTTTTCTGCTTTGTTTATTTTCAGTTTGATTTGAGTCTGTAATTAGTGACCTCACCCAAATAAGGGGAGATTGTTGGATCTCTAGTAAGATTTGGGCTAGGTTCACTAAGTTAGGATCATATGACCCACAATATATAGCCAGGGTCATAGTTTTGTCCTAGAGTCTAGGCCAAGTCCTCAGTAGCAACATCACATGGACCAGCCATCATCAGACTGTCAGAGACTCAAAGACTTAGAGATTTTTCAAAGACCAGGTAAAATGAGTTTGACGTTCCTCGAACTCAGATCGACGATAGTCATGCTTAGCTCGACGATCAATGAGAAAAATTCTCTGAGCTGAGCTCGATGAACTTCATTCTCAGGTCGACGATCTTTGGACCCAACCTTTAACATTCCAAGTTTAGTTTCTCTCTAGACTTAGGTCGACGAACTTAGTTCTATGGTCGACGATTTCGGGATTCTTTACTTCAACCAGAAGCTTCTCAATTTTTCTAAATCCAGAATCATATCTAGTTGACGAACTCAGGATTCTAAGCTCGACGAACTTTGATCACAATAGCTAGAGTTATCCAGCAGCAGTTAGTGGTCCACAGCTTGACGAAACAAATTCTTAGATCGATGAATTCTGGATACTTCACTTCAACACTTTCATCCAGAAGCATCTGAAATTATTCCAAGTCCAGAATCATCTCCAGTCGACGAAGTTACAATCTCAGCTCGACGAACTTGAGACACAAAATAAGCAAGTCTGGATAATGCAGTTTTCTGCTTTTGCTCGACGATCTTGGAACTCAGCTCGACAAACAGAAGTCATCTGGTCTACGAACTCAGCAATTCAGCTCGACGAACTGTGAACTCAGCTCGACGATTTCTGTTATTAGTTCGACGAATCCAGACTTAGTTATTTTTCATCCTTCTGTCCCCTTCTTACTGCAATAATTCCTGAGTAATTAATGCTCAAATATTCTCTGGAATATAACCGTTAGATATAGCATTGATTATGGTCTTCTCTAGGATTATTGCCTGTCATTTTTCCATGGGACAGTTGGGGAAATAATTCAATGTCGTTTGTTCTCTAGGCCGTCAACATTGATTACAGAAGATTAAAACTTCAAAAGATAAATTTCCCCAGGAAATATACAAGAGATCTTCTCTTTCTCAGACAAACACACAGACACTTACTAAGAGTTACAGATATACAGAAGTAAGGACCTGTGACATAGAGACAACAATACAATCTGTCTGCTCTCATTTCTTACTCAAGATTTCTGATACAGAAGAAGCCCTAGACCAGAACATCAGTCACTTTTTTAGAAGAAGAACAATCTATCAAATATCAAGAGTCTTCCTTCTTCAACTCTCTAGGACAGTTCAAAGGACAACAACTAATCCATCTGTCAAAGAAGTTCCTGAAAATCATTTCTGGTCAAGGCTGAAAGTTAGAAGGACTATCACCCTGCAGCAAGGCTTCATCTACCTGAACCATACCATATCTCAGGGGGAGCCTGTGCTAAAATCCAATATCCACAAGTCTTCTCAGTTGTATATTGATAAAGAGAAGATACAATCATCTCACCCCCCCCCCCACTGTGTAAAGGGTTATAACTCCCTTCAAAAGTTATTCCTGGTTGCAAGTCACCTGATCAAAAGACTTGAGGATTGGTTTTTGAGCACCTGATCAAAAGCTCATTGGTGTCAGGCACCTGATCAAAAATCTGAGTGGATTCCTACCAGGGTAGTAGAAGAGTGGATGTACCCAAGTTTAGGGGAACCACTATAAATTCTTGTGTTGTCTTGATTGCTCTTTTCTTTTATTTTTTTGTGTTGTGGCTATTTGTTAGGATTGTTGTTTTAATTTTGTTCCTACACTAGATTAAATTAGAAGAATATTTTATAAACCCTGAATGCTCTATTCACCCCCCCCCCCCCTCTAGAGTATTCCTGATCTAACAGCTCACTTTCAAAGTCCGCGACCAAAGGCAGTCCGCCCGGTCAACAGCGGACTTGGCGGATACAGCGGACACACTGAAGTTGTCATAGAATGTGACCAAGTCCAGTAAAACACCAAAGGCTTAGCGCGAGCTCGGTGGACAAGGCCCAGTCCGCCAATACCCAAAGCAGATCGCCAATTCCACCAAGGTGAGCAGCTCGCCAATACCACCAAGGTACGCATATCGCCAATTCCACGAAGGTAAGCAGATCGCTAAAAACTATTCGCCCAGTTGCCCAAACAAACAGCCAACTGCCAGACTCCGACACCAGTCTGCGCATTCCTCCACAGCAGCTAACACCTGATGTACCACTAGAGCTCGACAAGGGCCACAGCCAAACTCTATGGCCAGTCCGCCACAGCGAACACTGCGGACACGCCAGTCCGCAAGCCTCCCGCAGATAAAGAACCCAATCTGCCGATAACACAAGCTTGCAACACATAAGGCCGCTGAACAGAGCACTACCTACAGCCCGCAAATCGCAGTCCGCAAAGTCCGTTTTGCCAGGCCCGACATCCTTGGCAATAGGCCAACCAAGCCGCACAACAGACCGATCAAACCGCATACCAAGCCGTACAGGCCGCTCCTCAACAGCCAAGCCAACAAGACAGCCAACACCCAGGCCGTAACTCGCAGTCCGCCCAGGCCGCGGACTCAGACCGCTCAAGCCGCACAGGCTTCTCTTCAACAGCCAAGCCAGCCAAGGTCACCAAACTGCACCAGGTGTCCGCCCAGGCTGCGGACTCAGTCCGCACAGGCCACTTAGACTGCCGGGCATGTCTATCACCCACATCCACTTCACAAATTTCAACAGTTGTTCTATTGTTTAGTTCAAGCATACTTGCTTTTCCTTTTGGTGGGTTCGTGTCAGGTTGTTGATGCCCACTGGAGTTTTTATATTTTTAAGATACATGTTAGCTGCTTAGTCTTTCTTGATGACTGGTTGGTTTTACTTACTCTCTGGGAAGGTTTTACGTTATGTTTGCATGTTAGTTATTTTAAAAGTATCATTTGACTACCTTATGCATATCATTGCTTTAAACTATAGTCACAATATTTTAACTAATGGAAAAAAATATTTCTATACTTATATTAAATCTAGAAAAATGCATAACATGAGTTGTCCTATTTGGATGTTTATGCTCATGTATGATGTTAAACCATATAAACAAAGTATTTTCCGCAGTGTATATTCATATTTATACTTATGGACTAATTGATCCACTGAAGCCGAGGGATCCAGCTATCAAAACTTAACTTAAATAACAGTTTTCTTCATAATAAACTTGAGAATTTCTTATAAGGTGTTAGGTTTGAGTTTTTGCTTGAGCTCCTATAGTTTTCCCCTGCACGGCATGGCAACATGACGCGTCTTTTCTCTTACTCTGATATAGTATTTAAATGCGGAGAAAATGTGGGTTGTGACATCGATAAAATGTGAGAAAAATGGAGAATTTTCGAAAATTTCATGGTGTCGGGTTCGCCGGAAAACACAACCTCCAGTGGCCAAACCACCGCCAACCGATAGCCGCCACCTCAACGGAGGCGGTGGTGGCGGTGGCCGGTCGGGGAGATGACTGGGTGGCTAGAAAATCGCACAAGAAGAAGCTCCAGGCCGGAGCAATCCTGGTCGTTGCCCTAAGGAAAAGATGAACAGGGAGCTTCCATCATATTTTAATATTCGTGCTATTTAATATATATATATTATAGTTTTGATAATTATGTCACATGTATACAAATTTCAACTGAAATTTGAGGCCCTTAGAGGTCAAATTATGAAAGGCTGTCTGAAATAACTTTTTTAGATCTTAGAGTCAACTTTAAGTAGGAACTTGAATCAGCCTATTTGGAGCAATGTAGGTAAGTTTTAGTAGGATTGGTCCTTAGGAAGGGATAGGCCATATTTTGTTAATATCTTTAAAATGGTTAGGGCTATGAATATGAAATTTGGGGAATGTAAGAATGTACTATAGATACACCTTCTATCAAAAAATGAGAATTTTGGACAACATTTTTCTATAGTTTTGGGAAAATGTGGTTTTTAATATTAATGAAATATTTGTGGTTTAAATAATCCTAATGACACAAAATTTGGGGTGGGATGTTCCTGAGGGAATTATAAAGTCCTGGTAAAAATTTGAAGTCATTTGAATCTCTGCATATTTGTGGATCCAACTTGTAAGTTGAGATAGTGCATAGATCTTGGGGCACAATTAGCAAAAATCTAAAAATGGAGATTTCAGCCCATTCCACATGTGTTATGCAAATGAAACTTTGGTCACGGGCTTAATGTTGATGCAGAAAATGCGCCCTCAAATTTCGGTAAAAAAGGGAAAAAGAGAGATGGAAACTGCAAGCAACCGTTTACCAATGGACCAAGGAAAAAGTTTAATCAGGACAGATTCGAGACAGCAAAGTCCGAGATCCGAGTACGCAGCTTTCACTAAATGGGCCTCTGGACTCGAGTCAGCGTGCTTTGGGTGCACAAACTCCCCCCCTATTTATAGGATGCGGCCTGCCCAAATGGGTAGGACTAAAATAACCGGCTGCCCGGGGTACAGGAGAACCGGGCAACGGTGACGAGAAGCAAAAAAGAAAGAACACGCCAGTCCGCGCAAAGGGGGCGGACTAGGCTCACGGGCTGGAGCTTCCATCTGCTGCTGCTAGGCGCGATCCTGCTGGAGGACGGCAGCCTGGGCGGACTGGACACTGCATCCGCCGAAGTGGAATCAATCCAGAGATCCAAAGGCATGGTGACCTGGGCGGACGGAGCATTGAGTCAGCCGCTGGGGGATCAGCCTTGGGATGGTTGAATGTTGTTGCTCTGCCAAGCTTGTCGGACTGCCAAACCGAGTCCGCCTATGACAATCCAGGGACCTTGGAACTATGCTGAGGCATCGTCGGGCCAGGCGGACTACCAAATTGAGTCTGCGGTTAATGAAATAGGTGACCTTGGAATCTTGTAGGTGTTATGGACTGAAGGGATAACATAATCCCCGCACATTTTTGAGTTTCCAGAAAACTTCGAAAATGTTTTCTTAACCGCCGAGTTCGCAAATCTCATTAATGCTGTCAGCGCTATAAATATCGCTGGAGGGGCTGGAATTGTCAAAAGTATCAACGACATGGGTCGTTATTCACCTCTTGCAGTCTCAACATTGCAGTCCGGCATGGCAGACTCGACACTTTCTTCACTAGCCTTTCTGCCAAAAAAAACCAATAGCGCCAATGAAAACTAAGAAAGTGATAAAGAGAGTGATGAGACGAGAGCCTCTCCGCTCTACTGGAGAGAGTTCTCATAGTAAGAAGCCTGCTGAGGAAGCAGCTCACCATGCTGATGTGCCTATGCGCGAGAAGGAGGATGTCGCCATTTCTCACACTGAACAGCTGTTAAAAAGTGCGGATAAGACATTAAATCTGTCAGACACTGCCCATACTCAGAAAATTGTGAACTCGGTGGACATGGTTTGTGCAAATAACGAAACTGAGGTGTCATCCCCCAACGCCCAGTAGCCCATTGTTAACCTTGGTGAGGATAGGCAGCCTATGGGAGAAGAAGTTGGGGAAGGCGTGCCTTCAAAGGCAATTGTTGTTGCAAACATTGAGACAGTCCGCGAGAGCCAGCCATATTTAGGGAAGGCTGCCGCGGACTTTGCTGAGAAAAAGGCCCCTTCTGGAAAGAAGAGGAAGAGGGACAAGTCCACTGTAGTTGAGCGGGTTGAAAAGAAGTTGCGGGCGATGAAGGAGAAAAATATCTCCGTGCAGACTGGAGATGCGGACTTGCAGCACAGGCCACGTGAAAGAGAAGTTCCTGAAAGCGACCTAGTTACACCGAAGGCCCAAGTTCAGGGAGACAATTCCCTTTCCATGGTTAGTTTGTACACTAAAGAGATAGTAAATTCCATAGACGTCGAGTTGAAGGAGCAGGTCGAGGCAATGGAGCGGACTGCCAATGGAAAAGAAGTCATTGTTGAGGAAGAAGAAGAAGGAGAATAAGAAGGAGAAGAAGAAGAAGAAGAAGGAGAAGAAGATGGAGAAGGCAAAGAAGCCAAGACAATTGCTGACGATACTGGTTCAAGCCAGAAAGGCGGAGATCAGTCCGCCGAGTCCGACGCTTCTTCATCTACCTCTGCTGGCGAGAGCTCGCATAGCGAGTCCGCGGCCAGCACCAGTTCAGATGGCAGTAGTGGAAGTGGCTCGGAGGGCTATTCTCTAGAGGTTGATGTCGAAAGCCTAAGCCTTCCTGTAGAGAAGAAACAGAAGATTGTTGAAGCAGAATAATGTATTTTTTGTTTTTAGCATTTTTGTAAAGAGAGCGGACTTAAGTTTGGAGTCCGCCGAATACATGAAAGATGTAACTTGACTTTTGATTAAATAGAAAAGGATATTCCGATATCAGTGTGTTTTCTGTAATGTTCTCTGTTTTCTGTTATTGAAATGTATTGACGTAGTTAAGTGCGATCTCCATGTAGCAGTCCGCGCAATGCAAATATCATCCGCACTGTATAAGTTTCTGACTTGCTAATTAGGAAAATTTATTAAATAATTTGACCACTGTTCGCTGCAAAAAGAATGAGACTAAAGTTTAGTTGGTTGTCGAAGTAAAAGATCATGCGGACTCTGACGAGTTCCAATAATAGTCCGCGATTCTCTTTGTAAACAAACCTTTTTAAGCTTAATGATAATAAGCATTGCGACCTCATATTTACTGTCAAACTGCGGGCTGAAAAGACCAACCAGGGAAAATCCTGCGGACTGGGTGGATAACCAAGTACAGTCCTCGAGGATAAAAAATTCCAAACCTAACCAAGCAGGCAGGTGCATAATGCATTGCTTTCCTCGCAAGGTCAGATACAGGAAAATTGGAAATAGTTGGCGGACTGCGCAGACACCACAATGCAGTCCGTAATAGAGATTGAAATGATTCACAGCACTAGGTGACCAAGCAGGTAGGTGCGGCCGGAGCGGCATTGCTTTCCTCGCTGGGTCACAGAGGCTGTAAGATCAACCTAAGGTATTGGCGGACTGAGCGAACTTAAAATTTTGCAGTCCGCACCTTGTCAATTTCCTGTGAAGAATGAGCTACAGGCCTGTGTGACCAAGTGGGCAGGTGCGGCCGTAGCGGCATTGCTTTCCTCACGGGGTCGTAGAAGTTGTAAGCTTAACGGAAAGGTTTACTTCCCTCTTGCCTGGAGTACAGCCTAAATTGATCCTTTGGGCAGGTGCGGCCGGAGCGACATTGCTTTCCTCTGAGATCAACAAGGTTGTGGGTCTCCTGCAGGCACCACTTGAGGGTACCAGGAAGTATTCGAGGGTACAAACTTGGATGATCTATGGGCAGGTGCCTGACGGCATCGCTTTCCTCAAAGAGATCATCAAGGTGTACGCTATCCCTTGCAAGCTTAGTAGAGCTGTCAACCACCTTGTCCCTCCAAAAATACAGAGGTGGAGTCAGGTACTAGCTGGGATCCAAAATCCAATAGCCCACCGCGCAAGAATCTACACGCTCCCACTACACGGTGCGAAATCTCCTCGCAACACGTGATCATCGTGGTGTTACGCTAATGACAACAATTCTTGGGGGGTCCAAGCTGGACTTGGCGATGTCACCTGGTGTGGTGATTTTTTTACTTTGCATTATAGATAGGAGAAAGTGATTGTGCACTGTACGAAAAAATTATTAGCCAGAAATTCTTATTGCCATAATCATTAAAATGAACACAGATGATAAGTGTTTGCTTAAGCATAAAATTGCTTTAGATCATCGCCATTCCAAGTATGGGGGACAACTTCTCTATCATAGGTTTGTATTTGATATGCTCCATTCCTCAGGACTTTCTTAATGATGAATGGTCCATTCCAATTCGGGTTCAGCTTGCCCACTGAATTAGTTCTTGCGGCTGCATCTAATTTTTTCAGTACGAGATATCCCACTGAAAAATGCTTGATCATGATATTCTTGTCAAAATATCTGGCCATTCTTCGCTTGACTTCCTCTTGCCTGATGGTGGCTTCATCTCACATTTCTTCAATTTGATCCAAGCTATGTCTCATATTCTCGTCGTTAATCTCAAGCCAGTCTTCCCAACTTTGCCTGGCCAGTAATACCCCAGGAGTCGGAACCTCAAATTCCACCGGGATGAGAGCCTCTGAACCGTGAGATAGCTTGAAAGGAGTTTCTCTGTAGTTGTGGAAGGGGTTGTTTTGAGGGTCCACAGAACTGAAGGAAGCTCCTCAGCCCAGTTGCCCCTCAGATTCTGCACTTTCTTTTTTAGAAAATTATGTATCTGTTTATTCGCAGCTTCTACCTGGCCATTGCTTCTGGGATGATGAACTGACGAGAACTGCAGCTCTATGCCAATTTGTTTGCAAATGTTCTTCATCTCTTCATTGTTGAACTGTGGCCCATTATCCGTAATTATTACCATTGGGATCCCATGCCTGCAAAATATCTCCCCCCACAAAAAAAATTTTATCACCTGGGTTGTTATCTTTGCTAGTGCCTTGGCTTCAATCCATTTGCTGAAGTAATCAATCATAACTAAGATAAAGCGTCATTGTCCGCTCGCCATGGGAAATGGCCCGAGGAGGTCCATTCCCCAAACTGTGAAAGGCCAGGGCGTGGTGATTGACACAAGTCACTGCGATGATTGGAGTTGAAGCGGAGCAAATTTTTGGCATTGGGCACACTTCTTTGCATAGGATTCAGAATCTTTTCACATTGTGGGCCAGAAGTATCCTTGCCGTAATATTCTTCTCTCCAAAGTTCTGGCCCCTGAATGGCTTCCACACTCTCTAGAGTGAATTTCTCGGAGCACCACAGGAACTTCTTCTTCAGATACGACTCTCGCCATTGGTGAGAGGAAAGTCTTTCTATAGAGTATTCCGGAGATAAGCTTGTAATTGGCCGCTTTCATTCTAAATCTTCTCTTATCTTTCAAAGCCTGCTGCAATTCTCCTGTCGAGAGATATGATTTGAATGAGTCCATCCAATAAGGTCGTTGTTCTATTTGCACCAATTCCCCTTCTTCCGTAGCGTAGTAAAAAAGCTCTGAAGTTTCTCTCCCGAGGAGAGGCCGAACTTTGCTAGCTCGTCTGCCTCTGCATTGTATACTCTTGAAAAATACTTAATAGTTAACCTCTTAAACTCTCCAATCTCCTCCTTTACCAGCATTAAGTATTTCTTCAGGGTAGGTTCTTTAGTTTCAAAATTTCCCAATACTTGGGATGCCATTACTAGCGAGTCGGTTTTAACATGCGCATAGTCTATTCCCAACTCTATTGCAAACCGCAGGCCTGCTAAAAGTGCTTCATATTCTGCTTGGTTATTGGTGGTTGGTAAAGAGAACCTTATGGCCTGTTTTAATTTGAACCTGTTGGGGATAATGAGGACTACTCCCGCTCCCGAGGAGTTTTTGCCTGAAGCACTATCTATGTAGATTGTCCATGCTAGCGGGGATTGATCGGCTTGTTTAGCATTAGACTTTGTTGTGTCTATTAAAAAATCTGCTAATACTTGCGCTTTGATAGCCGTTCGAGGTACATATGAAATATAAAACTCACTGAGTTCAATTGCCCATTTGGCTAGTCTTCTAAAGTGCTCCGGTTTTTCAAGGATACTTTTTAATGGCTGATCTGTAATCACCCTGATTGAGTGCGCTTGGAAGTATGGTCAAGCCTTTTGGCAGACATTACTAATGCTAGTGCGAGCTTCTCAAGGATTGGATACCTGGTTTTAGCATTCTTCAATATGTGGCTGACATAATACACCGAATATTTCCTTCTCCCTTCCTCTCTAACAAGGACTGAGCTTATTGCTTCCGAGCCCAATCCTTGATAGATGAATAGCATTTCGCCAGTGCAAGGACTTTGAAGTAAAGGAGTGGAGGTGAGCTGCTTTTTGAGTTGCTTAAAAGCTTCTTCACACTCTTTGGTCCATTCAAATTTGGACCCTCCACGAAGAGTTTTGAAGAACGAGGCACTCTTGTCACCTACTCTGGAAATAAATCTTCCAAGGCCTGCTAGCCTTCCCCCTAATTGTTGAACTTCTTTAGGGGAGCGAGGTGATGGCATGTTGAGGATTGCTTTAACCTTATCTGGGTTAGAGGCGAGCCCTTCGGGGGTAAGGAGATGACCGAGGAATTTTCCTTTATTTGCTCCAAAGATACATTTCAACGGATTTAACCTCATGTTATACCTTCGTAAAGTAGTGAATGTTTCTGTGAGGTCTTGCAAGTGCAAAGCAAAGGTTTTACTTTTAATAAGGAGGTCATCGACATATACTTCAAGATTCTTTCCTTTTTTGTTTTTTAAACACAAAGTCCATCATGCGTTGATAAGTAGCGACTGCTTTTTTAATCCGAAGGGCATTACTAGATAACAGTAACAATCATTGTATGTGATAAAAGACGTATGGGGGATGTCAGGCTGATGCATCCTAATCTGGTCATAACCAGAAAATGAATCTAGAAACCTCATAAAAGGATATCCAACCGCAGAATCTACTAAAGCATCTATTCGAAGCAGCAGATAGCAATCTTTGGGGCATGCTTTATTTAAATTGGTAAAGTCAACACACATCCTCCATTTTCCTCCCGGCTTCCTTACCATTACAACATTTGATACCCAATCCTGGTATTGGATTTCACGAATGAACTTATCCTTTAGAAGCTTCGCAACCTCTTCCTTGATTGGCTCAGCTAGCTTCGTCGCCACCTCCCACTTCTTTTGTTGAACGGGTTTGAAGTCGGGAGCAATGTTGAGGTGATGACAGGCTATATCAGGATCCACTCCTGGCATGTCTTCTGCATCCCAGGCGAAAACATCCAGGTTCTTCAATAAGCAAGTGATCAACTCTTCTTTTTTCTTCTTCGGGGAGCTCTAAGTTGATTGTAAGTCTTTTCTCTTCATCTGCACCAATTGCGAATCCTTGGGTTGCTTGAGCAGGATCCAAGTGAACCCCCTCCTGGATTTCTTCCGGATCTCCGGCCTCTTCTTGGGGATCCTTTTCATCTGAGGCAGCAACTAGACTCGCCTGGGGAGGCATTTGCTCGATCATGTTGACTGTTTTGACATAGCACTCTCGCACCTCCCTTGGGTTGCTTCTAATCTGGTATTGCTTTCCACCTGCTGTGAACTTGATTGCCAAATGATAGGTGGAAACTATTGCCCGATATACATTAAGGAGTGGTCTTCCAAAGATGGCGCAATAACTGCTGGACGCATCAACTATTACAAATGTGATAAGCTTTATCACCCCCCCCCCCCCCGGAGCCTTACTGAGAGTGTAACGCTTCCTTCAACTTCCTTCTTCTCACCCGCGAAGCCATATAGTGGCCCTTCGGTGGAGAGAAAAGTCTTTCCAGACCTTAGGGCCTCATAAGCACTTTTGAATATAAGGTTGACAGAACTTCCAGTGTCAACCA
The DNA here is from genome assembly GCA_039583875.1 of Platanthera guangdongensis. Lineage (NCBI taxonomy): Eukaryota > Viridiplantae > Streptophyta > Magnoliopsida > Asparagales > Orchidaceae > Platanthera > Platanthera guangdongensis. Next base: position 67,597,008 of record CM077159.1, read on the forward strand.
AAATTCTCGGAACTGTGTAATTCTCAATGATTGCTTTGATTACGACTGTGTCGTTGAACGGGTTGGTCGTCTTCGGGAGATCATCTGGACCAAAAGTAATGATTCCCATTGGTAGAGCTGTGGAATTCATAGCTACTTCATACTGTGAGATCTTTGCCAATGAAGACTTCCTGCTTGATTCTGCACCCACTCCTCCGTGGATGCAAAAGATATCACTGAGGATGCCTACGTCGTCTCCATCGACGCTTTCTCCATTCTTGATGTTGCCATAGTATCCCACTCTCTCAATGTCTTCATTCTCCCAGAAGACTTCGGCCACCTCCTTGCCTTTTGAGGTGGATGGCGTTGATAAGGCCTCTTTTACTCTGAGACCCTTCATTTTCCCTGTGGCAAGTAGTCGCTCCACAAGCTGTCAGAGAGCTCTGTAATCCTCAGTTGGGTGCCCTTTCTCCTTATGGAATGCACAAAAAAGATCCGAGTTTCGGGACTTTCCTTCCGCCTTCTGGAATTCTTTCTTTAACTCTCAGTCTTTTTTTGCAGGATCTGGAGAACTTCATCTACTATCAGGCCCATAGCAGTGAGCTCTTCCACAGGACCGTGGATTTAATGATCATCTGAGAATGAGCCGTCCCGGATTTGAAGGACAGGCAGGATCCGATGAGCCACAGGAGCAGGGGTAGCGGCCAGCGGTGGTTTCTGCTCATGAAACTGTTGATGATTTTGATAGGGCTGCTTGTGCCGGAAATTTCTCAGTAAAGTTAAGTCTGCGGGCTAGAGTTCCTCTGGCTACTTCGCGGAAAAAATCCATTAGTGGAGCGAGCTCGTCGGTCTGCGGCCTCGATGGAACTACGGGTTGGATGGTTGTGCTGGCTGGCGGTGGCGTCGCAGCAGGCGTTTGGCGGACAGGGGTTTGGCGGACTGCCTCATCCGCAAAGGCCGCTCTAGGCCGCTCGCGTCGCTGAGTAAGTGCGACCAGGGCCTGGCTAATTGCGTCGAGGCGCTGGTCGGTCTCTCTCCGGGACTGTTCGGCCTCTCTTCGGCATCGGTCGAGCGCGTCCCGCAGGTCTTCGGAGGTGCTCGAGCGACCAGAACGGGCATGGTAATGAGATGATCGGCGATCTGACATCTCGGTCCGTGAGTTTCAACGATAGCTTGGATCTGAAGGTCGCGTGTTGATGTTGATGCAGAAAATGCGCCCTCAAATTCCGGTAAAAGGGGGAAAAAGAGAGAAGGAAACTACAATCAACCGTTTACCAATGGACCAAGGAAAAATGGTAAGCATGACAGATTCGAGACCGCAAAGTCCGAGATTCGAGTCCGCAGCTTTCACTAAATGGGCCTCTGGACTCGAGTCAGCGTGCTTTGGGTGCACCACGTCCCCCCTATTTATAAGATGGGGGCCTGCACAAACGGGCAGGACTAAAATAACCGGCTGCCCGGGGTACAGGAGAACCGGGCATCGGTGACGGGAAGCAAAAAAGAAAGAACACGCCAGTCCGCGCAAAAGGGGCGGACTGGGATCGCGGGTTGGAGCTTCCATCTGCTGCTGCTAGGCGTGATCCTGCTGGAGGACGGCAGCCTGGGCGGACTGGACACTGCGTCCGCTGAAGTGGAATCAATCCAGAGATCCAAAGGCATGGCGACCTGGGCGGACGGAGCATTGAGTCCACCGCTGGGGGATCAGCCTTGGGATGGCTGAATGCTGCTGCTCTGCCGAGCTTGGCGGACTGCCAAACCGAGTCCTCCTATGACAATCCAGGGACCTTGGAACTATGTCGAGGCATCGCCGGGCCAGGCGGACTGCCAAATTGAGTTCGCGGTTAATGAAATAGGTGACCTTGGAATCTTGTAGGTGTTGCGGACTGAAGGGTTAACACTTATGATGATTAAATACATCATTCATAGTGATGTTAGAATTTTTGGGACAAAAATCCTAGGGTTTTTAATTTATTTTAATTAAATAGCCTTTTAAATTAAATAAATAAAAATGAGCAAATTAATTAGAAAAATTCTAGTTCCATTCCACTAGTCTTATAATGGCATGTTACACATCTGATAAATTATTTGGAATTTTTGGAAAATTTTACAGATAATGATTAGCAAAAATTGCATATATGACCCTTAAGTGTTTTACGCAAATTATGATTTATTGTGCCTGTGGAACTTTGACTAGATTGTATCCATAGTATTTTGGAACTCTGTGAATTTTCTTAGAATTTTTGGGTGAGTGATTAGAATACTTTATTTGAATATTGGAATTTTGTTAATATTGTTATTTTATAAAAATAATAGGTCAATATACCCTTGAAAATTATGTATCTCTATCCAATGAGTTTTTCATTTTTATGTTCTTCTGGAAATTTAATTAGACTCATTGAACATCTGAACTTGGTACTTCATAAACAAATTGGGTTATGTCATTTAATTAAAGAATTTTAATTATGCCCAATTTTAATTAGGAAAATTATGATCTTCCGATAGTCCATTATATTCATCGGGATGAACCTCTGGTAAAATTATAGATCATTTGGACAAGACATTTGGTAGTAACCTTTATAAATCGCAAATAGTTGCTTTGAAAATCGGCGTGCAATTTGCAAAACCTTGACGTAGTAGATATGACATCAAGATCACATTACCGATTTACCAACTCAAAGGAGGACATTGATAGTGTTATGGTTCATCATTGGACTTAACCTTGGGTCATTTAGAGTAATGAGCATAAGTTAGCACCACACTTAATAAAGTAAGAATTAAGGGTCGAACCGTTCAATAAATCAAGTGTTGGGGTAGACGTGAATGTGATCACAAGAGTGGTTCATATCTGAATTAGAGTCATGATTTGATGGGCAAATACTTCTGATTAAAGTCCAAGGGCATGTCGTTAAGTATGAGAAGAGTAAGGTGTATAAACACTAAGAGGGGTAGTTATATCGGGAGTTTGACAAAAGATCATCCCTCCCCCTTAAGATCATAAAACACTTAATGTAAATCCAAGAGTGACCTTGAGAGAGGGTTTTTGAATAATTATAGCATCAATATTATTAAATATCTTGAGAAATGGATATTTGGGCTTCAACCCATCGTATCTCCTAGTACCGCTGCGATCCCTTCACCGGGTAGACTTCAGAAAATCCAAGATTAACCATAAATCACTATGTACAACTAAAGGTTAGACAAGAGTGGTCTAATGGATGAAAGAACAACATAACAACTTCACCATTGTATAGGGTGGAGTGATTCAGGACTCGTTAGTCATGCGAGTTGGAGGCTCGGGGTAGTGATAAATTAAGTACGTGTTAGTTGTAACACCTCCCCTGTAATGACCATATAATATTGGTCTGGTTGGGCCCCACAATATATAGACGCCACAGCTTTAGCATTATAAAGTGATATAAAGAACAATACTTCTCAAAACTCAAGAACACAAACAGCGGAAACCCACAAACACTAGAAGTTATCCACTATCATAGGAGTATCAAAATGGCCTTAGGGCCTTACAACAATCATGAGTCCAAAAACTGAAACAACAACAAACAGAGCAACATGCTTTAGCACTCCTAGCCAACTTCGGCATGCATTACAGTTTATGGACCATAGCATTCAACATAACATAAGTAAATAAAAGTAAATCCACTTCATGAGGCTTAGGCCTTTTTTTCAGTGAGCTTGTTCCCGCTTGCGATCCTTGCCCGGTGAAAATTTGTTGTAACATGGGTCAGCAAAGGCTGACCTCAACTGTCTAACCAACACATCTCCTCCCGGCCGTGCCTAGCAAACCCCGGGGCACTCCATCACCCTGCAAGTCAGCACTACATATGCATATATATATTAAAATGTCTAGTTATCTACCTAAAACCCCTAGAGGGGGTGAATGGGTGAGTTCTGCGCTTTTTTTTGGAATAAAAATTATATGAGAGATGCGTAGAAAATAAACAATCAAACCACAGATGACACCAAAGTTTATAGCGGTTCCCCAATCTTGGGTACATCCACTCTTCACCTCATCGATCTAGCAACACACTAGACTAGGCTAATTCACTATTCTCTCTGATTTAAAAAAATCCTACAACTCGTAACAACATTCCTACAACTCGGAGGAAAACCACTCCTACAACAACTCGTAGAACAACTCCTACAACTTGGAGAATAACTCCTACAATCTCGAATAATAACTCTTATAAGAATAAAATGAATTTAAATTGAAATACTAAAACTTGTCTCCACAGATCTGACTGATTCTCGGCATTTTCCTTCTTGAATAATTGTAAAGCTCTGTCAGAAAAAGTTGAGGAAGAAATCGGAGAACTCTTCAATCTGAGAACGTTGGATCACCACGATCAAGGAGAAGATTTGCAGATGTTGAAAAGCTTGATCGATTGAATCCTTCTTGTCTGAATTTCTAGATCGAGAAGTTTGACGATGAACAACACGTCTAGTCATCGGCGGCGCTTCCCGATTTAGAATCTTGAAAATAATTCATAATACTATAAAATTCTTCTTCTTAGGGTTCGTCAATTCTTACATGACCTTTTATAGGTCTTACATAACGGTCTGATTACATTAATTACAATCCACGTGGACCAATCAGGAGTTAATTACATTTTAAATTAAAACCGTCTGACACCTAAAGAAATTCAGAATTAGAACACCATTTCTCGAGAGAAATAAGAATTACTCGAGTATGAATTCTATTTCTCGAGAAGAGATAAAGTTCTCGAGAAGAATCACTTAAGGAAAATGTAGAATATGAGTTCTGGTTTCTCGAGAATGAATAGACTTTGAGAAAAAAAAATTTTCTACTTGAGAATAAGAAGGCACCTCAAGAAAAGTTTACTGTATCTCGAGTAGAATATCCGGTTCTCGAGAACTATTCTTGGCATTCTCGACAAAAGTCTTCGGCTTTCTCGAGAAAAATACTTAGAAAAATTCTGAGCTGAATTTTAAGGTTACTTGAGAAAGAGTCAAGACCTACTCGCATACTACATGGCTTTCTCGAGAACTACACTTGGCTTTCTCGAGAACAGCTTCTGCTACTCGATTACCTGACTAGGTTATCTCGAGTAAAAAACTTTAATCTTACTCGAGTAATGACTGATCTTTCTCGAGTAAAATACTTTTAAAACTTTTGTTTACTGAAAAGTGATTTTCTTCCAATAAACAAGCAACCAGCCTTTCTCACATAACTTTAGTACTTGAAAACGAAGTGTGTCCCAATATAGAGGTAACACATGAGTCAACATCGTGGATCACATAATTAGGGATTACATTGTATGTTCCTGTATTTGGTGACCCATTATAAACTGACATTGGTCAACACTTCGCAATTGTAACCTGCAAGAACTCAACTTGAAAAGACATCAAATACAAACTTAATTTATCTTAGTTCAAGTGTGACTTCATACAAATCTAGGTTATTGTGGATACAATACCCAACAACCTCCCCCAATTTAAAGAAGTCGGAACCCTCTACACTAAGGTGAAATACATCAAGATAAACAAATACAATAACTAACAAGCAGAGTAAATGGAAGAAATGATATGAAATAGAAGATTTAAATGATGTAGGCTACGGTGTTTGACGCTATAACGGCAAAGGGAGTAACACGTACGCCTCTCTATTTCCACTATTACGCTCACACAATAACTAAATGCAGCACACCCACGAACAACGTTATAAACTATCGCTAATGTACGGTAGCCACGCCGATTAAAGATCGAACAAACGACTAGAGGTCGATGTTCTCTCAAGCTAAAAGGACCAATCTTGGGTCCGACCGAGGGATGGTTGTACTAAAAGAGATCTACCGAAAGGTTCGGTTCGGAAATGGAAGATCTCCCCCAACAAAATGAAAGCGAGGCTCGCCAAACCTCTCGGAAAATTAAACAACTAGAAAGAACAACACATGCGTTCGGAAAGATAAGCCACGAACGAAAAAATGATTCCAAAGTAACACAAAGGTATTCCACCCAATAAAAATCCAAATGGATAAGAATCACACAAGAGGTAGAAGATCTTATTACCCAACCGGAATAGATGATTCCGGTTCACTTTCAAGGATCGTTCTTCCACGACTCCGTCGGAGTGTCGCCGGATGGAGAGAAACTTTTCCGCTTCCTTTGCTTCATACCGGGATGGAGGAAAACCACAAAGGGAGAAAACGCCTTTGATCTTGGTCGATTTCACTATGGAAAGGGGCTGATTTGGGGGCTCTTCATGGAGGTCGGGTTTTGGATAAGGGAGAGGGTGGTGGTTCAGTTTGGGGTGTGGAAGTGAGGGTCGGCTTGAGAGTGGTGACCGAATCTTGGGAGGTGGATTTGAGGGGTGCTCGGGTTTGGTGTTGGTGGAGGAGGCCGGCGGCTAGGGAGGAGTTGTGGTGGTCGGATTTGTGAGGGAGGAAAGGAAAGGGAGGAGGAGCTAGAGGGGGACCCGAGGGGAGCAAAGGAGGAAAGGGGAGGAGGGAAGAGGTGGGAGGCCGAGCAAGAGGAGGGGAGAGGAAGGAGGGTCGGCGGCCAAGAGGAAGGGAGGAAGAGGGTGGGCAGCCAAGGAGGAGAAGGGGAAGAGATTTCAAAAGGAAGTTTAGGATTTCTCAATTTTTCATTCACTAAGTAAAACCATGAAAGTCCATGCCTATATATAGGCTTTACGAAATGCATAGGCTATGTGCAGCCACTAAATAAAAATAAATCAACACCTAAAATACTTAAACATTACATGATGAAAATAAAAATGCAAATAGAAATAAACTAAATAATATTTAAAAGCCTTCATCTCATGTAGCTCCACATCATGTAGTCACCATCTTCAACATGTAGGAGAACACCGTCGCCGTCGCCGTCATCATCTTCAACTTTAACACATTGGGGGTTGTCGCCATCATTAAATCATCAAAATTTAGAGATTTATATATAGATATTGTCCAGGAAAAAGCAAGGTTTTGAAAACCGGACTAGACATCGAACCGGCGGAGGGAAAGGTTCAAGGTTGAACAGGTCCAACCGGTTCAACCGGGGTTGAACCGTATATATATATATATATATATATATATATATATATATATATATATATATATATATATATATATATATATATATATATATATATATATTAGGAAATAAAAATAATTACCATTATCTTAGAAATTTATCTATAAATTGATAATTTATTATCATTATATTATGATACAAATAAAATGATGTATACATTATCACTATACTTATAAAACTTCATTTTGGGTGACGTCTTTGCTCTGTTGAGTTTGGACAAAAACGACATTATAATAGAGTAATAGAATGGAGCTTTGGCATGACAACGGTTAAGATCACAATCAAGAAAATAAAACAAGTTTTGAATTTTGAATATAAAAGTGGATGAAGCTTTTAGATAAGGTCGGACGATCAAGAACGTCAGTTTGAAATAAACGCGTTTATAACTGCCACCGCCTTGCCAAGCAGAGCTTAAATATTTCATAAATTTTAATTTTTAATTGATAATTTAATAAGTTATTATAATAATATATTTAAGAAATATTTAATTTATATTATATAATAATGTATATTAATTATATAAATTGTTTAATATATACATTAATATTTATATACATATAATATAATACAACATAAAACATAAAAAACCAAAAGCTGTCGTGGCCAACTCCCCCATTACTTTGAAAAACGGCATGGGTTCGAAACCTCACAGCATTAAAATTTTTTTGGGGTTTCTTGACCCGCCCGATTAAGCAAAACCCTGCCCGGTTCCCGGCCCGCCGGTCCGCCCGCCCGTCCGCCCGCCCGGTTTAGCAGTTCCCGGGCATTTCGCGGCTGGAGCGGGTTTCTGACCTGGACCGGACCGGGTGTGTGTCCGGTCCGCGGTTCGACCGGTCGGACCGGCCGGTCCGGTCCGATTTTCAGGAAAAAGTCATATTCCACAAAATTTCTCATATATTACACTTATGTTCATCTTCAATTTCTTCTTGGTCGGTTGTTGATGTTGCGTCTGATGTTTGTCTTCTTGTCTCTGGAAGTCCAAGAATGGCTTTGGAAAGCACTTGGGTGGTCTGGGAGGAGTAGTAGGGTCTTCACGACTATACTTCTTATCATGCAACCTTCTTATAGTCATAGATTTTTCATACTACATACATTCAGAATGAGATAGAGTAGTAGGTATCCTTGTTCCCACTAAATTCCACCACCAGTCTTAAAGTATCCAGAATAATGGATTTAGATGTAGGGATCCAGACTTCCGCAAATTCTCTTTCTGCATGTTCTAGCATAGGAGTGGATCTGCTTGCAGTAGCACCTTCGCCATACTTTCTTCTCTTGGGTATCTGTACTTCAGGAGGTATTTGGTGAGGCACATCAGCTTGTTCAGAATTTCAGACTTGTGAATATGTTTCAGGAAGTGGAGCTTCATAAAATTCTGGATGTGGAGAGAATGTACGTGTTTGAATATTTTCATCTATGCTAGCTGGAGGGGCTGCAGTGGGATCAACTGAGAAGTCAAGGAAGATCAGATTATGCATCCACACTACAGTGTCATAAGTATAAAGCTTTGTACTCTTAATTTCCTGTAGCACTGATGTTTGAATTACTTTAAGTCGATTATCTCATTGATCATGCATCTTTTTGATTTTATTATCTAGCTGTTCTTTTACTTGCTCCTCCCCCTTTCTGACTTCTACAGAGAGGGTGCTTATAGACTCTTCTTTAAACTTGCCAACTTTTTCACACGTCTTGAAGTTGTGCTCTTGAGCTTTCTTTTCCAACTGAATCTGGTTGTTTGCAAGAGTGACAGATTGATCCATTACCACACCAATACTGGTAATAGTGTGGTCTATAGATTTGGATCAACTTATAGCAGCCTTTTGAATTCATCAGTATTGCTCTTGATTTCTGCAAATCCTCGGCTCATTTCCTTTTTCTAAAGTAGAGACTTTATCTGTGACAACTTGAATGGAGGTATCAAAGTACTTTCTTTGCTCATCCAACATGGCTTCTATTTACTCAAGATATTGTCTTCAGGAATGACTTCAGTTTGAGGAGGTGGAGTAGGTAGAACTTGAGCTGTCCAGGGGTTTATTTCTTCCATGAGCATAGTAGACGTGGAGATCTATTTTCTTCTAGCAGTTGTAATTTCATCTTCAACATCATCACCTAGGAAAGTGGGAATGTTGAATTGTAGTCTCAGGAGAGCTGGTTTAGTAGCTTCAGGAGGTACTTCTTCAGCGTCAGAAATTGAAACTATCTCTTCATCTTGCACATCCTCAACAGGAGACTGGTTCAGATGGATTTTTAGGTTGAGAAGATTTTTCTTGTAGAGATGGATTTTCTTGTTGAGATGGATTTTCTTCCGGCAGAGGGGATAAAGTCTCTTTAGAGGTGAGTTCCTCTATCATCTTGTCAATGTTATCTACTGTAGACATTACTTGATCATTTACCTGGGCATTAGTAAGAATTTCTTGATCAGGCAGGACAGCAACAATAAAACCTAAGCCATCTTGTTGGAGATAAGTGTCCTTTGTAGAAGCAAATGGAGCTATATCTTCTTCTATGAGTGTATGTTCAGCAACTGGTGGAGTTGTGACTTAGGCTTGAATATCAGTTTGGACTGTGGCTGAAACTGGTACTTGAGCAGACTGCACTGACACTTGTACAGATGGAGCAGGCTTCCCCTTAATAACTGGATCAGCTGTGTCAGTTATTTGATGAGAGAGGGGAGATGGGATCCTGCCCTCATCTACAACTATTCCTGGCGCTGAAGGACCTTGGTCTGGCTTTTGAAGTTTGATTTCCCATCTCTGGATGGAGGTTATAGAAACCTTATTCATGTGATGAATGGCCATGCCCTTATCCAAGGTAAAAATATTTGGCCTCAACTGATTTAGATAAAGAGATAGCTTTTAATACTTTCTTTGATCTTATCAAAAATCATCATCCCCCACTGAAATTTCTTTCTACAGATTACTGCAGTCATCATGTCAAAGAATTCAGTGGTGATGTAGCTAATTGAACTGGTGCGGCAGAGAAGAACTTTTCCCAGAATATCAGTAAGAAGCTGGCTTTCTGCATTCATGTGCTGTCGGAGAATTGTGACGATTGAGTTGGGAAGGCCATAGAAGCAGTATGCCCTTTCATAGTCTGACTCTTCTAGGTCGTCTTCCTCGTCAATCAGCGGTAGTCGCAGAAATTGAGAAACAGAGGTTGAAGTCATTTTGACCTTGATGTCCCGAACCTTGGTTATCAGAACTTTGCCATTCCGTTTGACCTTGGCATTCTGGAATAATTCTCCTACATCAGAAATAAAAACTTTGCACGGGTGTTGAAGAACAAAGTTTAGTCCAGCAGTGTCGAGCAATATAAGGACATTTCTAAAGTCGTCAGAAATATCTCTGATTCTAGTTGGAATGAGTTCACTGCCGATGCCTATCTTCGATGCGGGAGCCATTGATTGAAGAATTGAACGTCTGTGTTAACCCCTCAGTCCGCAACATCCTATAAGATGCCAAAACCCCCCTTTTCAACACTCGCGAACTCGATTTGGCAGTCCGCCCAGTCCGGCAAAGTAACCAATCGGATACCATGGTACCCCAGTAGCGGACTCAAGGACCTGTCCGCTAAGTCCGCCACGACTTGGGATATCGGATTCTCTACAACGGCGGATGCAGTGCCTCGTCCGCCCAGGCCGCCGCTCTCCAGCAGGATCGCGCCCAGCAGTAGTGGAGGCTCTAGTCTGCGAGCCCAGTCCGCCCCTTCTGCGCGGACTGGCGTGTTCTTTCTTTTTGCTTCCCGTCACCGCTGCCCGGTTCTCCTGTACCCCAGGCAGTCGGTTATTTTAGCCCAGCCCGTTTGGGCAGGCCCCCTATCCTATAAATAGGGGGGAGGTGGTGCACCCAAGGCACGATGACTCGGACCCAGGAGCCTACTTGTTACAGGCTGCGGACTCGAATCCTGTGCCTTGCGGACTCCCCCTCGCTCTGCTCTTGTCAACCTTTTCCTTTCACTTGTAACCGATCCTTTCTTCAATCAAGGGAAAGCCCGTCGCAAGAGAGGCATTCAGGCCGCGACGGGCGAAGTCTGTTGTTGTCGTGGCTCACGGCCCTGCTGTTCTTCCTGCCCTCATCCGCTTAGTAGATTACTACTCGCAGTCTCTCTATTCCCCGGTGTTCGAACCGTTAGCTGGTGGTGCTCGACCCCCCCTTAGTGTTTTCGTGAATCAACAGTTAACACGCGACCTTCAGATCGAAGTAGTGTTTTGAATTCAGCGAACGGAAATGTCAAACCGCAGAGCCCGCTCTTCAGACCGCTCCCGTTCTTCAGAGGACTCTCTTTGGGACGCAATTGAGCGAGCTCGCCTTGAGGCCGAGCAGTCCCGCCAATAGACCGACCAGCGTCTCGACGCAATCAGCCAAGCTCTGCTCGCGCTAGCCCAGCGGCTTGCTCCTCAGGCCGCAGCAAATCTAGCGGACTTGCCAGTCCGCTAGACCCCAGCTCGCCGAACTCCGCTTCGGCAGTCGCCAGCCACTCCTCGGAACCCTGCTCAGTCCGCCGCCCCTCTGCGCCCTCAGGAGGAGCAATTTGCTTTCAGAAATTTCTTCAGAGAAGCTGCTAGGGGCACTCTAGCCCGCCAGCTTCATTTTGCTGATCGCCAGTCCGCCAAGCCCGCGGACTCCCCGGCTCCAATCCGCCCCTTCTACCCCACAGAGTTCGAGACCCCGTCTCGCTTCGTTGATCGAATCCGATGGGAATTGGCTCCGAACAAATTCAGGGAGCCTCGCATCCCATTCTATTCAGGAGGGACTGATCCAGTCTCTCACCTCCAAGCATTTGAGGGGGCAGTTGCTTTGAGATGCCTCTCAGATGCTATCAAGTGTAAACTCCTGGTTACCACTCTCGAAGGACAGGCGAGATAGTGGTTCTATGAGCTGCCTTCGGGCACAATTTCCTCTTTCGCAGAGCTTTGCAACCAGTTGTTGTTGAGGTTTGCTACCTCAAGAAAGAGGAAGAATGGGTCAGCTGCCCTATTTGAAATCAAGCAAAGGGATAATGAATCAGTGGCGCGATTCGTTGAGCGCTTTCAGAGAGAGATCCAAGGGGGAAGGAATGTGAACCCCGATTATTACAAGGTCGCCTTGATCCATGGCCTCCGGGAAGGCCCCCTGAAGTTTAAAGTAACAACCAAGGCACCTGAGACTTATCAAGAGTTGATCGCCATGGTCAACCGTTTCATTGAAGGAGAAAACGTCAATCCAACTTATGTCTCATCCCTGACAGCTAAGGCTGAAGGAAGGGATGCCTCCGCTTCTTCCTCTCGTAGCAAGCCCCCTCATCCAGACTTCCAGCCTCCGTCTCAAAGAGGCAGGAACTTTCGCCACAAGAAACCTTTCCAAGGCCATCAACAGTTTCATGAGCAGAGACTGCCGTTGGCCGCCACTCCTGCCGTTCCATTGCAAGCTCTTCCCATCCTCCAACAAGTAGCCTTGCCTGCTCCGGGCCAGTCTGATGCAAGCCCCATGGAGGACATTGCAGATCTGGACCTTGACGAAGTCATCCAGACCTTACAAAGGAGATCAGAAGAAAAGAGGCAAGAGCTTCAGAAAATGTGGAAGCCAAGGAATAATGCACAATATTTCCAGTTCCACAAAGAAAAGGGCCACTTTACCGAGGACTGCAAGGCCCTTTGCATGCTGATAGAGAAGCTGTTTACCGAGGGCAAGATTGACTTGGCCAAGAAGGATTCTCCTTCTTCTTCGAAGCCATCCACCTCAAAGGGCAAAGAAGTAGCTGAGGCATACCAGGAATGTGTGGATGTAGAGGATGAAGGCCGTCTGGGGCCGATCAACGTCCCGGTGGAGTGCTTCGATGCAGATGATGAAGGGGTTCTGGGACGCCTCTTCTTCATTCATGGTGGAGCAGGGACCGAGTCTACTCGGAAATCGTCAATTTCAAGGGTCACCCGGGCAGAGGTGGCCTCTTCTTCTTCCATTGCTCCTCCAAGTGAGGTTGTCACCTTTGGTCCAGCAGATCTACCCCAAACAGCCAACCCGTTTGATGATGCTGTAGTAATCAAGGCTGTGGTTATAGACTTTACAGTTGATAGAATTCTTGTTGACACAGGCAGCTCGGTCAACCTCCTTTTCAAGTCTACTTTTGAGGCCCTGAGGACCGGAAAGCCTCTGCTTTCCACTGAGGGGCCACTCTATGGTTTCTCGGGAGAGAGAAAAGAAGTGGAAGGCAGCGTCATCCTGCCCGTGAAGCTTGGAGGGGCGACTAAGCAAGTACAATTCATAGTGGTTGACGCCCCCAGCAGCTACCATGCCATCTTCGGCAGACCGCTTCTGAATAAATATCAAGCGATGGTTTCCACTTACCACCTTGCCATCAAGTTCTTTGCCGATGGAAGGATGTGCCGGGTCAGGAGTGACCCAAGAAGAGCGAGGGAGTGCAACATCCGCACTGTCAACATGGATGAAGCCAGCCCTTCCCTTGCTCCAATAGAAGCTGCAGAAGCCTCTCCCAGTTCAGAAGCTACTGCTGGTGAAGGTGCTCACCTGGAACCTGCCCATGTGACGCAAGGAGTCCCCATTGCTGAGGGGGAGGAGAGGAAGCTCTCCATCAACTCGGAGCTACCTGAAGATCAAAAGGCTGAGTTGATTTCCTGCTTGCTGAATAACCTGGATGTCTTCGCCTGGTCAGCAGAAGACATGTCAGGAGTGGATCCTGATGTTGCATGCCACCACTTGAATGTTGATCCCGGCTGCAAGCCTATACAACAAAAGAAGAGGGACATAGCCACAAAGCTTGCTGAGCAGATAAGGGAGGAGGTCGCAAAGCTCCTCAAAGCAAATTTTATCAAAGAAAATTCAATATCCTACTTGGATTTCTAATGTTTTAATGGTTAAGAAACCAGGAGGAAAATGGCGAATGTGTGTAGATTTTACCAAACTTAATAAAGCATGCCCTAAAGATTGCTACCCCTTGCCTCGGATAGATTCTTTAGTTGATTCCGTGGTAGGGTACTCTTATATGATTTTTTTAGATGTGTTTTCTGGTTATCACCAGATAAGAATGCATAAGCCTGACGTTCCTCACATGTCATTCATTACTAATGATGGTTGTTATTGCTACCTTGTGATGCCCTTTGGGCTTAAGAATGCCGGTACAACCTACCAACGGATGATGGACCGTGTGTTTAACCATCAGAAGGGGAGGAACCTAGAAGTGTATGTAGACGATCTCTTGATTAAGAGTAAGTCGTTTTCGCTGCACTTGCGAGACCTAGCAGAGACGTTCGCTACACTGCGTAGGTACAAAATGAAGCTTAACCCTTTGAAATGCACGTTTGGGGCGAGTAAGGGGAAGTTTCTTGGTCATCTCCTTACTCCGGAAGGACTTGCCCCCAACCCTGATAAAGTGAAAGCCATTCTTGATATGCCTACCCCTCGTTCGCCAAAAGAAGTTCAGCAGTTAGGGGGGAGGCTAGCAGGCCTTGCGAGATTTCTCTCTAGGGTTTGAGATAGGAGTGCTCCATTCTTCAAAACTCTCCGAGGAGCATCCAAGTTTGAGTGGACGGAAGAATGCTCCCAAGCTTGTGAGCAATTGAAGATGCAACTGACCTCAGCACCCCTGCTTTAGAGTCCCCGGCCAGGAGAGATTCTTTTCTTATACCTAGGGGTTGGCCCTGAGGCCTTCAGCTCCGTTCTTCTTCGGGAAGAGATCAGGAAGCAATTCCCAATTTACTATGTTCGCCATACCCTGAAGAGTGCTGAGACACGGTATCCGATTTTGGAGAAGTTAGCCTTGGCGCTAGTCATGTCAGCTCGCAAGCTCCGCCCGTACTTCCAAGCACATTCAATTCAAGTCGTCACCGATCAGCCTTTGAAGAGTGTGTTGGAAAAACCAGAACATTCCGGCAGACTAGCTAAGTGGGCAATAGAGTTGAGTGAATTTGAAATCTCTTATGTGCCCAAGACAGCCATTAAAGCTCAAGTCCTAGCAGACTTCTTAATCGACATGCCAGAGTCCAGTTCTGATCGAGCAGAAAGGTCACCTTTGGCTTGGACCATCTACGTTGATGGTGCCTCAGGCAGAAGTTCTTCTGGAGCAGGAGTGGTTCTCATTAATCCAAACAGTGTCAAATTGGAGCAGGCTATCAAATTTTACTTTCCAGTAACCAATAATCAGGCCGAGTATGAACGTCTGCTAGCAGGCTTGAGGCTTGCAAGGGAACTAGGAATCGATCATGTTCATATCAAAACCGATTCTCTGGTAATGGCGTCACAGGTCCTCGGTAACTTCGAAACAAGAGAGCCGATCTTGAAGAAATATATAGCTCTTGTGAAGATAGAAGTCGGCAGGTTCAAGAGCTTTACCATTGAGCACATCCCCAGAACAGAAAATGAGGAGGCAGATTTTCTTTCCAAGTATGGGATGCCTTCAGGAGGAACAACTTCCGAGCTCTTCCGCCCGGCAGTGGTGGAAGGAGATTTGATGCAAGTGGACCAACGTACCTCTTGGATGGACCCATTCATACTCTATCTGTCAACGGGAGATTATCATCATACAGTCAAAGATAAGAAAAAGTTCAGGATAAAAGCAGCTCACTATTTCCTAGTGGCGGGAGTCCTTTACAGAAAAACTTTCCTCTCTACCATGGCCCGATGTGTTTCAGAAGGAGAAGCTCTCACTGTTTTGCAAGAGGTTCATTCAGGAGAGTGTGGAAGCCACTCGGGAGAAAGAACTCTTGAAAGACGGATCCTGCGGCAGGGTTATTTTTGGCCCACTATGGAGAGAGACTCTGAGGTCTACGCAAGAAAGTGCGTTCAATGCCAGAAGTTTGCTCCACTTCAGCACCAGGCTGCTCAGTCACTCATATCGATCGCAACTCCTTGGCCCTTCGCAGTTTGGGGAATGGACCTCCTCGATCCTTTTCCCATGGCAAGCAGTCAGCGGCGTTTCATCATCGTAATGATCAACTACTTCAGCAAGTGGATCGAAGCCAAGGCATTGGCTAAGACAACTACTCAGGTCGTCAAAAATTTCATTTGGGGGGAGATTGTCTGTCGGCATGGGATACCTATGGCAATAATCACTGATAATGGGTCACAATTCAACAACTCAGAGATGATAGATTTTTGCGGGCAGATCGAAACAGAGCTGCGGTTTGCATCAGTTCATCATCCCAGAAGCAATGGCCAAGTAGAAGCAGCCAACAAGCAGATCCTCAATTTGCTCAAAAAGAAAGTACAGAATCTCAAGGGCAGCTGGGCTGATCAGCTTCCATCAGTCCTCTGGTCCCTTAGGACAACGCCATCATCCGTAACTGGGGAGACTCCATTCAAACTTTCTCATGCCTCAGAGGCACTTATTCTAGTTGAGTTTGAAGTCCCGTCACCCAGAGTTCTGCTTGCAAGAGAAGGCGTTGAGGACTGGCTTGAGTTGAATAATGACGAGATGAGGTTCAGCTTGGAACACATCGAGGCAATCAGAGATCAAGCAGCCATAAGGCAGGTGGAGGTAAAAATAAGGATGTCCCGCTACTTTGATCAGAACGTGAGGATCAAACACTTCCATGTGGGAGATCTAGTTCTAAAGAAGATTGATGCTGCTGCAAGAGCTGGTTCAATGGGGAAGCTTAATCCAAATTGAGCCGGCCCTTTTGTTATCAAAGAAGCGTTAAATAGCGGCGCTTACCGCTTGCAGACATACGAAGGAGAGGATATACCACACACATGGAGCGGGGATGAACTCAAACGGTTCTATTCTTGAACCTCCTTTTCTCTACTTTGTGTATCCTCTTCAAGAGTTATTATGAATAGAAACTACTTGCTAACGCTTCTTGAAGTATTTTGTCTATGTAATCATAACAGATAAAACGCTAAGAAAGATTCCAAAAACGGTTCTGCGCCTGAACTCCCTTTTCTTTCTTATGTTTGCTTTGCAAATACATTTTATTAATCAAAGGATCCATACTGACACTTTTTTCTTGTGTTTTCTCTCTCTCCCAAAGACCTATAACGGTTCTCTGATACCAGGAGACATCGCCGAGTTCAGCTAGACCTCCGCTAGAGCTATTGTCATTACTGTAACACCACGAATACCACGTGTTGCGAGGAGATTTCGCACCGTGTAGTGGGAGCTTGCAGGCTCTAGTGCGGTAGGATTCTGAACTTCGGATCCAGGCTAGTACCTTACCCCACCTCTGCGTTATGGAGGGCAAGGTGGGTGTAGAGCTCTACCGTGCCGCATTTGGGATATCGTTACAACTTTGATGATCTGGCGAGGAAAGCAATGCCATGCGCACCTGCCCACCGATCATCTTAGCTTGTAACCCTCGAACACTCCATGGTACCCTCAAGCAGTGTCTGCAGGAGACCCACAACTTAGACTGTACTCCAGGCAAGAGGGCAGGGAACCGTTCTGCCGAGTATTTTGCTCTTCGCAGGGAATCTTCTTAGTGCGGACTGTTTTTTGTATCCGCTCAGTCCGCCAGCTTATTCGGGTTGATCATATAGCCTGCGGCCTGGTGAGGAAAGCAATGCCATAGCACTTGCCCACCTGGTCGCAAGCTATAGGTCATTTCTTCTGTTTAGTGCGGACTGGTTGTCTCTATCCGCGCAGTCCGCCAGTTTTATTTATGTTGATCATATAGCATGTGGCCTGGTGAGGAAAGCAATGCCATGTGCACCTGCCCACCTGGTCGCAAGCTGTAGATCATTTCTTCTATTTGCTGCGGACTGGCTTTATCTATCCGCGCAGTCCGCCAGTTTCCTTGGGTTGATTTTATAGATTGTGACCTGGTGAGGAAAGCAATGTAATGCGCACCTTCCCACCTGGTCGCAAGCTATAGGTCATTTCTATCTTTGGCGGACTGGTTTTCTCTATCCGCTCTGTCCGACGGTTTCCTTGAGACCGCGAGCTATAGGTTATTTCTGTTGACATATATACGAACTGCGAAATTATATCAGCTAAGTCCGCCGAATGGTTTTTATATATTGTCATTTGTTAAGTTAATAAAGAGAATTGCGGACTGCTACTAGAACTCAATGAAGTCCACCTGACATTGTTATCAGCTGGCTATTCTCGTCCTCATTTTTTAAGGCGGACATCGAATGGATTGATAAGTTGAATTCTCTAATCAGCAAGACTCGTTATAAATGATTTAGTATCGTGCAGACTGCAATTGGAACTCAACAGAGTCCGCCTGACAATTTCTTCTCATTCTAATGACGGACAATAATTGTCTCTAATCAGCAAGTTAAAAAGCTCAGATTTATCAGCGTGTCATGCGGATTGCTAGGTGTCGGTGCGGTGAGCGTGGAAAAAGAACATTGCAGGAAGCACACATGCAGAAATATCCTTTCTATTTCATCAAAAATTTATACATATTTCTATATATTCGGAGGACTGTGATCTTGCGTCCGCCCCATTTACAAAATCAAAAAAGATAAAAATACATCAATCTGTAGTTTTTTGTTTCTTTTCTGGAGGTGCAGGGCTCTCACCAACAATATCAACTTCCGGAGAGTAGCCCCCCGAGTCGCTTCCACTGCTATCTGATTTTTGTACTTGAGGCGGACCCGTTATGCGAGCTCCCGGTAGCATAGGAGGATGCAGAGGTGTCGGACTCGGCGGACAGTTCCCCTACTCGCTGGCTCGAGGAAGCATTGTCCGCTGTTTCCTTGGCGCTTTGCCCTTCGCCCTGCCCTCCGTCTTCTTCTTCTACTTCTTCTACTTCTTCTTCTTCTTCCTCTACTTCCTCGACCTCTTCCTCAATGATGTCCTTGCCCTTTTTAGCCCGCTCCATCGCTGCGACCTATGGTGCCAACTCAGGGAAGAACTCCAAGAAAGGGACGCCATCCACTCCCTCCTTTATAAAGCCGTCGCGGATAAGTCGCTCAATGGCGACCTCGACGGTCTCCTTCACGAAAGGGGGCATGGCAGCCTGGAAGCAGTTGTTTGCTAAGTCATAGGCGACCTGCGCAAAACAAAAGCAAACGTCAGACAGATCGCGGCGGATAGCAAATTAAGGATGCTGCGAATTCAACTCACCCTGAGCTCTTCTCTTTGCTGAGCAACCCTTTTTCCCAACCGCGCATTCCTCTCCTCTAGCGCCTTATTATCTTTTTGAAGCTATTCATTCTGCCTTAACAGGTCTCTGGCCAGGGTGGCTACATAGTGGTTCGTCACAACGCTGTTCGCAGCGGCCTGAGAGGCTAGTTGAAAGTCCAACTAGTGTCAACTATGTGCACCTATGGGGGGGGGAATAGGTGACGTGTGGTTCTTTTGCGGAATTTACGGATGTACCTGCACAATAAAAACAAAAAGCACAGCACACAGAATACACAGCAAATTTATAGTGGTTCCCCGACTTGGGTACATCCACTTTCCCCCTTCGACCTATCTCCCCAACAAGGGACGACTCAGTCACTTCTCCAACGGGATTGAAATCCAATCCCTGCACTAACGGAAGGAGCCCTTCCACACGTGAGAGTCAACACTCCCACAAAACGGGTTGCACCCAACCCTTACAACACGGAACAAAAGTTCCTTTACAACGAAATTAAATGTAGAGTGTACACGTGATACAAACTTCTTTTGGAGACTACGGTGTTCCTCTTTGTCCGACGACGTGTTCTTGAAGTCGATGAAGAGTCTACAACCTTGGTCTCTCTTGGAGAGGATCTACCGGAACCGGCGGCGGCAATCCGAGCGGCGGCTTGGTTCGGAGTCGGCAGCAACGAAGGTGCGCTGCTGCAGTGCTTTGAGATCCAAACTTCTTTGCGAAGCAAACTAGGTCTACCAACGGTCACTCTAGGATCGGTCGTCTCGATCGATTCGGACGGGGGAGTTTTTCCCGGTCAACAAATCGAGAGACAAGAGATCTCTGGATAGACACGTGAGACGCAAGCTTTGCTAGGCTTCTGTCGCCGGAGATCGGGAAGAGGAACGATCAGCAGCGGCGACGTATTTGCCCGAGCGCGACGGCGGCGGCGGAAGGAGTTCGCGATTTTAGGGTTTTACTTGCTCGGCTTCTTTCTTGGTGGTATATTCCGTTTAAAATACCTGTATATAAATACTGTAGAAGTTTTCCAATATGACCGTTTGTGGGACCCACAAAAGAAATCCCTAAGTTCGGTTCAAACTAGTCCAAAGGCAGAATCCGGTCCAGCAGCATCCTGAGAAAACGCCAAGTGAAAATCGGCGAGAATCGCAGGCGATTCTCGACGAATCGGCGAGAATCACCAAGTGATTCTCGACGATTCGTCGAGAATCGTTTGTGATTCTCGTCGAATCACTTATTGATTCTCAACGAATTTTACTTTGTATACATGGGTTGCTTGGCCACTGGTTCGGCGGGAATTACTAGTGATTCTCGCCGAATCTTACTTGGCACCATTTTGAGGTGGCCAGAAGGAGTCGGCGAGAATCACTAATGATTCTCGTCGATTCGGCGAGAATCACTTGGTGATTCTCGTCGAATATGCCTTGGATGAATTTTCGTCTTCCACCCAGGAGCTGCTCCTTGATCCTCCCTGCTCCTTGTCTTCTCTTGCATATGAACGGCCCTGTACTTGAAAGTAAGTGCACTCCAATAGAGAGAGTACACATAGGCCAACACACTGATCTGCTCAACGAGGGATTACGTCGTGCAGACCCGTGTATATTGACCTACTGCACCCTGACATTGGTGTGCACTTAGCGTGGAGGAACTGCAAGCACAACTTGAAAGAGTTTATCAAATACATAGTCTATTGACCTTAGCTTGTCCAGGGGCTTCTTCAAATCAGGTACATTGTGGATACAATACCCAACAATCTCCCCCTATTTGAAGAAGCCTAAACCTTACAAGCTAAGGTGAATAGAGCAAATGGAAATGAAAGCAAATGAAAGCCATAAACTTAACATTGAGTGGAGTCATCCCTTACCAATACCGATTTCTTGGGAGCAAGCTGGAGCCACCTTAGCCTTGACCCCGAGAGGGTAATCTCCCCCTTTTCGGCTTCGGCAAATCGGGGTCTGTAACCTTTGGCCCTTAGCTCCCCCTCAGTTCTTGCAGCTGTACTCACGCCTGAGTTCCCTGCTCCCCCTCAGATCATGCACGAGTCAGGAGCTTCTGTAGTCTTCATGCTTCATAATTGAGCATCCCCAATTCAGTCTTGAAAAGATTGAACTTGGCCTCGTCTAAGGGCTTTGTGAATATATCAGCAATCTGCTTGTCCATGGGGACATAACAGAGAGAGATGTCCTTGTTTTCCACGTGCTCCCGAATGAAGTGGTAGCGCACTTCAATATGCTTCGTTCTGCTGTGCGAGACAGGATTGTTGGCAATGGCAATTGCACTGGAGGAGTCGCAGTACATTGGAACTTCCTTGAACTGAAGGTTGTAGTCGGCCAACTGATTTCTGATCCAAAGGAGTTGTGCGCAACAGCTGCCTGCTGAGATGTACTCAGATTCTGCTGTGGAGGTAGCCACACAGTTCTGCTTCTTGCTGTTCCATGAGATAAGCCTTCTTCCGAGGAATTGACACGTCACGGAAGTGCTTTTCCTGTCATCCCTACTCCCTGCAAAATCAGCATCTGAAAAGCCTATTAGCTCGACATCATTGTTTCTCGGGTACCACAAGCCAAGATTAGGAGTACCTTTAAGGTATCTTAGAATTCACTTTGCAGCGACATGGTGAGATTCCTTAGTGTTCACCTGATATCTGGCACAGACACATGTGGAGAACATAATATCCGGTCTACTGGCAGTAAGGTAGAGCAGGGATCCAATGATGCTTCTGTATTTGGTTTCATCGAAAGGTTTACCTTTCTCATCCTTATCCAGAGACATGGTGGATCCCATTGGAGTCCTCATAGAGGTTGCACTCTCCATACCGAATTTCTTAAGGAGTTCATTTGTGAACTTCGTCTGAGAGATGAAGATTCCATCCTCAGACTGTTTCACTTGAAGTCCTAAGAAATACTTGAGCTCTCCCATACTGCTCATTTCAAACTTTCCTTGCATAAGTTTAGAAAACTTTTTGCAAAGATTGTTGTCCGTTGAGCCGAATATTATGTCATCGACATAGATTTGCACCAGCAAAATCTTGCCTTTGACTTCCCTGAGAAACAATGTTTTATCTATTTTACCTCTAGAGAACTTGTTCTCAAGAAGAAACCTAGATAAAGTCTCATACCAAGCTCGTGGAGCTTGTTTTAACCCATATAATGCTTTATTAAGAAAGTAGACATGATTGGGAAAAGTAGGATCGACAAAACCTGGGGGTTGAGCGGCGTATACTTCCTCTTTCAGGTCTCCATTCAGGAATGCCGATTTCACATCCATTTGATAGACTGTGAATCCTTTGACTGCAGCATACGCCAGGAACAACCTGATTGCCTCGAGCCTTGCTACTGGTGCAAAGGTCTGGCGAAATCAATCCCTTCCTCCTGTCTGTAACCTTGAGCCACCAGTCTGGCTTTGTTCTTTACGATGACACCATGTTCATCCAGCTTGTTTCTGAAGATCCACTTTGTGCCGATCACATTCTGCTTGTATGGTCTGGGAACCAGCGTCCAAACATTGCACCGTTCGAATTGATGTAGTTCCTCTTGCATGGCCAGAATACATGCCGCATCCTTGTTCGCCTCGTCGAACTTCTTTGGCTCTACCTGTGACAGGAAGCTAAGATGCAATACTTCGTTAGTTGTACCTCTTCGAGTTCTGACGCCGACACGAGGATCCCCGATGATCTGTTCTCTAGGATGATCCCTCACGTGACGGAGCTCTAGAAGTCTGGCGTCTGGTGCTTCAACTACTTCTTGGGCTTCTCTTTCTTCCAAGAGATTTGTTTCATCTTGATCTTCAACATTTTCAGATGACGTGGAGGTGGACACTTTGACGTACTTAGGAGTGTCATCTTTAGCGGGCTCATCCAGACTCAGCTGTTTCAATCGTGCACCTGCATCTTCAAGAATACCACTGGAAGAGTTGCTGTGAAGCAAACTTCCTTCATCAAATACAACATTTATTGATTCTTCTACCACTAGGGTTTTCTTATTGAAGACCCTATATGCCCGACTATGGGAACTATAGCCCATGAATATGCCTTCGAAGCATTTTTCCCCGAATTTAGTACGCGGGTACTTCTCATTATTTAGTACATAGCATCTACAACCAAAACTCCTTAAGTAGGACATTGTTGGTTTCCTGCCTTTCAGTAGCTCGTAGGGCGTCTTACGATGATGCTTGTTGATCAATGCGCGGTTTTGTGCATGACAAGCTGTGTTGACAGCCTCTGCCCAGAAGTATTCCGGGAGAGAAGCGTCTTTCAACATTGTCGTGCAGGCTTCAATGAGAGTTCTATTTCTCCTCTCCACAACCCCATTTTGCTGAGGAGTGCGTGGGGAGGAAAACTCATGAAAGATATCTTGTTCTTCACAGAATTCTGTCATAGCACCAGATTCAAATTCTGTTCGATGGTCACTTCGGATTTTGACCACGGAGCAGTTAAATTCGTTTTGAACCTGCTTGACAAAATTAGTGAAGATGTCAAAAGTATCTGACTTTCGTTTCAAAAAGAACACCCATGTAAACCGAGAGTGATCATCAACTATCACTAGCGTATATGACTTCCCTCCCAAGCTATGAACTTGCATTGGGCCAAACAAGTCCATATGTAACAGGTAAAGACATCGGACAGAGTCTTTGTCTGCAATGCTCTTAAAAGTATCCCGAGTCTGTTTGCCCATCTGGCATGCAGGACATGGGCTATCTTTGATGCACTTGATACTGGGAGCATCTCTTACTAAGTTCTTAGAAAATAGCATACTAATTGTCTTGAAATTAATATGTGCCAATCTCTTGTGCCATTGTTCACAGAGAGATGCACTGCCTGTTGCCACAAGGCATACGGGGGTAGATGAATCTACACTGAGAAAATCTAAGCAGAAGATATTTCTGCTCCTAATGCCTGATAATACCGTCTCAGAAGAGGTACGTGAAATTATCAGACATTTGTCCTTGCAGAACTTAATGTCATAACCTTTGTCACATAACTGACTTACGCTGATCAGGTTATGGTTTAACCCTTCAACATAAGCCACGTCGGTGATAGAGGTTATACCGTTGGAAATCATACCGTAACCCCTGGTGACTCCTCGATCTGACCCTCCGAAGATGACTTTGGGTCCATTCTCGACTGGAGTGTAATCACGCAGCAGGCTTCTTGTCCCAGTCATATGCCGGGAGCATCCACTGTCCAAATACCAGATCGGCGTTTTGGTGGCCTTTGGACACTCCTGCAAAACAAAATTAATTTGCCTTAGGAACCCAATCGAACTTGGGTCCTAGATTCCTGGTTAGCACACTCCCCCTCGGAAGGTTAACCCTACGAGTGGTCGGCCTCGCATTGCTAACATGGGGAGTCTCGTAGTACCTTGGATTAAACCAACAATCCACGGCAAAGTGACCGACTTTGCCACAGCACCAACAGTCGAACCTGTTGTATCTCTTCCGAGGCTCCTGCCTTACCCTGGGAATAGCGGGTATAGCTGGGGCCTTGGATCTGGAGGTGGAGGCCTCATGGTGACGGCAGTCACATGACTTTGTCACCTTCTGTATAACATGCTTGACTTTTGGTGCCTGCTTTCCATTATGGCCGCTAGAGAACGGACCATAATTTTCCATGTGGATTTCCTCATAAGGTGCCTTGAAGGCACTCTCACCGAAGTTCCGGGGAAAGTTCCAACCGTCATACCGGCTCTTTGGCTTTGCAACCGAGGGCCGGAAATGATGCCCAAATGTTGACTCAAAGTCATGTTGGTTGCACGGAAAGCCAGGCTTTCTGAACGCAACAGGACTAAGAGGAGCCTTGCCCTTTTCACCAGCAGAGGCCTTCTTGGCGGCCTTATTCTTCCTCTGGTTCCTGTTTCTCCTGGAAGAGGAACCAGATACCCCTGCATGCCCCAAGCCAGCTCCTTTGGCCTGAGCAGAGAAGGTATCAATGACTGGAAGAACTGTTTTTGGCATGGAGAAGCTCTTGACGATCTTCTTTTCTGCTGCAAGTAGTTCTTCCAACTTGTTGACTTCCTCCTGCTTTAGATCAAGAAGCTTCAAAGACTCTGAATGCTTTGAGGTCAGGTCAAGGTGATCCTGTCGGAGAGAGATCAAACTAGTGACCTCTTCCCTTAGGGAAACACACTCGCCCTTAAGGAATTTTACTTCCTTTTTCTCAGCCTTCAGTCTCTTTCGGCACTCCTCGAAGGTGTTGAGCAGAAGCTCATACTTCTCGAGGAGCTCAGCTTCGCGGGCCGAAAGGCTATCCTCAGGTTCATCGTCCTGAGACTCAGGATCAGAGTCAGAGTCGGAGAGAGGGGTGTGAGCGTTTACCTTCCCAGAAAATGGGGGACATTCTCCTTCTGAGTCGGAGCGACCCACCAGCCCGAAGTAGGCTTCTTCATCATCACTGGAGTCTGAGGAATCAGACTCACTTAGTGTCTTTGGCCTTCTGGCGATGTAGCTCCGCTCCTTCTTCTTATCTCTGGTGGATTTGAGCTCCTCACCATTTCCCTTTTCTCTTTTGCTTTGATAGCAGTCGGCCACGACGTGTCCTGGCTTATTACATCCAAAGCAAATAATGTCAGAAGAACGATGTTTGTTGGGTTTAGATGCATACCTGTCAGAAGAGTAGTTTTTCTTCTGATGTCTGGAAGAGGAGCCGTCTCTCTTTCTTTGATTCCTCATCTTGAGGAACTTCTTGAACTCTCGAGTGATGAGGGAGAAATCCTCCTCCGACAGTTCTGAGCTGGAGGAGCATGGATCGGAGTCCTCCTCCTCATCCTTTTTCCTGGCACGGTACGACACCGTACTCTTCCCTTTTCTGGAATGACTGGCTTTTAGAGCCACAGTCTTTTCTTTTGCAGCAGCCTTTTCTGCTTCTTCCTCAGCTTTCCTGGTGTTCAGCTGAAGCTCATAGGACATCAGCTTCCCAAACAGAATTTGAGGATCAGTTTCTGCCAGTCTGCCAAATTCTCTGATGGCGCAGATCTTAGTGTCCCATTCCTTAGTAAGGGACCTAAGGAATTTGTCATTGAGTTCACCATTAGTGAGCACTCTTCCGTACCCCTTGAGGGCGTTGACAATCTTTAGGAAGTTCTCGTAGGTGACCCCGATCTCTTCCTTCGGCCCTTGTCTGAAGGCCTCATACTTCTGGTTCAGGAGGGATCTCCGATCATCCCTCACTTCATCTGTGCCCTCCATTAGAATGATCAGACACTGCAGATCTCCTGAGCTGTCCTGCAGTTGCTGAAGTTCTGCATCATCGAGTCATCAACTGCGCTGACCAGGATGTTTCTTGCCTTCATGTCAAGGCCCACTAGGACCATCTCATCCTTGTCCATTTCAGAGAGTGTCTTCGGCACTTTCTTGGTGGGATCAATAGTGGAGGCCTTAGTGGGGACATAAGATCCCTCCAACACGATCATGAAAAGTCAAGGGTCCACTGCTTCCATGTAGAACCTGATCCTTTCCTTCCAGATAGGAAAGTTGAGTCTGTTGCACACTGGGATCTTGCCGGAGTACTTGAGCCCGTCCATAGTAGATGTATGTCTCCTTGTTGACACTAGTGGCAGGATTCAACTCAAGGTGTTAACCTCTTTGCTGAGCAACCTCGCTTTGATACCACTTGAAAGTCCAACTAGTGTCAACTATGTGCACCTATGGGGGGGGGGGGGAATAGGTGACGTGTGGTTCTTTTGCGGAATTTACGGATGTACCTGCACAATAAAAACAAAAAGCACAGCACACAGAATACACAGCAAATTTATAGTGGTTCCCCGACTTGGGTACATCCACTTTCCCCCTTCGACCTATCTCCCCAACAAGGGATGACTTGGTCACTTCTCCAACGGGATTGAAATCCAATACCTGCACTAACGGAAGGAGCCCTTCCACACGTGAGAGTCAACACTCCCACAAAACGGGTTGCACCCAACCCTTACAACACGGAACAAAAGTTCCTTTACAACGAAATTAAATGTAGAGTGTACACGTGATACAAACTTCTTTTGGAGACTACGGTGTTCCTCTTTGTCCGACGACGTGTTCTTGAAGTCGATGAAGAGTCTACAACCTTGGTCTCTCTTGGAGAGGATCTCCCGGAACCGGCGGCGGTAATCCGAGCGGCGGCTTGGTTCGGAGTCGGCGGCAACGAAGGTGCGCAGCTGCAGTGCTTTGAGATCCAAACTTCTTTGCGAAGCAAACTAGGTCTACCAACGGTCACTCTAGGATCGGTCGTCTCGATCGATTCGGACGGGGGAGTTTTTCCCGGTCAACAAATCGAGAGACAAGAGATCTCTGGATAGACACGTGAGACGCAAGCTTTGCTAGGCTTCTGTCGCCGGAGATCGGGAAGAGGAACGATCAGCAGCGGCGACGTATTTGCCCGAGCGCGACGGCGGCGGCGGAAGGAGTTCGCGATTTTAGGGTTTTACTTGCTCGGCTTCTTTCTTGGTGGTATATTCCGTTTAAAATACCTGTATATAAATACTGTAGAAGTTTTCCAATATGACCGTTTGTGGGACCCACAAAAGAAATCCCTAAGTTCGGTTCAAACTAGTCCAAAGGCAGAATCCGGTCCAGCAGCATCCTGAGAAAACGCCAAGTGAAAATCGGCGAGAAACCCAGGCGATTCTCGACGAATCGGCGAGAATCACCAAGTGATTCTCGACGATTCGTCGAGAATCGTTTGTGATTCTCGTCGAATCACTTATTGATTCTCAACGAATTTTACTTTGTATACATGGGCTGCTTGGCCACTGGTTCGGCGGGAATTACTAGTGATTCTCGCCGAATCTTACTTGGCACCATTTTGAGGTGGCCAGAAGGAGTCGGCGAGAATCACTAATGATTCTCGTCGATTCGGCGAGAATCACTAGTGATTCTCGCCGAATCGGCGAGAATCACTTGGTGATTCTCGTCGAATATGCCTTGGACGAATTTTCGTCTTCCACCCAGGAGCTGCTCCTTGATCCTCCCTGCTCCTTGTCTTCTCTTGCATATGAACGGCCCTGTACTTGAAAGTAAGTGCACTCCAATAGAGAGAGTACACATAGGCCAACACACTGATCTGCTCAACGAGGGATTACGTCGTGCAGACCCGTGTATATTGACCTACTGCACCCTGACATTGGTGTGCACTTAGCGTGGAGGAACTGCAAGCACAACTTGAAAGAGTTTATCAAATACATAGTCTATTGACCTTAGCTTGTCCAGGGGCTTCTTCAAATCAGGTACATTGTGGATACAATACCCAACACTAGTAGAGGGAGGTCGGTGGCGGGCACCCTCATAAGGTCGCTCAAGTTGCGCTTTTCGTAGAGCGCGGAGATCGCAATATGGGCATGGCGAGTTATCCGCGGGCTCTTCCACGAAGGGAGCGCGGTGGATAGGCGGACGTGTTTGTTCTTGCTATGCCAGTGGACCATAGGGTTCCCCCTAAGATCCTTCTAGCTGATGCCAAAGCCACTCATGGTGAAGCTTTCAGAAGAAGAGTAATCCGCCGCGGGATCCCCTTCCTCCTTCCTCTTCCTTGCGACTGCTTCTTTCTTCTCCTTCTGTGTATTAACAAAGCCGCTAGGCATCTGCGGCAAGTTGGCGGGTACCGCCAAGGTCGCTGCAAAAAACAGATGGGTTAAACACCAAGGTCGCGGCGGATGCAAATGCTGAGTTCGGAAGCTACTTACTCCATTCGGGCATAACGTCCACTAAGCTCGCCAGTAGCGGAATGTAATGCTCGATGTCAAGCCTGGCGTTGGCCAAGAACTCGACAATGGCGGATTCCAAGTCATCCATTTGCACGCTTTTGAAGGCGGAGTCCGCGCGCACCTGCGGATATGTGTGCGCGAACCCTAGGTCGCCCTCAAAGATCAGGAACCTAGAGGTCCAGTTGTGGATCTTTTTGGGAAGGCCCACAACCTTCATCCCCCTGTAGTAGAAATATATCACCCCCTTGTAGGGGCGGCCTCCAGAAGCGGTTATGGAGCGGACAGAGAATATCTTGCGAAAGACATTCATCGAAAAAGCGATCTTTTCAGATCGTAAATAGGAGATGAAGCTGCAGATCGCAGCGAGTGTGTTCGGTGCAAGCTGGCCAGGCACCATTCCATAGTGCTCAAAGATGTCGGCGAGTTCCCATAGAAGCGGAAACTTGAATACGCTATCAAAGTGGTCCACTGGGATGGCGATCTGGGTTGCGGTTGAGAAGTTTAGCCTTTCTTGATGGGCGGGAAGGCGGACAAGGATATTCGAATTCGCCATCTTCTTCTCGACAAAGGCCCCCAGGTCGGCCTCTGTCAATGTGCACTTTCGGTGGTCGGCGGAGTGGAAGGCGACAGCAGCATCAGTATGCGCTGACAACATTTTGCAGGCCGCAGGGTTCCTTTTACTTCAGCTGTTTCCTGCATAAAAGAAAGCGGAAGGCCCTATTTATAGCAAAAGGGTCTGACAGCATTTTGACCAGGCCGCACAGCTCGCAGTTTCAATCCGCACAGTCCGCAAAAAATTAAAGCACAGCCAAACAATAACGCGGATACAAGCACAGATTCACATGCCAAGGAAAATTCAAAGCAAAAAGTTGTGGCCGACACAATTTTTTGTCCGCCCAGATCGCGCTTTTTCCTCCCGGCAGGTCGCAAGGAGCGGATACATTTTCAATCCGCTTAGTTCGCAGTATTTCCCACCTGCAGGTTAAATAACGAGAAGCAGACACAGCATTAGTCTGCACAATTTGCCACAGCACGCCAAGGATTAAGCTACATAATTTGCGGATATATAATCTGAGTCCGCACAGATCGCAACAGAGTCCAATCTACAACACAGCGTTGTTTGAAACACAATTATACAAACAATTATACAATTAAACAAATAAAAGCTCGTGGCATCGCGGACTCAGCGGTCCCTAGTCTCGGTCCGCACAGGCCTTTCCGCCCTATCTCTGCATAAGTGAGCTGCTTGGTCGCTTATCTGAAGAATCTCGCTATACACGCGGCAGAGGTGATGATGAATAACGTTTATGGTCCGGTGCATATGGGCAGCTTCCCGATCTACCCGACTGAGGGGCACCATTGGCTCCGCCGCCGGCCTCGGCTCCTCATCCGCAGCCTGTTGGACACCGCCTGCCGGTGCGACGATTTCTGGAGCAGCGCGATCTGACAATCGCGGCCTCTGCTCAGCAGCCCGCTTACCCTTTTCTTCGCGCAATGACGCCAAGTGCTTGCCCTTATAGAATCGGACATCATCCATGAGCCTCTTCTTCTCCCTTTCAGACCTCTCCAGCGCCCTCGAGATGCTGGCGATCAGGTCTTTTAATGCTTTCTCGCGCTCTGCGGATGCTTTCTCACGTGCCGCGGACGCATTCTCGTGCTCCTCTGACTTCTCTAACTCTGCTTTAACACATTGCATTTCAGCATGGAATTTCTTCTCTAACTCTTATAATGTTCAGGCTGGGCAGCTCATCCCCCGCGGATTCCACATGCGAGGCCGGGTCAGCACCAGTATTCGGTGTTACCACGATCTCGCCACTCTCGATGGAGCCCGACGGCGACTTTCTACCTGCAACAAACAAATTCAACTCCACATTTAAAGGCAGTTCGCGGCGGACTCAAAGAAAGGATAAAAGATCACATTTGGATATAGCCGCAGCGAGTCGCCGACTATCGAAAAAGACAGGCCGCCTTGCCCGCTCCGGGTCAAAAACGCTTAACCGCTTCTTCCATTCGCGATGAACCTTTGCTCTTTTCTCAGCACCCAAACTTTTTGAAACCACAATATCGTCCGTCTCGGTGATGATTTTGATTGGTCTTGACGTCCGCGGCAGCGACCTGTAAAGCCACCGACGCTTAAAGTATTTTGGCGCCGGTTGAAGTTTACCTGACCGCAGTAGCTCCGCAGCAGTCTGCAGATCCTCAGCGGTTTTATCCTGCCACGACCTGCTTCGAGGCCGCCACCGCAGCAACATGAGCAGCAATTTGTTTCTTCTGCTCCTCTATCATCTGCTTCAGCCTCTCCCTCTCTTCTTCCTCCGCAGCGGACAAAGAAGGGAGTTCGCTATCTTTTTTCCCAGTGTCTTCCGCCTCAGATTGCTGCAGACAATCAGCAGGAATTCGTTGATTAGATCTATTTCGTTGACATCTATAGAGTTAAGCATTTCATTAGTGGTTAGACTGACCGTGGAGAGGGAATTATCCCCCTGAATTTGGGCTTCCGGTGTGACCAGATCGCTGTCAGGAACTTCTTTGTCTCGCGGTCTGTGTTGTAAGTCCGCATCCCCAGTCCGCTTGGAGACATTCTTCTCCTTCATCGCGCGTAGTTTCTTCTCAACCCGCTCGGCAACAGTCGCCCTGTCAATCTTCCTCTTCTTTCTTTTAGCTATCTTCTCAGCAGAATCCGCAGGGGGCGCCCCTAAGTTGGGCTGGCTTTCGCAGACAGCCTCGGGGTTCACAACAGTCAATGCCTTTGAGGGCGCATCGTCTTCTCCCTCAGTCCGCCTATCTTCTTCATCCAAGTTAACAATGGGCACCTGGGCATTGGGAGAAGATATGTCAGCCTCAATGTGTTCACCAACGGTGTCCGCCGAGGTTGCAGTTTTCTGGGAAGGGGCAGAGTACGACAGGGTCACCATCTTTTCACTTCTCAGTGGTTCAGCGTTGACTGCGGCATTCTCGCGAGCAGATATATCGGCACGGTGGACTGCTTTCTCCGCAGGCTTTTGGCTGTGGGAACTCTCTCCTATAGGGCGAACAGGATCCTTTCTTGTCGACCTCTTTATTATCTTCTTGGTCTTCATAGGGTTGTCAATGCTGAGTCGCCTTTCGCAGTGAGACTAGAGAAGAAAGCTCCGAGCCTTGCCATGCCGGACTGGAAGGTGGAGACCGCAAGTGGTGAATAGCGCCCCGTGTCGATCGGGATTCTCAACAGTTTCAGGCCCTCTAGCGATATTTATAGCGCTGGCGGCATTTACGAGGCTTGCGGACTCGGCGGTTAAGAAAACATTTTCGAAGTTTTCTGGAAACTTAAAAATGTGCGGGGATTATGTTAACCCCTCAGTCCGCAACATCCTACAAGATGCCAAAACCCCCCTTTTCAACACTCGCGGACTCGATTTGGCAGTCCGCCTAGTCCGGCAAAGTAACCAATTGGACACCATGGTACCCCAGCAGCGGACTCAAGGACCTGTCCGCTCAGTCCGCCATGACTTGGGATATCGGATTCTCTACAACGGCAGACGCAGTGCCTCGTCCGCCCAGGCCGCCGCTCTCCAGCAGGATCGCGCCCAGCAGCAGTGAAGGCTCCAGTCCGCGAGCCCAGTCCGCCCCTTCTGCGCGGACTGGCGTGTTCTTTCTTTTTGCTTCCCGTCACCGCTGCCCGGTTCTCCTGTACCCCGGGCAGCCGGTTATTTTAGCCTTGCCCGTTTGGGCAGGCCCCCTATCCTATAAATAGGGGTGAGGTGGTGCACCCAAGGCACGTTGACTCGGACCCAGGAGCCTACTTGTTACAGGCTGCGGACTCGAATCTTGTGCCTTGCGGACTCCCCCTCGCTCTGCTCTTGTCAACCTTTTCCTTTCACTTGTAACCGAGCCTTTCTTCAATCAAAGGAAAGCCCGTCGCAAGAGAGGCATTCAGGCCGCGACGGGCGAAGTCTGTGGTTATCGTGGCTCACAGCCCTGCTGTTCTTCCTGCCCTCATCCGCTTAGTAGATTACAACTCGCAGTCTCTCTATTCCCCGGTGTTCGAACCATTAGCTGGTGGTGCTCGACCCCCCCTTTGTGTTTTCGTGCATCAACAGTTTGCTAGCCGGCGAGAAGAGGAACAGGGTTGTTCGCGGGAGGAGCGGCGGTGATGAAGAAGACGAATTGTTTTCTCGAGAAGAAGATTTTGAAATCCGGGATTTGGATTTTTCTTATTTACATAAACCCTAAATCTTGATGATTAAGGAAAGAAATAACAAAAAAAATACCTGAAGTATGGCGATTTGAGTGTCCAGTGCCAATATAAAAATTTGAACTTTGAGAAAATTTTGCATCTGATTTCTCGAGTGAAAGATATTTCTCAAGAAGAAGCACACCAGTTCTCGAGTAGAAATATCGTTTCCAAGAAGCAAATTTGATGTTCTCGAGAATAGACAAAGGACTCAAGTAATGATGTTGTTCTCGAGAACTGAAGTCCTGACTTAGAATATTCTTGATTTTTATAAAGTAATCTGATTCTGAACTTTGCTGTGTGGCCCTTTTCTTCAGCATTCCTTATTAAGCATGTCAAGTTCTGTTTTGAAGAACAAGAACTTTGCCTCGTCTAGTGGCTTTTTGAATATATTTGCAACCTGCATGTCAGTTAGAACATACTGGAGATTGATGTCTCCATGCTCCACATGCTTCCTGATGAAATGGTACCTCATCTCTATGTGCTTTGTCCGGCTATGAGAGATTGGGTTGTTGGCTATTGAAATTTCACTGGAGCAGTCACAGAACAGTGTGATGTCTGTGACCTTCAAGTTATAGTCTTCAAGTTGACTCTTGATCCAAAGTAATTGTGCACAACAACTGCCTGTAGAAATGTACTCTGACTCGGCCATTGAGATTGCAACACAATCTTACTTCTTGTTATTCCATGAGATAGGTCTCCTTCTAAGGAATTGGCAAGTCCCAGAAGTGCTCTTTCTATCATCTTTACTACCAGCATAATCTGCATCTGAAAATCCAATTAGCTCGATATCATTACTCCTTGTCTATCATAAGCCAAGATTTGGTGTCCCCTTAAGGTATCTCAAAATCCACTTTGTAGCAGTGTAATGAGATTTCTTAGAGTTCATCTGATATCTAGCACACACATATGTTGAAAACATGATGTCTGACCTACTAGCAGTAAGGTAGAGCATGGATCCAATTATGCTTATGTACTTTGTTTCATCAAAAGGTTCCCCTTTCTCATCCTTGTCTAGATACATAGCTGAACTCATTGGAGTACTCATAGAGGTTTCATTCTCCATTTCGAATATCTTAATTAACTCTTTGGTTAACTTCATATGAGAGATGAAAATTCCATCCTCAAATTGTTTCACCTAAAATCCTAAGAAATACTTCAGCTCTCTCATACTGCTCATTTCAAACTTCCCTTGCATGAGTTTGGAAAACTTCTTGCAAAAGTTGTCGTCAGTAGAGCCAAAAATGATGTCATCGACATAGATTTTCACTAGCAAAATCTTGCCTTTTACTTCCCTAAGAAATAATGTCTTGTCTATCTTTTTTCTTGTGGACTTATTCTCAAAAATAAAGTTAGACAGTGTTTCATACCAAGATCGTGGAGCTTGTTTCAAACCATATAGCACTTTAAATAATAAATAAACAAATTCAGGATGTTCAGGATCAACAAAGCCTGGAGGTTGTTCCACATACTCTTCTTCCTTTATGTCGCCATTAAGGAAAGCTGACTTCACATCCATTTGGTAGACAGTGAAGCCTTTGAGTGCAGCATATGTAAGGAAAATCCTGATTTCCTCCAGTCTTACCACAGGAGCATATGTCTGATCGAAGTCGGTCCATTCTTCTTGTTTGTACCCTTTGGCGACGAGTCTAGCTTTGTTCTTCATTATGGTTCCATCTTCGTGAATCTTGTTCTGGTAGACCAACTTTGTTCCAATTACATTCTTTCCTTTGGGTCTTAGCACAAGCTTTCAAACTCGGCAACGTTTGAATTGATTTAGTTCATCTTCCATTGCCATTACACAAGATGCATTCTTGTTTGCTTCCTCAAACTTCTTTAGTTCAACCTGCATGAGAAAGATCAAATACAAATTCTCATTAGTTGTACCTCTCCGAGTTCTGACACCATCACAAGGGTCTCCTGTGATTTGATCAATTGGGTGATCCTTCAATTGTCTGAGCTCTAAAGTCCTTATAATGGGAGCTTCCTCTACCATTGGAGTGACTTCATTAGCTTTAATGACATCTTTATCATGGTGATCAACCTCTCCAATTGGGGTTGGAATGGTGATCTTGATGAACTCTTGACTTTTTTTCTTTAACTGGATCATTCAAGCTTAATTCCTTTAGTCTTGAACCTGCATCTTCAACAAACACACTAGAAGAGCTGCTCTGTAGCAACCTCATCTCATCAAATACAACATTAATAGATTCTTCTACGGCCAGGGTTTTCTTATTAAAGATCATATATGCCTTACTATGGCTACTATATCCTACGAAAATACCTTCAAAACTCTTTTCACTGAATTTAGTGGTGTGATACTTCACATTGTTAAGTACGAAGCATTTACTACCAAAGATTCTAAAATATGAAATAGTCGGTTTCTTGCCCTTTAGTAGTTCATAAGGATTTTTATTATGGTTCTTATTTATGAGTGCTCTATTTTGCACGTGACAAGCAGTGTTGACGGCTTCAGCGCAGAAGTATTCTGGTAATGAGGCATTACTCAACATGGTTATGTTGGCCTCTATGATTGTTCTATTCCTTCTCTCAGCGACTCCATTTTGTTGAGGAGTACGAGGAGAGAAAAACTCATGAAAGATACCTAAGCTTTCACAGAATTCTGTCATGGCCCCATATTTGATCTCTATTCCATTGTCACTTCTGATTTTGACAATTGAACAGTTGTATTAGTTCTGGATCTGCCTGACAAAATTAGTGAAAATATCAAAAGTATCTGACTTGTGTTTTAGAAAGAACACTCATGTGAAACGAGAGTAGTCATCTACAATAACCAGTGTATAATCCTTACCTCCCAAACTTCTAATTTGCAGGGGACCGAACAAGTCCATATGAAGTAGGTGTAAACACCTATTAGAACCTTTGCCAATAATACTTTTAAAGGTACCCCTTGTTTGCTTGCCTTTTATGCATGCGTGACAAGGTCTATCTTTAACATACTTAAGGTTTGGTGCATCACATACTAAATTAAGAGAAAATAATTTATCAATAGTTTTGTAACTTATGTGTTAATCTCTTGTGTCATTGGTCACTAAGAGACGCACTATCTTTTGCCAAAAAGCACACTGGTGTAGAAGAGTCTATGCAAATGAAATTTATGCAAAATATGTTTCTACTATGAGTGCCTGATAGAATCATTTCTAAGTGAACTACCGATTTTATCAAGCACTTGTCTGCATGAAATTCTACTATGTATCCTTTATCACAGAGCTGGCTTATTCTTATAAGATTATGTTCTAATCCTTCAACTTAAGCCACATCTGAGAAGGATATACTGCCGTTAGTGATCATACCGTAGCCTTTTGTGATTCCCCTGTCAGAACCTCCAAATATATCCTTTGGCTCGTTCACAACTGGAGAGTACTTCTGAAGAAGGCTTCTTATCCCAGTCATGTGCCGAGAGCATCCGCTGTCCAAATACCAAATTGGCATTTTGTTGGCTTTTGGACATACCTGCAAAAATAGAGTCAATTTACCTTAGGAACTCAAACGTGTTTGGTTCCTTGGTTATTTGTCAGCATGCTCCCCCTAGGAGTGTTAATATTACGAGTGGTCTGCCTCGTATGATTAACTAGAGGAGTTTTAAAACTTCTGGGATTAAAACAG
Source organism: Platanthera guangdongensis (assembly GCA_039583875.1). Taxonomy (NCBI): domain Eukaryota; kingdom Viridiplantae; phylum Streptophyta; class Magnoliopsida; order Asparagales; family Orchidaceae; genus Platanthera; species Platanthera guangdongensis. The sequence continues at coordinate 67,633,594 of CM077159.1, forward strand.
CAATCTACGACAAAGTGACCAACTTTCCGGCAACACCAACAATCAAACCTGTTGTAACTTTTCCAAGTCTCCTGCTTGACCTTTTGAACGTGTGGTCTCATAGGGGCGGCTGATCTGGAGGTAGAAGCCTCATGATGATGGCATTCACATGCATTTTTCACCTCCTTTTCCTTGGGTACAACTAGCTTGGCCTTAGGATCCTTCTTTATATTATGGCCATGAACGTATGGACCATAGTGTTTCATTTGTATTTCCTCATAAGGTGCATTGAATACACTTTCACCAAAGTTTCGGGGACGAGTCCATACTTGGTACCGTGACTTAGGCTCTACATAAATAGGCATGGCCAAATGACTGTAGGATGAATCAAAATCAAACTTGTTTGTTGGGAATATGACTTTCTTAAATGACGTTTGATCTAGAGGAGCTTTCCCCTTCTCCTTGGCTTAAGATTTCTTGACAGCCCTATTCTTTCTTTGATCTTTATTCCTCCTAGAAGATTTACTAGGAGCAGCCTGATGGCCTAAGCCAGCTCCTTTGGCTAGAGCAGAGAATTCAACAACAAATGTAGGGAATGTCTTGAGCTTGGAGAAACTTTCAACAAGTTTCTTTTCAGCGGCAAGTTGTTCTTCCAATTCCTTAATAATTTTCTCTTTCAGGTTTAGGTGCTCGAGAGATTTATTGTATTCTTCGATTGCGGCATGGAATTCCTCTCTGAGTGAGTCCATCTTTGTGAATTCCTCTCTAAGAGTGCTCTCCTCAGCCTTAAGAGATTTGAACTCCTTGGCCTGAGTTCTAGCGGCTCTTCGACATTTGTCGTAAGCCTTGATTAATTCCTTGTATTGAGTCATGAGTTCAAACTCATCATCAGAAGAGTGGTCCTCATGAACATAATCTAAGCATCAGATTTTGAGAGAGGGGTGTGAGCGTTTACCTTCCTAGTGTACTGGGGTTCTTCTTCCTCGTCTGTCTGTGTCATCAGCTCAAAGTATGATTCCTCTTCCACACTTGGCTCAGATGAGTCAGAGTCACTGAGAGTCTTGGCCTTCTTGGCTACTAGGCTTCTTTTCGATTTCTTTTTACTATAAGAGGACTTATTTTCTTCTCTTCTTCTACCCGCTTTCTTCTTGTGCGGACAATCAGCAATTACATGCCCTTTCTTATTACAACAATAACAAACAATGTCAAATGAAATATGTTTATTCGGTTTGGAGTTATACTTGTCGTGACTACTTGAGCCTTTCTTATGACAATCACCATCGTGATGTGATCTTCCGAAGGAAAAGCCTTTGCCTTTCCATTTCTTCTTCTTTCTCAGGAACTTTTTGAACAGTCTAGAGAGTAGGGAGAACTCTCCATCTGATAGTTCTGAGCTTGAGGTGCTTGGCTCTGAGTCCTCCTCTTCACTTTCTTCCTGTGTAGGAGCAAGAGATGCAACTTTAACCTTCCTTGAGCTATTTGCCTTTAGTGCGACAGACTTCTCCTTCGATGAGGATCTGCTTCCCTCTTCTTCATCTTTTCTTATATTTATTTGAAACTCATATGACATCAGCTTCCCAAAGAGGTTCTGAGGATCAATCTCAGCTAGCGTTCCAAACTCCCTTATGACACATATCTTGTTGTATCATTCCTTTGTTAAGGATCTTAGGAGCCTATCGTTTAATTCTCCGTTGGTGAATACTCGGTCATAGTTCCTCAGGCCGTTGACAATCTTGAAGAAATTTTCATAAGTATCTGTTATGTTGTCTTTGGGGCCTTGCCTGAAGGCCTCATACTTCTGGTTCAAAAGGGATCTTCTATCATCCATCACTTCTTCGGTGCCTTCCATAAACACGATCAGTGACTGCCAAATTTCTTTGGAGGATTGGCAGTGAATGAGATTTTGTAGCATCGAATCATCGACTACACTTGTGATGATATTTTTAGCCTTCTTGTCTAGAGAGACAAGTGCAATCTCATCTTTATCTAGATCCATCAGCTTCTTTGGTACTTGCTTTGAGGAATCAATAGTGGAAGCCATCATAGGAATGTATGGGCCTTCTTCCACTATTATGAAAATCCTTGGATCCACTGCTTCCATGAAGAACTTCACCCTTTCTTTTGACATGGGGAAGTTTGTCTTTGTGTATACGGGAAGCTTAGCAAAATCCTTGACTCTGTTTATGCTTGTATACTCTTAGACAACTAGGAGCAGATCTATTCAAGGTGTTAACCTTTAGATGAACAACCTACCTCTGGTACCAATTGAAAATGTCTAGTTGTCTACCTAAAACACCTAGAGGGGGTGAATAGGTGAGTTCTGCGTCTTTTGTGGAATAAAAATTGTACGCGAGATGTGCAGAAAATAAATAAGAAAATCACAGACGACAACAAAGTTTATAGTGGTTCCCCAATCTTGGGTATATCCACTCTCCACCTCACTGATCTAGCAACACACTAGAATCGGCTACTTCACTATTCTCTTAGATTGAAAACATCCTACAACTCGGAACAACGTTCCCACAACTCGGAGTAAAACCACTCCAACAACGACTCGGAGAACAACTCCTACAACTCAGAGAATAACTCCTACAATCTCAGAGAATAACTCCTACAAGAATAAAAGGAATTCAAATTGAAATACAAACTTGTCTTCACAGATCTGACTGATTCTCAGGTTCTTCCTTCTTGAATAATTATAAAGCTCTGTCAGAAATAGTTGAGGAAGAAATCGGAGAACTCTACGATCTGAGAACGTTGGATCACCATGATCAAGGACAAGATTTGCAAGATGTTGAAAAGAATGATCGATTGAATCCTTCTTGTCTGAATTTCTAGATCGAGAAGTTTGACAATGAACAACACGTCTAGTCGGCGATGGCGCTTCTCGATTTAGAATCTTGGAAATAATTCAGAATACTGTAAAATTCTTCTTCTTAGGGTTTGTCGATTCTAACATGACCTTTTATAGGTCTTACATAATGGCCCGATTACATTAATTACAATCCACGTAGAACAATCAAGAGTTAATTACATTAGAAATTAAAACTGTCTGACACTTACAGAAATTCAGAATCAGGACACCATTTCTCGAGAGAAATAAGAAATACTCGAGTATGAATTTTGTTTCTCAAGAAAAGATATAAAGTTCTCGAGAAGAATCACTTAAGGAAAATATAGAATATGAGTTCTGGTTTCTCGAGAATGAATAGACTTACTCGAGAAAAAAAAAATTTGTTACTCGAGAACAAGAAGGCACCTCGTGAAAATTTTTTGTATCTCGAGTAGAACATCTGGTTCTCAAGAACTATTCTTGGCCTTCTCAAGAAAAGTCTTCGGCTTTCTCGAGAAAAAGACTTAGAAAAATTCTGAGCTGAATTTTAAGATTACTTGAGAAAGAGTCAAGACCTACTCGAGTACTATATGGCTTTCTCGAGAACAACTTCTGCTACTCGAGTACCTGACTAGGCTATCTAGAGTAAAAACTTTAATCTTACTCAAGTAATGACTTATCTTTCTGGTGTAAAATACTTAGAAAAATTTTGTTTACTGAAAAGTGATTTTCTTCTAATAAACCAACAACCAGCCTTTCTCCCATAACTTTAGTACTTGAAAAAGAAGTGTGTCCCAATAGAGAGGTTACACATGAGTCAACACCTTGGATCACACAATGAGGGATTACACTGTATGGTGCTGTGTTTGGTAACCCATTATAAACTGGCATTGTTCTACACTTGGCAATTATAACCTGCAAGCACTCAACTTGAAAAAGCATCAAATACAAACTTAATTCATCTTAAATCAAGGGTGACTTCATAAAAATATAGGTTATTGTGGATACAATACTCATCAATATATATATATATATGCAAAGAGAGTAAAGAAATAGGTTAGGACGTCACCTACATCAAACACGTTTCTAGATTGAGCGGTTAATAAAGAGGGGCCTACAGTGCAGCATGTATGCAAACCCGGGTTTCACCCAAGGCACCCTATAGCGCATGAATCTAACACATCATCGTACATCATCACATCACATGATATGGGTACTTAAATTTCCCCTAAAAGTTGCCACACAGAACTCTTGTCAAGGCCTCACCTGCTCGTGGGTCTCAAAACCTGGGCTGCCTGCAAGTTCTGACTTCACATGTCAGGATTCCTTCACATAAACAAATCGATGCTAAGAACCATTGCTTGACCACACCTGCTTGAGGGCTTCATCACCCGGGCTTGTCAAAATCTTGGCGCTCTCGTCAGTTTCTCAGAAGGGGACTTGTCTCGACGGGATACTCTCCACACATGACTTTCAAGTCACGGGCTAACCAGCCAACCATAGAGACAAAGTCGCTCCATCGCGCATCAATCAACAGACATAGCCTTTCCCGCCCTAATCCACCATTCGTTCTCGCACGAAATAAGGGGCCATCACAAACGGCTTCTTGCCACAAATGGTTTTCTAGCAAAATCCCTAAGGCTCATTATGCAACATCACCGAGTCGGACTATCGATCGCAACTACGGTTTCACCCACAATGCCTAATACACTAGCGGAGCAGAATTTTAATGCAACATCATGTCAGGGATGGACACAATCAACCCGGTGGCTGCTCTTGGATCATGGCAACCCAAACCCCTCCCATTTCAGAGATCCGGTGCCTAAATGCTTAAAAGAAAAACAAGATAAAATGGATGCTTTGCATGCATCCTAAGGACCGAGTGGAGAAGTGTCGTTATCTTATGACTTCTCTTCCTAGCCATAGAGATCTTACTTTACACGGATGAAAATGTGTGCCTTCAAGTCCTCTCCACGGATCTGGTCTTGGTTCGACAAACGGAGCCTTAGAGCTTCGCTAATGGTGGAGAAAGTGCTTCTTCCTCCTCCAAATCCTCTCTCCAAAACCCTATCTCCCACTCAAAATGAGAAGAATGAGGGAAATCAACTTTTCATACCTACTTAAGGCTCTTAGACGGAGTGTCCTGAGCCATAGGATTACATCCCAAGAAGGATCAGACGGCCAAAACTCAGCCATTACGAAACTGCTCCCGCATGCTATCACCGCGCGGTAGCTACCTACCGCACCGCGATAACTTCCCGAGCCATCGATCAGAAAATAATACAGCACTATCGCCTGCGGTAGCAATACTGTTGTGTGGTAGCTCACTCAATGCTTTCATCTCCACACAAGAAGGCTACCGCAAAGAGGTAATTAGCTAATATCACGTGCTACCACTCGACATACTCGACGCCTACTACTCAATGCACTCAACGCCTACCACTAAGCGCCTCCACTCAACGCCTGAAGGCTACCACTCAGTTACCTACTATCGTGCGGTAATGCCCTGAGCCTCAAGTCCAAAAAACTGGGGTGTTATAACTCCTCCCCCCCCCCTTAAAATAATTTCATCCTCGAAATTTAGCATGTAAACAAACAACAAAGCATACCTGATGCAAAGAGATTTGGAAAGTCTTCCCACATCGCTTGCTCACGCTCCCAGGAGAATTCATCTTGCCCGTAGTTATCCAAGCACAGTTTTACGAGATTTACCTCTTTATTTCCCAATTGTCGAACTTCTGAATCCTCTATGTCGATTGGATAGACTTTTGTCCTCAAGTCCTCTTCTACGGCACCGTTGTTTACTCAACCACAATATTTATCTCCACCAAGGCTTTCCATAGAACTGAAACATGGAAGAGATCATGTAATCCACTCAGGTCTGGATACAATGCAAACTGATAGGCTGCTTCTCCAATTAATTCCTCAACTTCAAACGGCCCCAAAAACCTCGGACTCAACTTCTGGAGTCGACGAATCCGCAAAACACCTTTGAATGGCTTAATCTTTAGATACACCCAGTCGCATATCGTGAATTCCACATTCCTGTGGCGCACATTGAAATACTTCGCTTGCCGATCCTAAGCAAACTTCATGCGCTCCTGAATTATTCGCACCACCTCGCAAGCATCAGCCACCACCTCTTTTCCCAAATGTTTGGTGTCTCTAGCCTCTATCCATGACATCGGTGTTCGACATCGCCTTCCATACAAAGTCACGTATGGCGTCATCTTGATACTCGCCTGGAAACTATTATTGTAGGCAAAACCCATGAAAAGGAGATCTTCCCACCTCTTGCCAAATTCAAGGGTACGGTACAGATTCTCAGCATATCCTCCATTATACGATTCATCATTTCCGTTTGACCATCGGTTTGAGGATGGAATATCGTACTAAACTTGAGCTTTGTGCCCAGACTTTTGTGTACCAATCTCTAGTATTTGGATGTGAAATGTCCATCATGATCACTAACAATACTCTTTGGAATTCCGTGCAACCGCAAAATATTGCAAACGTATAGTTCGACCAGCTTTTCCATGCTGTCCTCCTTCCGATTCGGGATGAAGTGAGCCACTTTGGTCAAGCGATCTACTATCACCCAAATCGCATTATTACCCTTCTGCGACCGAGGTAAGCCATGCACAAAATCCATGGAGATGTTATCAAATTTTCACTCAGGGATAGGAAGAGGATTCAGTAACCGCTCAGCTTTTGACAATTAGCCTTCACTAAGGCACAAGTTTGGCACTAACTCAGATACAAAGCTACATCCCGCTTCAAATAAGGCTACCAAAAGGATTTCTTCATATCCAAGTACATCTTTGTACTGCCCGAGTGAATGGAGTACTTCGTGAAATGGGCCTCAAACATTAACTCCTCATGGAACTTTCCAAACTGCAGTATACATACCCTTTCATCCTTCTTTAAGATCCCACCAACCATCTCCTATATATTAACCTCGCCTTTTTGAGCTTCCCCCACAAATGGTTAGAACTCTGCATCCACATTGGTCACTTCCTGGATACAATTTGATAAGTCTCTTTGCAACTTGATCCAGTTCAACCGAGCCAGGCTAGACTCGCCTCTTGCTATACATTTAATGTCGAGGGACTCAAAGTCTCGCACCAATCGCTCATCATGAGCTTCAATCCAATTCCCTTATCTAGAATATTTCCTACTCAAGGCATCGGCCACCATGTTAGCATTACCTGATGTATACTAAATCGCCACGTCGTAGTCCCTAAGGAACTCGACCCACCTGCGTCGCCGCATGTTCAAGTCTTTTTAATCTAGAAGATACTTTAGGCTTTTGTGGTCCATGAAGATCTCTACCTTTGCACCGTACACGTAGTGACGTCATTTCTTTAACGCAAAAATTACCGTCGCCAAATCCAAGCCATGGATGAGGTAATTATTCTCATAAGGTTTCAACTATCTATACCCAAAGGCTATCACATTGCCATGTTGCACTAGTATGCAACCCAAACTGCAACTTGACGCGTCACTGAAAATCTGAAATCCTTCAGTCCCTTTAGGGAGACTTAGGATTGGAGCCGACATCAACCTTTCCTTCAAGGTATCAAACTCTTGATTGCACTCTTGAGTCCACACAAACTTCCTGTCCTTACAAGTCAGAGTAGTGAGGGGCAGAGCTATCCGCAAAAAGCTTTCCACAAATTTACTATAATACCTGGCTAGTCGAAGGAAACTCCTGACTTCCGTCATGGCGCTCAGAACTGGCCAATCTCTGAAGGCCTCAACTTTCGTCGGATCCACCACCACCCCATCGCCACTAATCACATGGCCCAAAAATGTCACCTTCTCCAACCAGAAATCACACTTTGAGAACTTTTCATAAAGATGGTTCTCTCTCAGAGTTTGCAAGACTACTCTCAAATGAGACTCAAGCTCCGCCTCTGATTTGGAGTATACCAAAATATCATCGAGGAAAACCCCCACAAACAATTCTAAGTGATCTCGAAACACTCGGTTCATCAAATCCATTAATACTAATGGCGCTTTCGTCAACCCGAATGGCATCACTGAGAACTCAAATTGGCCATACCTCGTACCAAAAGTTTTCTTGGGTATGTCCTCATCTCGAATCCACAACTGATTGTACCCTGACAAACAACACTGGCGCGCTCCATGGCGATGAGCTGGGTCTGATATAACCCTACTCCAACAGTTCCTACAACTGTACTTTAAGCTCGGTGTAATACCTATGTTCATCACATGAAGTATAATAGAGGGTCCGGCTGGGGCCCCACACCATATTCCACAAACAGGCAGCGGTATTACAAGTTAATATCAAAGAACTACTTGAATCCTAATGCAGAACATTCTAGCGGAAGCTTTAGGGTTGCATGAACTCATGTCAACTGAATGTCCACTGTATATAAACCACATCATTTATATATATATCAGGAATGTCAATGACAAGTACACAAAAGTTATGGCCTTAAGGCCTTACAGTTATACTTCATAAGTGTGGTTTACAAACATCGGCTCGCAGGCCGGCCACACATTAAAATAGTAAAACTTCTTTTCTCTGCCTTTGAGGGCTAGCATAGTAGCAAGCGCTTCAGCCAGCTATTTCCCGCTCGGCTCTCCAACACCTGCATAGGGACAGTCCACCATAAGGGTGGCAAAGAAGGCAACAGTCAACATTCAGCTAACCAATTTATAATAACCCTACCTCTTTCCCAGGGCAGTGGTATTCCTTCCCTGCAGGAGTAGCATTTTCACAAGCAGATATATCATAAGAATGTGCACTCACGCACAGTTCAATATATCACAAACGAATGTATCAACAGCCAAACGTTCCATGCACACAGGGCACATTTTCGGTGTACCTATTGTCAGGGTCACGCCAACATTCAGAGGTCCCAGACATAACGGTTAACTTTGAGCATTTCTAGTCTTTACGGCCCCCGGCCTGAGACTTTTGTCTTAACGGCTGCAGTCTAATACTCTCAATATGTAATCCTAACGAACGCCAATAACTTAGGCCCTTGAGTTAGACAACCATAACGGGAATACAATTCAGCCTTTGATTGTTTCTCAGATCGTTAATTCAATGTCTAGTCTGACGCGTGTCAGCTTACACTTGTCTGTTCGGCACACTGGCCTTTAGGAGCTCACAGTACACAGATTAGCCTCACAGTATCCCAGAGACAGGCTTTACAATCAAAAGGGAGTCATTGCCAGCATTCGTCACGATTGCTTGGCGCGACCAACAGAAGTTCTCTTTTTGCGCCCAAACTCAACCCAAAACCCTACAACATCCTGCAGTGGTAGAAACACTGGTCTTTTCATAGCACATAGCACAAATAGCTCACTAGGAGCTATCGTCATTGTGATACTCACTGCCGCCCGGCGATATCCAACTGGTCTGAAATACGTGGAATTTTGAGGGTATTTTCCTAGAGTGCAAATCTCGTACTTCTTGCTATCTTCAATTCACATGTACAATCCCGCAGACCCCGTAAACTACTCGTTTATACTCGGAGTCTTCTCCTGTATGCAAAATAAACATCACCAATCGAGAACAACCTGTCCAGATGGGCTTCACACAGCATTTTTTTCAGTACTACACATTTCCGAATCTATATGCAAGACTCACTAGGGATTTCACGAATCGACCCAAAGGAATTCCCTTTTGTTTTCCACCTTTTGGTGGGGGATTCCATGCACAAGCCAAAACAAGGACTTCACTTATCCAAGAAGGAAGATCGTTATCCTAGTAATCCATTTCAGAGCAATGAACGAGCTTTTATCCGGATGGAAAGGAGCGCCTCACTTTCCTCTTCACGGATCGTACTTCGACTCTTAAACCTAACCACATGATCTCCTTACCTTAGCTGGCAAAGTGTAGCCTAAGACTTCTTGTTCTCAAGAACTTCAAGATCTAAGAGAAAGAACGAAGTGAATTTATTCTCTTAAACAACTTATATCTGGAAGCTACAGCCACGCGGTATCTACTACCGTCGCGCGGTATCTACTACCGTCACGCGGTATCAAAGTCGGTTGCCACTTGGGCCAATCCACATCTCGTTGTCGCTCCAAAACAGCCTCCACCTTACTACCATGTGGCAGATACCACCGCGCATCAGTTACTACCTCTAAGAGGTACTTAAACCTGAGCTATCATCACGCATTACTCATACCGCAGCATGGTAGTCACTCAACGTCGCATAGAAATCATTGAGTGATGGCACCATGCGCTAGCCCACTACCTCCCCGTGGTAGTCCTCTCAACGCTTCGAAGCGTCGACGTTGAGTGGTACCGCCATGCGTTAGCCCACTAACGCTTCACGGTAATCCTTTCAATGCTTTGTCAAAAGTGTTGCTTGGTAACGCCATGTGCTACCTCTACTACTGCCATGGCGTAGATTCCTGAGAGGTCTGCCAATTTAATTCACAGGCTAATGGCAGCGATAACACTACCGCCACGCATTAACTTACAATTTGTCCTTTGGACTTTTGGGGCATTACACTCGGCCAACTCCTTTGGTACCATCCTAAATGGAGGATGTGACACCGGCTAGCTCTTGGCACTAACTTAATCGAGAAATCTATCTCCCATCGAGGAGGTGCTCCAGGAAGCTCCTCAGGAAACACATCTTCAAATTCTGCCACTACCGGCACTTCTTTGATTAATAGCTTGGAAATTTGAACTTCTAACAATGCTACGAAAGCTACTCCTCCCTGGTTAACTGCCTGCACCAATTGCATGGTAGAAATCAGGGAGCAGGCCACTCCACTAAGGCCCTCAAATTTGACTTCTGCCTTTCCTTCACTCCTTAGGGTCACCACTTTTGACAAACAGTCAATGTGTAATACCCCCCTCCCGGAACACAAGACATGGCACGAAGGGGCTCTTATGCCCAGAACAGTCGCCTTGCGGTAGCATTAGCACATGGGCTAACCTGTACCACAAGACGCCTATCCTGCCAGCTATAACTAATATCATCCAATGGTAACCCAACTAAACATATAATAGAAGCCCATCCACACATAAGTATAATAGGTCCAAAAGTACATCAATAAAAGAAGCTACAACAAGCTTCTAAAGTATTAGAGTACAGCTAAAACATGCCTAAAAGGCTACATCAAAATCTCTCAAAACTCACATCGGTGACTGACGATAGCGACGGCACCATCCCTTCTGGCCCTGTCGTCCTGGCCTTGTTGTCCTGCTGCATAATCTGCGGTTGCTCTACCTGGGGAGTTTCCTCCTAAAAAGGAAGACATAGCAACCATTAGTCATAAAGACTAAGTGGCTTTCACATCCGCTCCCCCGGATACTCCTCGGCACCGGGCGGGAAAGGAACAAGGGTACAATATATACATAGTAATATAAGCAGGTGCAAGCATGTGGAATAAGTACATATGTCATGAGCAGCAATAGAAGAAATGTATAACATCATTAATAGCAGACTATTCTAGCAATTCTACACGAGCTATATCAATCCATCAAGTATATCGATCTCCAACAGGAAAGTAACTTAACTTATAAGAATGCCTATACAAACTTATAAGTTAAGGATCAGCTTAACAGTAAAGTAAGTCATCGTATAGGAGTGCCCATATAAACTTATACGATGAGGATCTTGTGTATGCAATGTAATGTAATGGTATGTATGCAATGCAATGACTCACCCATGATCACGCACATGCAATCGCTATGTCGATACAGACTTGTAGTTCCCACTTTTTGAGCAGGTAGCTAACCTCTCAGGTGTCAACCGTCGTGGTCAGGCGATGACAGTACATCGAGCTTCTCTACTACTAAGTGGGCATCCACACTACCTCACTTAGGCCTCTGTATGCCTCAACGCTAAGAACACAATAGTGGAGCTCACATGCGTACTACGGCTCAGTGGGAGTCTCTGGTAGATGTGTACCGAGAACCAAGCCCCAATCTGGCCAATCTTGTGACCCAGAAGGAGCCTCGGAAAAAGCACGAGGACCAAGCCCAACTGTTCACTTGGCATGGATGGAGCCCCAGGAAATGAGCACCGAGAACCAAGCCCAACTGCCCAAGGTCTAAATGTCAACTCTTGTCGGTGTGACGACTGGAGAGCCCGTAGACCTGCCACACTATCCTTAACACACGATTAGGACACCGCGTGTCGACTCACACCGCATTCAGTTTCATATTAACATGGCACGGAAGGAGTCTCGGGAATGAACACCGAAGACCAAGCCCAACTGTCCACTTGGCACGGAAGGAGCCCCTGGAAATGAACACGAAGGACCATGCCCAACCGTCCATTTATGTCTCTTCTCAACATTATCCAAACTAGTGTGGTCAAACACCCGCACTTACATCCTTTCAAAATGCTACCCGTAGGGAGACAGCACTATAAGTATTGGACTACTAAATTTATTTCGTTAAACAATTATTCACAGGGCCATAAATTAGCATCCTACACTTCATTTCCAAATGATATCAACACATTGTTAACATGATGCACATTCCTATTTGTTCAAAAAATTGAAACATTCTTACCATCCAAACTCATCAACCCATTCATTCTCTAATTTCCACCAAATCATTTTGTTTAATTACGTTTCACTTCACCATTTGTTTGCGTGGGATCTATCCAGCAATTCACATCAATCCTTCACACTATTTTTCCGCAATCTCTCTACCAACTCCTACCTTGGATTTACATAAACTAGAGAACAGAACGTGCAGGAAACATGTTGGACAGCCACTTCAATTTGGCGTTCTCTAGTCCACGAGACTCGTATGAAGACGTTTAATCATTTGTTGGAAAGTTATTTCCCAGAACAATAACTTTTGTATTCGGTCCCTCACCCAGATCAGACCGTAACACACTTGAAATCGGCTTCAAAGTCTGCTGTGTACATAATGCAATTCATGCACGTTTAGCTTGTCTGCCATCGAGTTCGATCTGTCTTTCTTGTGGCTGCAGACTTCCCCTGAAGACGTGTAACCACTTCTTGGAAAGGTATTTCCAAGGGCTACGACTTTTGTGTTTAGTCGATAGCCCAGATCTGGCCATATCACACTTGAAAATGGCCAAGAAGATCGCTGCATGCAGAACACAGATTTCTGCACGCATCTTAAGGCGGAATGAACGGCATTGGTTCATCTTCGTCGTCAAAACGATTTTCTCCAAATCACATCCAGACTTCCTCCTCCCCTATTCACTCTCATAAGGTCACTTCTCTTCATGAAACCATCCTTCATCATCACGTAGAAGGAGGGGGAGGTTGAAGACATCTAATCCTTAGGACACAAGTCCTAGCATGGCCTTCCTCCTAGAAAACTCCTCTCAAATCAGGACTCTCTTGAGTCGATGTCTCTCCTAAGAAATAACTAGAGATCTAGCACCAAGGGAGAGGGGAGGAAGCTCACCTCATTTCCGGCATTTCCACCATTTTCGGCAAGGATCTTGTCACTCTTCTTGGCGGTATCTTCATCTCCTCGGCGGCGACGTTTCTTCACGGGGTGTAGGTTGGCTCCAGCACCTCCTTCCTCTTCTCCAGCAGTTTTTCCCACAGAAATGGCTTGAAAGAGAATGAAAAATGGCTAGGGTTTCTTTCCCCATGTTTATGAGGAAACAACACGGGTAGGGACACCCCCCATATCCTTACTCGTGTCCTGCTCAGGTAGAGCGTCATTGACGGTTCGACTGCCGTTTCGATACACAAACACCGGTAAGGACATGCCCGTGTCTCTACCCGTGTCCAAGTGACACGGCCATGTTTCTGCTCGTGTCCTGCTCGGGACACACTTCATCGAGTTACACTCGACGCACACCGGTAGGGACACGCCCGTGTCTCTACCCGTGTCCTGCTCGGGACACACTTCATCGAGTTCTACTCGACACACATAGGTAGGGACACGCCTGTGTCTCTACCCGTGTCCTGCTCGGGACACACTTCATCGAGTTCTACTCTACACACACGGGTAGGGACACGCCTGTGTCTCTACCCGTGTCCTCATACACACGGGTAGGGACACGCCCGTGTCACTACCCGTGTCCTTCTCTGGAACAACTCGAGTGATTGACTCGAGTGCTGGTTGGACACACACGGGTAGGGACACGCCTGTGTCTCTACCTGTGTCCTACTTTGGACTGACTTCACCCCCCCCCCCCCCCCTACACAAGTGTAAGCCTAGCTGCCAGCACTCTCTGAGCCCAAGTCAGCTCTCCTGACTCAAAGCGCGCATGAGGGGCCTAGCGCGAATCGTGATGTTACAAATCCTATAAAAAAATAAAGATTTCGTTCCCTAAATCAGGCTAAGGCTATGGGGAGAGAAAAGCATGACATAAATTAAAAGTATGCTTTTTTAAAAAAAATTTACCTTGATGAAACAACTCCGGGTAGCGCTTTTGCATCAAGTCCACCGACTCCCATATATACTCCTCTTTCCCATGATTTGACCACAGCACCTTTACCAAAGGAACACTCTTGCGCACAAAATCCTTGTCTCGTTGTCTACTATCTGCACCGGCTCTAGTAAAACAGACATATCAGTCGCTACTGCTCCATCAGTGGTGGGGATATATTGATCGGGCCGCAACAACGCCTTTCGAAGTGACGACACATGGAATATGTCATGAAGATTCTCTTGCTCTGGCAGTAACTCCAACCGATAGGCCAGACAGTTTCCGTAAAGGCCCTACTTGGGCTGAGCTTCTCCACCTTACCACTTGTGTTTCTCTGATCTTTAGAACCTCACCCTCTCAAATTACCAATCGGTGCAGTACACCTTCCATTTGGCCTCAAGCATCGGTCGACCTCCGTTAGCATATTCGCCAAGAAGAAAACTCTTCATGACACGACTTTCCGACTTCTTGAAGTTTAGTCTGGTCAAGCTCAATCCCAAACCTCTTGCATAAC